>VTPC01090745.1:193132-272825 GCA_011009095.1 Ignelater luminosus
AAAAAAAAGAAATCATTGGGTGCCAAATCAGGACAGTACGGCGAATGACTCATCATTTCGATGTTTTGATCGGTCAGATATTGAGATGTTTAGGCCGATGTGTGAGAGCTCGCATTATCGTGGTGAACGATGATTGTTTTTTCTTATTTCTCCAAAGACTGTTGGCAAATAAATGGTTGTGTACCATTCAGAATTGATCGTTTTACGATTCTCCAGTCGCACTGTAGCCACATTGTCCATTTATTTAAAAAAAACAGGCGACTATTTGCTTCAAAGTGTTTCTTGCGCGAACAACTTTTGTTGGGCTCGGCTCATCTTGGAAAACCGATACAGTCAACTGTTGTTTACTTTCGGGCTCATCTGCATAGATCAAAAATTCGTCATCTGTGTAGATGTTATACACAGCTTTTGATGGACCACGACCGAATTTTCTGAGTATTACTTTGCACCAATCGACACGAGCGTTTTTTTTTGTGATTGTCAAATTATGCGGAATTCAACGCTAACAACTCTTTTTCACGGCTAAATGTTCATGTAAAATCTTGTGTATTCTTATCATACCAATGCGCAGAGATGCCTCATCCTCACGGTATGTCACATGACGATTTTGCATTATCAGTTCGCGCACAGCTTTGATGTTTTGGCACAACCATCGATTCTTTAAATTTGTCCGTGAGCGAACGACGGGCACGATTGAATTCACTATACCAGTGATATACAGTGGTTTTAGATGGTACTTCATGGCCAATGTTCGAAATGAGTTGATCGATGCACTGTTGCTGGGATAATCCATGTTGAAAATCGTAGTAAATAATCGTTCGAAAATTTTCACGAGTTAATACCTTTTTTTTGACTGAGATGAAATTTTCAAATCACTGTAAACAACACAAACAGCGCCCGTATGACAAAATGTTCTGGGTATACAAGTACGTATAAGTCAACAACTGCAAACTTTACGATGGATATGCAACGTCAGTGTTGCCAATTCCGGATACATAAATAGCAACCCTTGTAGTTAGCTAGTCACGTAGGTAACTTTAAGTATGTAGACCCTATGCAAAGTTTTGTAATAGGTTGCCAAAGAAAGAAATATTTATTAAAAAAAGTAAAGTTATACTTTGGTTTTATTCACATAAGTAACAGAAATTTGTTTTAAACTTGTAACTAATTCACAAACGCGTCGAGTAGCAGTATTTGTTTCTACTGCTTAATTTGACTCGAAGGTGTAGTCTAAGGTTATGAAATCTTTTTCACTGTATTATATACAATCTGTTGTGAATTTATGTATTTTCTTCCAAAAACATACGTCTTTGTAAATTATTTCTGAGTATTTTTTATTTGTACTTATAAGTATTATAAAAAATTCAAACAAGTATATAACTGTTAAGTACTTTTCATATTCTTTTTGCATTTTTCATTTCAACATCAGTCGCTGTTGCAAACATAGTCATCGCAACATACAGGATACGGTTTGCTCTTATCTCCATGTTCGATATAACAACCATTTTCAGGTTCAAGCCTAAACTTTCCGCACCTGGAACAACATATAATAAAACCTGTATTAGGGTAATACTGGCAACCAGGATGTTTCATTCAATAGTATATCATGTAGCAAGGGAGTAAGGTAACCTTTTAATATCGAGTGTGAATATGATTGTCCATATTCCGGGTTTAAAGGCATCTTGGTTCTGTAATATATACGCTGTTTACGCTGTTTAATAATTTAATATCAAGATAAACGGAAAAAGAATTCGTGATTCTGATAGTGAAAACTAATTTAAGCTACCCATGCAAGTTTTATAAAAACACCGTTTGTCACCACGGTATCAATAGATGCTGCGGTAATGCTTATTTATTTTTTACTTTATTCTCTGAGGCATTAAATTTATTTTTAATTTCCCGGAGATTAATTTTTTCCTTCGGACTGTGCTGGTTTCAAATTTGATTCTCATCAGTGGGAATTAAAGACAAGGTCGGTTAAGTTGATAACAATTTTTTTACTTCTATTTGTCTTAAATAAAACTTCAATAAAAACTTTTGATTTCATTTCTTTCATTTTTATTTCTTAGCCCTATTACTACATTACTTTCCAAATTATTTTTAAAATTCGTTTGTACGACGAATGGAAGAAAACGCAGACCGATCTTAAATGATCAAACTACGTCTTTTTCGTAAACAAACTTTTCGTGCCATTTTGAATGCCTCTCATCTTCGAGAAATTAAGCAAATATTAATAGAGTGGTCACTTTTCTACTTGCAACCAAATGATGGCGCTGTCCAAGAAGAATTAAATTGAAATACTAGCAACAATGCCAGTTGCAACAACTTTTGTTCTCTATACAGAACCAAATTCTTGTCTGAACAAACCTACTGACGCTGCTACACTGAATAAATGAAATAAGAGAAATGAAAGTTGAAATGCTGCTTGAATGAAGATCTTCAAAGTTTCTATACGCCCCCATAACATTCTTGCCGTACACCATATTTTAAACAATTCCGCAAACACCAGTGGCGACTATTGGGGTGAAGCAAGTGAAGCGCCGATTCACCTATTTTCTTTCTTTCGATAATTTTTAATACGTAATTACTTAAATAATTTAGTTTCTTAGTACAAAATAGTAAAATTCTGAACAAAATTAGTCACGAGAGCAATGCAATTAGCATGAGATACTCAAAACACAATATCTCAGAAGTTCTACCTGCCCCTGTTATGGACCAACGCGAACGCAAAACATAAGGAGACTTGCACTAAGCTTAAAACTGTGAGTTGAAACGATATGCAAAATGTGACCGAACGTTTCAACAAGAAAGACGCGTTGCCATGGCAACAAACTTCCTACAGAGGCTGTATGCGGTAAAAACACCCCCAATATTAACTTTTCCAATTAACTGATATTTTATTTGAAATACTACAAAAGAAATCATTGGATATCACCTACTGCTTTTCACAAATTAAGATGATCCCAGCAAAACTTCAGTTAAAAAGAAACGAAACTGAATGTAAGACAATATTTAATGAAGCTTTGATAAACACACATATTAATCAAAGGAGGCAAGTTGGAGCTGCCTTGTCTGACGAACAAATATCCGAAAGTTATAAGCTGCTATTTTATGAAATTTTAAATACCATTTTGATGCAAATAGACACTAGATTTCAAGACATGGATAAACTGTAATTCATTTCTCTTGCTGACGTTTCTAAGTTTGATGAATATTCTAAATTATTTCCAACGGAAAAACTTTATAATTTGAAACAAACATATTCCAGTTTATTTAGAAACACGGACATGCAACGACCGAAAAACGAGTTAGAGCTTATATATTCTAATCAGCAATATAGAGACAAGAACCTCCAGGAAGTAATGCTTTTGTTGCACGACAATAAAGAAATATTTAAAGAAGCTCGTAAATTATTTTGTCTGATTCTTACTATACCATCAACAAGTTCGTCAGTAGAAAGAAGTTTCTCGTGCTTGAAAAGAATCAAATCATACTTGCGCAATTCAATGGCGCAGGAAAAACTTTCACATTTAGGAAGAATATCCATTGAAAAGGAATTATTGCAATATCTAACAAGGACTCGACCATTTTATGATGATGTTATCAACAAGTTTGCTGTCTTGAAAGATCGAAGAATAGATTTCGTCTACAAAAAGTTAAATTGAAGTAAGTTATTTTTCATTGTTGTAGGTATTGTACTGATTATGGGATGAGAGAAGCACCTTTTATCTTGTTAAACGCTTCACTTGTTTCGGAACTCACGAGCCGCCACTGGCAAACCCTGAAGTCATAAGTGTTAGTCTTGCAGGCCATTTTACTAGATTTCTTCCAATCCAGGAGTGAGGAAAGTGCTCATCTAAGAATTGTAAATCTTGTAAAGCTTAATTGAATGGAACGCCAACTTGCTTCAGACTTACATCTACAGAATAATAAATAGAATAACGGAAATTATCTTTTTTAAAAGGAAGGTCATAACGATTTGTTTGAGGAAAAGGGTCCTCCAGATCAGATTTTGGCTCACATGCCTATTTCAGAATTTTTAGAATCTTTTTCCAATACAACTTGGGAGTTTTCAATGGTATAATAAACACAATTATGACGATACACAGCAATATAAATGAAATTTAGCTTTGTCAAACCATAATATGCAAATTAACAACAAATCAGAATTAGGTTTGTTGGCTAATAAAATTTGGAATTGTTCGCAAAATTGAAATCTGTGACTTGGATCATCTTGTTTCAAAGAATATGCTCTAGTGTAACTTTGTTGAAAAAAAGAGAAACATAAATGTATCTCTCTTGTTCGATAACGCTTTAACCTAATTTCACGAATGATTGGCTGAGGTATACTCGTTTCAGATATTTGCTCTTGATTGGTGACAAAATATAGTGAGGTCAACAAATTCATTAGTCTTTGCATCTGTGATCATAGTTGACTTTTTGGTAACTAAAACAAGTTATTAATCAATAGAAATTACTGCCTTACCCAACACCCATTATTTCATTTCTTCCTGTACATGTCACTATTCCACAAATGATTGGAACTGATTCTCCAATTTCTATAGTTTTACCTCCAGCTATACATGTGTTATCTGAAACACGCACAAAATGCAAAATAAATAAATATTTTATTCATTAAAAATCATAGTAAAAGTAATTCTTGTTGTATTTCTTAACGAAATGTTTGACTGCTGTTTCTAAAATTTCAAAATTAACTATACAATGGCTATTTTATCCAGTAACTTCCTCAAACATAATAGTGACTATCTAAGACTTTATATCATAAGAAAGCATTTTAAAATAGCATCTCCGTATAAAAACAAATATAATCGCAAAAATACTTTTTGTTTAGGTTTTATGTCAAATTATCTAAAATTAGCATTTTCTCTACTATATTTCGGCATTAAAGAAAACCGACTATTTTTGTTTTTAGCGAATATAGTAAACAGCACGTTTTTGAAATATAGCCCACATAGCAACATCTCCATTGATTGTTTATTTGGTGCCAGACAACATGTGAGCGTCGCTCTTGCACATAGATATTACCTACCCATCACTTGCCACATGTTTCTTTCCACCAGCAAAATTCCAAAGATCAAATTTAAAGAGTATGCTTAAATGATGCAGTAATACTGCGTTAACAGACAATTCAATTTTAAAAAGAAAATCTTTCTCTATAGCTTTCCTTTCTAAAATTGCTTGTCGTCCAAGGCACCCTATTAGAAAACGGTACTACGTTTACCTTTGTCTGCTCCTTCACCATGTGCTTGAAAAAGACATGTAAGGAAAAGCAGTGGAAAAAGATTTATTATTACAACCATGTTGTAGGTGTTAACAGATAACCCAGGTTCTAAAATATAATTCTAATATATAAAATATAAATAAACCTGTGTTCTACTGTCGGTTAATGATAACTCTATTGTATTTGATTAAGTGTGATATCTAAGATTACTCAGACATTTGTATGATGATAGCAGAATATTTAAAACGAATTAGAAAATTACTTGAATATTATGTTTCGTTAAATTTAATGGGGCAGTTATAAAATGTATAACACAACAAGCTAATATTTATAAACAATACTACAATAAACCATTAATTAATCTTACTTACATTATTGCTGTTTGGTTTGTTCTTAGCTATTGACAAGAACACTGTTTTTGGTGACGAAAATAAATTAAAATCAATGCCTAAACGTATACATCCAACATATTTTCTTCTTCGTCACTGTACATTTTAGTTCTTCTTAAACTAAGGTACTCATTTCATTTCATTTTTTATTTTTTAGTAAGATTGAATATACCGTATTCCCTTACAATAAGTGTTGCTCAGCAGTAACAGCTTTGATGGAGGTAAGGCTAAAATGGCTTTTGGTTTCTGATCGATTGACTGGAAAGTGTGATTGAGTGATTGCCCTGAAGCTCTTCTGTATGTCTATATACACCTGCTCACGAGAAAAGACTTTTTTCATGTAGCAAGCTAGTGACGTAGGTAACTTCAAGTATGTAGACCCTATGCAAAGCTTTATTTATTTAAAAAAATTCTAAAGTAGTGTTATACTTTGGTTTTATTCACCTAAATAGCACAATAAAGGTTTGGCTTAAATATCTCGTATTGCGAGAAATTCGTTTTGAACCTGTAATTCACAAATGTGTCGAGTAGCAGTACTTGTTTCTACTGTTCAATTTGACTCGAAGGTGTGATCTAGGGTTGGGAAGTCTTTTTTACTGTACAATCTATGAGAATGCAATGCTTTAGTATTTCCTTTCAAAAACATACATCTTAGATTATTAGAGACAAGGTCGGTTAAGTTGATAACAATTTTTCTACCTTTATTTGTCTTAAATAAAACAAAAAACTTTTGATGTTATTTCTTACATTTCTGTTGGATTTTTATTTCAGTGAAACATTCTTATTTCTTAGCCCGATTCCTACATTACTTTCCAAATTATTTTTAAAACTCGATTTATGGCAAATGGAAGAAAACGCAGACCAATCTTAATTGATCAAACTACTTTTTTTTGGTAAACAAACTTTCAGTGCCAGTTTGAATGCACCTCACCTTTGAAAAATTAGACAGTTTTTAGGAAATACTTATATCTGCGATATACAAAGTGCTATTAATAGAGTGGTTACTTTTCTAGTTGCAACCAAAAAATAGCGCTATGACAGAGAAGAAATAAATTGAAATACCAGCAACAATGCCCGTTGCAGCAACCTTTGTTCTCTATACAGAACTGATATCTTCTCTGAAGAAACCGCTAATGCTGCTACATTTCTCAGGAATGAAAGTTGAAATGCAGCTTAAATGCAGACCTTCAAATTTTCTGTGCGCCCCCACACCATTTTTGATATATACCATATCTAGAACAATTCCCCAAACACGGAAGTCCATAGGTTTTAGGTGGCATGTCTTTGCAGGCCATTCTACTGAAACTCTTCTTTTAATTCAGGATTGATGAAAGTGCTCGTCTAAGAATTTTAGAGCTTGTAAAGCGTAATTGGATGGAGCGCCAACTTGTTTCAGAATTACATCTGGACCATAATGTTCTAAAATTGCGGGCATTATTTTTTCTTGAAGAAAAGTCAGATAAATATCTCTAGTAACGTTTTCGTTGAGAAAAAGGACCCTCTAGATTAGCTCAAATGATTATTTCAGGATATTTAGAATTGGAAACATCACCGTATAATTTGAACTTCTCAAAATGGCATTAGTCGATGGTGGTGATCGATATGGAAACGTTTCTCGCCAATGATTCTGTACTGTTGCAGCTGCATTTCTATTTAAACGACCTACCTGAGATGGATAATCCTATTTTATTGTGGCTATTCGTTGCTGACTATTTAATCTCAAACAGCAACATTGACTGCAGAAGAGTGATCACCCTATTAATAGTCGCTTTGTATACAACATATCCGAAGACTAGCTTGTACCAAGCTTTTCAGGGTCAAAGCCGTTTGTGGGGTAGATTGGCCGAGGTATACTCCTTTCAGATATTTGCTGTTGATTGGTGACAAAATATAGTGAGGTCAGCAAATTTATTAGCCGTTACATTTAATAATTTATAAAAGTTACTACCTTAACCAGTACGAATTATTTCATTTCTTTTTGAACATATCCTCTTTTCACAAAATACTGGAAATGATTCTCCAATTTGAATAGTTAGATTTTTAAATGTACATGTGTTAGCTGACACACGCATAAAATACAAAGTAAATAATGATTTTCCTAATTAAAAATCAATGAGAAAGCAATTCTTGTTTTATTGCTTAACGAAATAGTTGACTGTTGTTTGTCAAATTTCAAAATTAACCATAGTATGGCTATTTTATACAGTACCTTCCCCAAACAAAATAGTAACTATCTAGAACTGTATATCGTCAAAAAGCATTTTAAGTAGCAACTATCTCCATATAGAAACAAAAAATATTTGCAAAAATACTTTTTTATGTTTTATGTCAAACTATCTAAAACTCTTTTATTAGCATTTTCCCTACTATAATTTAGCTTCAAAGAAAACCGAGTATTTTTGTTTTCAGCTAATATAGAAAACTGCACATTTTTGAAATATAGCCCATATTGCAATATCTTGATTGATTGTTTATTTTGCAATCGCCGTTGGTATGCGGATTCTGCTAGATAACACGTAGGCGTCTCCCTTGCACATAAATATTACCCACTCATCAGTTTTTTCCACCAGCAAAATTCCAAAGATCAAATTTAAAGAGTACACTTAAATGATGGAATAATACTGTGTTACGAGGGTTGCTATGTATTTATATTTCTGGCCTTGGCAACACTGACTGTTTTTAGGCGTCAGCTGACATTTCCGGTGTAAACTTTACATTGTTGAACATAACCTCAACCACAACATTTTGTCATTTGAGTGCGATTAGTGTTTTTTGCAGTTAATTGAAAAGTGCATTCCCTAGTAAAAAATGGAATTGACCCGTGAACACTTTCGTGCAATTATTTTTCATAACCTTCGACGTGGATTATCACGACAAGAGTGCATCAATGAACTTAATACATTATATAGCGATGAAGCTCCATCCTACAGCACTGTAAAAAACTGGTATAATGAATTCAAACGTGGCCGATGTTCACTCCAGGACGAAATCCGTGAAGGCTGTCCAAAATCTGTCGTTGTGCCTGAAAACATCGATGCTGTGCGTAAACTGATTAAACAAGATCGTCATGTGACATACCCTGAGATAGAGGCATCTTTGGGCATTAGTATGACTAGCATCAACAAGATATTACATGATCATTTGGCCGTAAAAAAAATTTGTTCCCGTTGGATCCCGCATAACCTGACCAATGCTCAAAAGAAGGCTCGCGTCGACTGGTGCATTGAAATGTTGAAAAAATTTGCGAAAGGTGTATCAAAGGCTGTGTATAACATCTGCACAAGTGACGAATCATGGATCTACGCATATGACCCCGAAACAAAACAGCAATCAACTGTGTGGGTCTTTCAAGACGAGCCAAATCCAACAAAAGTTGTTCGCGGAAGAAGCACATCGAAGCAAATGGTTGCCTGTTTCTTTGGCATTACCGGTCATGTGGCAACAGTGGCGTTAGAGCAACGTAAGACGGTCAACTCTGAATGGTACACATCCATTTGTTTGCCAGAAGTCATTGGAGAAATTCGGAAAACTTCAAAGAAGAAGCGAATCATTCTTCATCATGACAATGCAAGCTCTCACACCGCTGCTCAAACAATTGAATATTTAACCAGCCCGAAGGTCGAGTTGATGGGCCATCCACCATACAGCCCTGATTTGGCACCCAATGACTTCTTTTTATTCCCGTACATCAAAAACAAACTGCGTGGTCAACGATTTTCAACACCAGAAGAAGCCGTTTTTTGTTTCAAAACGCATATTTTGGAGCTGCCTCAAACAGAGTGGAAAAAGTGCTTCGAAAATTGGTTCAAACGCATGGAAAAGTGTATCAATCTTAATGGAGAATATTTTGAAAAACAATAAAACTAGTTTCGATCATAAATACTTGTTTTTTCATTGTTAGGCCAGAAATATAAATAGCAACCCTCGTATTAGACAATTCAAGTTTAGAAGGAAAGTTTTCTCTATAGCTTTCCTTTCTAGAATTCTAGAAAGCAGCGGAATAAGATTTAATGTTATAAATCTATATATAATCTTGTAGGTGTTAACAGATAACCAAGATTTTAAAATATAATAATAATATGTAAAATATAAAGAAATCTTTGTGCCACTGACTGTTAATGATACGTCTACTGTATTTCAATAATTGTGATGTCTAAGATTACACAGACATTTCTATGGTGATACCAGAATTTTTAAAACTAATGAGAAAGTTACTCAAATGTTATGTTTTGCTAAATTTAATGCAGCAGTTATTAAAATGTATAACACAACAAGCCAATATTTATAATCAATACTGCAATAGACTTAATAAAATTAATCTTACTTGCATTTTGCTATTTGGTTTGTTCTCAGCTATTGACAAGAACACTGTTTTTAGTGTAGAGAAGAATTTAAAATCAATGCCTAAACGTACAGTCCAGCAGGTAACTAGTTTAAATGGTCTAGTTTATATCAAATACCATGCATGTGATTTCCTTCATTAGCTGAAATATATTTGTTTGATCAGAATATAGTATAGGTACAGCTTTTTGCATAAATAATGTCGCAGTACATTTCCTTAATAAATGAATTGATCAAATACACGAAATCTGATTTAGCATTACTTATATTAAATCTGTTCCCTAAGAGCCCATAAGACGACTTTGGATAATAATTATGAAATTAGATTTTGTATATTTAGTTAATTGGTTAATTAAAGAAATGATTTGCGACATTATTTAAGCAATAATTTTTTAAGGTCATTAAGAGATGGTAGTCTTCAAAAAATCAAGAAAACCGAGATGAATGAAGGAATAACTAGAATTCAAAACCACACGACTTTAAGTGCTTAGTCACTTTTTGATGAGCATGCACTGATAAGTCTACTGTGTATCACTAGTTGCCTACTTGTCAAGAGATATTTTGACTACTTGTTGTTGGCTCATTACTTATACGACATGTAATCGTAACGAGACCGTAACTAGGATTGAATTTTGGGGTATCTTTCACCTCCAGAAAAAACACATGAGGGCGGTCCTCTTGGAAGGAGTAAGGAACAATATCATTGAAAAGTACGCGTCAAAAAAAGCTAAGTTCATTTTATTTAATTTTTAACTGATACCACCTTGTAGTAGTTTTTTCGATGTACTTTATGAACATATTTACAGAAATGTCTAAAACGAATGATTTCCAGACGTTTTTAACTAATACATTGAAGAAATGCCAGGTTTCAAACTTGCTTTCTGGTTTTCCTACAAAATAACCTTTCGTGACTTAGTTTTTTTGTACGTGTATGCATCAATTATTAAAATAACAATTAATTAAAATTTCGGAAGGAATCTGAAATCCAAAACCTACCTTTAATTACGGCCATGAAGCGTGATATACTACTATAAATATACAGAATTAATGAGAAATTTGTTAGTAACTTTATTTCAAAACTTGTACAACTTTTAACATTTTATAACAAATTCAATAACGAATAATATTAGGGTGATAGACCAATTCTTCTCAATTCTTTTCCTTGCACACAATTTGAGGGCAACAGTCAGGATATGATTTTTTGTAGTCAATTTCAGTTTCTGTACAACCAGCAGGAACAGCAACTGCAGCACATCTGAAACGATACGAATATTTCATTATGAAACCTATAATATGCTTACGTATAAACATCCGATTAATAATAAACTTTCTTGCTCTCCTGAGATGCGTTTTTATTGAATACTATGTGGCAATGTTTACTTAATAAATACTCTACGCGCGTTTTAAAATGTTGAACTCAAAACACAGAAAATGAATTTGTTTAAGTTATTCAGTGCACCAATACATTATATGCATGACCTGGTTAAAAATCAGAGTCTTAACATTATAATCTCAAAAACCATGAGAGCTGAAACACACCTTTTCTAATCAGAAAAGATATTTCCATAATATTTTTCTTAATACCAAAGACTACTATATAATTTTTTAATTGAATTTATGATCCCAAGACTCTGTAAATATGAACCGACAAATCTTGGATAGATATAACATATTTCTGTCTTCGCAGGTTGCACATTTTTATACTAGCATTGTGTAAATCATGTTTCTACTTTACAGGTGTAATAATATATTAATGCTTCTGAGAAAAACAGCTTAGGTAAATAGCTGACACCTATATTTCCACAGACAGAATTACTCACAGCAATAAACATCCGAAAGGCATCGAGAAGAATTACAAGGCTTACATCTAAACACTTGCATATTCTTAATCATAAAATAAATATTCATACAAAATAGGTGATACCTCACCTAGCATATCGACTTTTTTCTTTATGCAAGTGCACAAGCACCAAAATCTTCCAAAAACTGATTGTTTCAGAATAAGCATATTTTTAAAAAATTTTTTTTCTTTCTATCATTGACTGTCTACCACACTAAACTAAGCTCTAAATCAGTTAGAAATTGTATGTTATTACTTACGTCAAAGCTGAAATAGTAAAATCTTTTTCACATGTAACTATTTGACATTTTCCAGGCAAAGACAATTTTTCTCCTACTTCTATATGATGTAACTTTGAATCAGCATCTTCTATATGACAGTGGTTGGCATGATCTGAAACAAAACAAAGCAATTTAGTTAAATTTTTGAATTATACCTACTGATCACCTGGCTTAATTTAATTTTTGCCCTAAACAAATTACCAAGTCTTAAATGAATAGTCACCTTACTAGTAAAATTTTTCAATCCTGTTATTAAAAGCTCTCCGAAAACTGTGTTAGATGTAAGATTTAAGTTTGGTTTCCTAATTTTAAATGACGATTAGGACAGCTGTTGTGATATTCGTGTCAAATTTGATAGAAAAGTGTTAGAGTGTAACGTGGATATAAAGTTGCAGTAAAGGGTACCCAAGATCATAAAATTTGGCATTTTTTGGGATTTTTGCATTTTGGTACCAAACGAAATTTGTTATCAACCCTAAATTTATGTACAGTTTCCTGTAAAATTTCTGTTTTCGGGACTTGGTTCTATACTTTACAATTAAAAGTATAAGAATAATTATTAAGCTCTGTTATTGAATTGTAGTAAGTTTGTTATAGGATTATAATTAGACAGCTTAGTTAAGTAGTTATTATTTTAAGCCAGTGAGGAGACTGCCTTCGGGCGCAATATGGATATAGGGCGCAAAGATCGTTAGGGAGATATGTAAACTGTATAACCATCCAAAAAACAGATGCTACAAGTAGTTCCAGAAGACACAGACAGAGTCCCATCTTACTGGTGTTATTATTCAAATCAGCCACAAAAAAAGATAGGCTCAAAAGAAAAACTTTCTGCAAAAAAAATCAACTTCTTTATTTTTGAATGTATTGTTATGGTGATTCTTTTTTTAAAAAGAATTTGAAAATTATAGATATATTTACATACTGTTATTTTTCTTGTGGCTTGCTTATCTATAGTTACATTTATTGTACTGGTTCAGTGGATTGAGTGGTTAATCACCAGCCAACACTCTCGCGTTTGAGCTTACTCAAGATCATCTAAAAAAAAAGACAAATACTAACGACATTGTAAGTATGTGGTAGTAATATTCAGAAAAATTAAACTCTGCTCTTCTTCTTCTTCTTCTTCTTCTAAACAACGAATTGAGTAAAATGGCGAATTCCCTTAGTACGACGTCATATTTGTTTGGTTAGTTGAACAAATTTCGTTGCCAATGACGAATCTGAATAACAGACGTTATTGTTTTTCTGTATTGGTTATCAAAATCTCATTTTCTAGTATGACGTCAAAAAAACCGTTTCCTTCACCACGAAATAACGTTGTTTTCACATCTACATATTACGTGTTTGGGCTGTGACATTTTGACGTTTTTTCAAACGTGAATCTGACATAACCAATGAGTGATGACCAATAAGTCACGTGAACAAGGCGTTGCTGTGATTGTTGGATAGTTTTTAATATTTTTGCGAATTTTGAAGCAGGAACCAAGAGGATTTGTCCCCACACAAACGAAATTTGTAACAAATCTGCTTAGAATATTTTTAGATGAGAACCCCGTGTTTTCAATAGAATATGTGTGAAGAAGTTAAATGTAAATAAAAGTTGGATATATACATGTAATTTGGATTAAGACTAAAACAGGAAATTTGTTTTATTGCTCTTGAACTAATTTCTTGCTGGTTTGGTGATTGCTGTTGGGAGTATTGTTTTGACAAAAAACGTATGTACAATTTATAAAATAATTGAAAATGATTTTTCTCCTCATTTATTGAAAGAGGAGCAAAAGGGGAAATTTCCCGAACATTTTCAATAATTCTTGAGTGAATCAATTAATTCTAAATTAGTCTTTTCAACAGTCACCGATTGAGCTTGTAGAATAAGTTTAGTTATTTGAATCGACCGACACCACAGTGGCGTATTTCGACTCAAAAGCTGACCAGAATTATATCCTGGAGTTTATAACTGTTTTTCTTACTTGTTGTGCTACAATATTACTTGCTAATCTAAAAAAATGTTTCTATACTAATTACAAATACTTTAGAATAGACATTAAGAGGAAATGTATGCAAATATAGTAATAATAAATGGTTGCCTATAAAACGGCATTACTGATATCCAAGCGCAGAGATTTTTAGCAGATGTAACTTTTCAATAAAAATTATAAGAGCATGTAAAATGAAGACTCCCAGTGTCAAGGATAAACATTAAAATTAAATAATTAAGAAATTTAAACTTTTATTAACAAAATAGGTGTGAATGCGCACTTAACGACTAGTAAAAGACTTTCAGAATGTAATGTATCGAAAAGAAATCAAAAAACTTAACAAGAGAATGTTCCTAGTGTTGAAAATATAATACGTAAGCACAAAAATATTTAATATAATGCATAATGTTAACAAAGTTCGCACAAAGTTTAAAGAATCGGTTGTCAAAGCCAACTAATAACTGGAGAGATTAATTAGTAAATACGCAAACCGCAAATTTCCGCAAAAATAATGCTTGGAACAAAAACCTTTTTAAAAACAAACAATTCACTACTGAAGATTTTACCTGTCGGTATTAAAGTGATCGGAACCGATATTTTACTCAAAATTGCTCTTTTATGATCAAAAAGATATGTTGAGCACTTATCACAGAAATTACGAACAGATTGTTACTTCTTATGTGCGTAAATCTTAGATCTTTTTCCAAATTATAGGTACAATTTAACTTCTGTAGCTTTTGGAATTAAGCTGTTTAAAATGAGTGGTTAATATCACTTAGTAAAAAGAATTTGATTGAATTGACCATACACTTTCAATCAACAAAAGGAAAAACACAGAAAAATACATTTTGTAGTTGCTAATTATTACAAGAAACTAGTAAGCTAAACACCTGTCTATACTTTGTTTTGTTAGTAACTTAGTATAGGTAAGAAGCTTAATAACAGTATGTTTTTGGTATTCAATTCGTAATTACAAAACTAAATCTTCTTGACAAATCAAATATTCACTATATTATTGCAATATTTAAAGCAGAAACTTATTATTTTGCTACACCCGTTAAACTCACTGTAAATGATGGTTGCCTTTCTCTCAAATTAATTTAACCAAACACAACTAATTTATGTATTGTATGAACGTAGTGGTTACAGAGAAAAAATTCAGCTTTGCAACAAAACGTTTACCTACTTTATATAAAAAATAATACTTATTTGATGTAATTGCTAATTAGCAATTAGAAATAAGATTGGCACTTTACGACATTTTACATTTCTAATTTTCCTAAAATTTGGGAATATTTTTTAGAAATTAGAATAAACTGTACACAAGAGCTATTTATTCAATTTGTAACATAAGAAAGCATTAAAAATATTTGTAGTATTGATAAATGAATTAAATCAACAATAATAATATCTCAAACTTAAAATTAAATAATTAAGAAATTTAAACTTTTATTAGCAAAATAGGTGTGAATGCGCACTTAATGACTAGTAAAAGACTATCAGAATGTAATGTATCGAAAAGAAATCAAAAAACTTAACAAGAGAATGTTCCTACTGTTGAAAATATAATACGTAAGCACAAAAATATTTAATATAATGCATAATGTTAACAAAGATAATTAATAATAATCTTTACTTTTAAAGATAATCAAACAAAACTTTTAAGTAGTTTATTGTTAGTAGACGCAACCAACTTTCGTTGTTTTTTAAGAATAACAATTCTAAAGCAATAAATAGAAATAAATAATTAAAACACTCTATAGTGATCGACAAATTACCAAAGGGAATTCTAATTTGCAATATATCTAATCCTTAAACAAAATATACTTAATCTACAAAATACAATCAATATCAAAAGGAAACAAAAATAAATAATATTTATATTAATATTATTAATAAATATTAATAAATGCATTTTAAATAACCTAGTTTCATATAATTTAAAAAACTAAATTAAAAGAAATAGAAATAAAGATTAAATTGAAAGTAGCTGAATTTCTCTGACAATGAAATATTGCTAACATAACATACCCGCTGTATGATGTGGAATTGACCATACACTTCCAATCAACAAAAGGAAAAACACAGAAAAATACATTTTGTAGTTGCTAATTATTACAATAAACTAGTAAGCTAAACACCTGGCACTTGTTAGTATTGAAACGGTGCTGTACCGGTTCTTATATGTTTCCACTTCTACTAATAATTGCGCAATTCTTAAATACATACATTAATGAATGATTAATCTTTGGTATTATTTGGTGCTGATTATACATTCATAAAAGAAAAAAAACGGAGATTGCGTCTATTTATTCTGTAGGTGGTAATTTACTTTCTAGTTAATCTGGATGTCAATGCGTTTTATAATGTACATATTCAAAAGAAGCAGCTAATTAAGCTAACAGCATCACATTGTGTGTATTATAATTAGGGCTCGGATTTATATGATATAAAAAATGATGTAAACAAACAATAGGCAAAATATGCAAAAACACATAAGCAGCATATGCGGCAATAAAAGAATATATGCGAAAGCAATGACCTAAAATTGTTATTGGGCGATTTCTCATTTTTCACCATAACGACATTTATTTTTTGATGTTTTTTTTTTGAAGATATTGACCGACTATGCGCTTAAATGCTGAAATATGGATAACAATTTTTTATGTCGCATAAACGCCTTTCAATAAGTTACAATTCTGCGTTATAAAAATTGGTATTTAGAAGAAGCTTGCAGCCAATCGTGTAATTTTCATCTATAAACGCCAGTAGATCTTGTAGCAAAACAAAACTTGTTACCACATATAAATCCGAGCCCTAATTATGATTATGACCATTTATTATTTGGCATTGTTATTTCAAGCATTGCTAAAGATAATAACCGTAGCACATTGAAGATAACCGGAAAGAAATGTACTATCCTCGTAAAAAAAACAACATAATCAGTAGGTATATTGAAGAGAAAAATTGACATGACACATGAATATTAAATTACAAATGAGAAATATTTTTACTACGGTTTGTTTACTGAAATTTTTAATATGTTTATTATAAAAAATGGAAGAATAATAAACAAAGAAAATAAAGACAAACAATGTGTTAGGTGAAATAAATACATGTGCTCTCCGAGGGCAGAGCAAGATAGCGTCCTCCTTTTGCTAAACTGCGAACGATCTTTAGTTAAAATTACCTAATTAAAGGGGCACGATATTATTTGATAATTGAAATTTGAAATAATTTGAAACGACTTGTTTGTAGGATTGCTGGATGATAATACGAGGTTTGCTGGAAAAGTTTCTGCAAATGGTTTTATTGTTTTTCGAAATATTCGTCCTTAGCATCAATACACTTTGGCATACGCTCAATCAATTTTCGAAGCATTTTTTCCAATTTGAAGCTAGTACCTCAGAAACCCGTTGCCTAAATGCCTCAACGGCTGCTTCAGGCGAAGAATAACGGTCACCACGCGTCTTGCTTTTAATTGGCGGGAACAAAAAGAAGTCATTTGGTGCTAGATCAGGAAAATATGGACAATATGCGACATCAATTTCACTTTTTCACTGGCTAAAAAGTCGACAAGTTGTAAAGCTGTGTGGGCACTTGCACTGTCATGGTGAAGAAAGATGCACCGATCTGAACTGTCTTTTCTGATTTCACCGATGACTTCCGCCAAAAAAATTGTTGTGCACCAATCAGCGTTCACGGTTCTTCTATCCTCTAACGTTATGGTTGCCACATGTCTAGAAATGCGGAAGAAAAAAGCGATCATTTGCTTTGCAACACTGCGTGAACGAACAACTTTTGTGAGTTTCGACTCACCTTGAAACATTTAAATAGTGTATTGTTGTTTAGTTTGCGGCTCGTATGAGTAGATCCAACTTTCGTCACCAATAATAATGTCGTACATTAAATTTGGAAGACCTCGGTAAAATTACTTTAGCATTTCTTTGCATCAATTCACACGATTCTTCTTTTGAGCTTCACTCAAATTATGTGGAATCCAGCGACTGCAAAGCTTCCGTACGTTTACGTAGGTCAATGTTCAAGGTGACCCCTATTTCGCGGTATGTTACCTGCCGATCTCGTTCAATCATTTCACGCACAGCATCAACGTTAGTGGCAACAACAGACGTAGATGGACAACTTTCACGAAATTCATTATTGAGAAAAGAACGTCCACGCTGGAACTCAACAAACCAATTACAAACAATTCCATTAGATGGAGCTTCCTCATAAAAAACCGTATTAAGCCGTTCGATGCATTGTTTGAGTGTTAAGTTGCTTTGAAAATCGTAAAAATTCATTGCTCGAAAATATTCACGCGAGAGTTCCATTTTTTCAAAAATTACGTTTTTCAAAGCGCTATGTAAACAGAACTGGCCAGCTTAAACTGTCAACTGAATTATAGGATAGAAGTGACAAATGTTTCAAATTTGACAACGGCACAACACTGACACCGTCGAAAGTACCCGATTGCAGAAATTTTTTCAGTAAGTCTCGTACCGACCTGTTGACAGAGACTGAGTAGCTGGCAGCAACGTAGTCACGGGCT
This sequence comes from Ignelater luminosus, assembly GCA_011009095.1. NCBI lineage: Eukaryota > Metazoa > Arthropoda > Insecta > Coleoptera > Elateridae > Ignelater > Ignelater luminosus. The sequence continues at coordinate 211,763 of VTPC01090745.1, forward strand.
TTGATTTGAAAGTTTTTCTAGACGTCCATGAGGGGGGGGGTCTCTCTCGGATTGTAAAACAGACATAGATAATCTCCCTCAGATTCCATACCAGGGATGAAAGATTCCTCTCGAACTCTCCAAACTTGGGCTCCTAAACAGACGTGAATGTCTGTCGCCGCTTCGAATACTTCAAAACTTGCCCAGAAATTCCAAAACAACCTTTTTTATAACCTCAACCAACAACCGGCCTAGTGGTCAAATTACCGGTCGGGTGGCTGATTTACTTTTTTATACAGGGTCTTACTTTTAATAGGTGATTTTTTGGTCAATTCTAAGTCGAAAGGTTCAGATAAATGCATGTCCTAAAATGCTTGGTCTTGAAGTTGTTATTTTTTTTCTGTTTTTACCAAAAATTTCGAAAACCTTTTGAGATATTACACTAAATTTTAGTACAGATTTGTATGGTATAAAAACACACTTTCCGACTTTTTTTTTATTTAACCAATGGCGTATGTATGGCTACGTTCCGATGCAATTTTAACAAAAAAATAGTTACGCCACCGATTTTCTCGAAAGTGTTATTTTATTATTAATTACCATCCAATTATAAAAAAGGCGTCTTTAATTTTTTTGTGTCGCTTACCATTTTAAAGCAAATTATTAAAAACTTAGCGAGATTACTCATTACATGGATATCTGCAACTTGTTCCTAAGTGAAAACCATTTACATAAAATTAAGTTAGCTTTGTCCGTTGCTAAGGAAACGTTTTGATTCTTTTGTTTTTATTAAACGCTTATTCTTATCTAGTGTTTTGACTTCAACGCCCTGTATATCGAAAACCAAGCATTTTAGGACATACATGTATAGGAACTTTTCAACATAGAATTGGTCCAAGAATTACCCATTAAAACAAGTACATAACATTAAGTAACGCCCTGTACAACTATCAATTTTATGCCCTAGGTAAAAGATCGATGAATGAAATTATGCGTAGTAACACGAAGAATATTAAATATCAATCATAAAATGAGGTCAATAAAAAAGTAAATCTGACTTCCTTTAATTAAAAGATAATTAAATTTTAATTACTGATACTGGGAACAATTGGTGTGTTATGACCCCTCATACATCTGGAATCTGTTTAATTGTAATCTTCTTGATAGAATTTATATATTTTTGATGATTTCTGGCAAGCATACCTATGACCTTAATGCTTCTATTTATAATTTTAACTGGAAATACGTACATATTATAAAATTATTTATTTAAAAAAAGGTTTTTTTTGCGTTGTTGAATCTTGTTTTACACGAAAAAGTTTTATTTCTAACGAGTGTACTGCAGCTTGTGGTATTTGACCCTCATTAATATCACCGCTACTTGTAAAACATATTTATATAAATTTAATTGATTGAAACACGTATGTTTTTTTGGAATTGTTTGATAATAGGAAGTATTCAACACGACGCGTCGTCTTGCATATTTAAATACTAACTACTTTCCAAATCTATAGACAGCTTGCTATTTCCAGTGGGAAGGACAGATTACAGGTGTTCATCAATAATAAGCGATCTATATTTTGATTGCGTTAAAGAAAACAATTTTTCATATAGTTATGTACGTTGAACCAAAAATAGCTAGAAATCTCTGAGCATAATTGTGTAATTCATAAAAATGTCTTTTGTCTAAACAAGCACACAAAAATTTTTATTTTAATAAGAGTCCATGTAGCATTAAAATTGGAGATCCGGCATATTAGCTTTCGTTTAATTAGGTATATTCTTTATTGCGATAAGATAGTGACTGCATTAACATCACGTACGACGGGGGACCTGAGATGTATCTCCGCATTTCTGATGCCTTCTCAAGGTCTCGACATGTGTATGTACTACTATGTAGTAGCTCCTGTAGAACACTTATGTGACCCCTTAGACCCCCAAGGGTCTGGTTACCCAACTCTGTACTATAGTCGCATTCTTATACTAGGTTAAGTGGAAGAACAGCAATGCTGAACTTTGCCTTGATGTACATTGTTCTGTATTTGTAAATTGTATAAAGCGCCAATTGCAGTTTATTTATATTATTATTATATGAAAAGTTTTCCTTCTTTTTGTTACTCTTGCTTTTTAAATAACTGAAATTAAAACTAGCAAAAACAGGTTACCAATAAGTAAACTTACAACAAACCAAATGTCCTTTCTACGACAAAAATTTACCAAATTTACCACGAAAATTCTTTAAGCAGATGTTGCCATTGGGTTCTTTAAAGACTGACAAGTGGAAAGCAATATATTAGTAAAATTCTGAACGAAATCCTTTAAAACATAAAATTTAATATTAAATATCTATTAACCAGCAGACCAAGAGGTATAGACATCGTCAAATAAAGATACATAAGATTTGGTAAATAAAAATCACAACATACAAAAGTCATAGTTAATAATAACAAATTTATAAATAATAAAACATATAAGGTAACATAACTACAGTGTATAGCAGTGAGACCTCATCATTAAGAAATTCTTCACATGAGTAATAAACTTGATACTTAGTTGAAACACTATAAATGCGTTTTCTAAAATGTTTGTCATCTTTAATACATTTGTTACTATTTGGTAATTTATTATAAAAACGTATGAGTGCAAGCAGTGGACTGTACTCATTAGATGCTGTTTTATGACAGGGTATCTGCAAAGTAGAACCATACCTGATGTTGTAATCATGATTACAATTTAGAGACCTAAGATGATTGATATTAGAGGGAGCATATAAAACTACATAATTGATATGCAAACTATCACATTGTCCTTTGCTTAATATGGCTGTACTTGAAGATCTCGATATTATTTGACCATATGCAATAATTAAATGTCCATGGACATAATACATTCTAAGTATTTCGCCACTAACAATACTTCATGTATGTGATTACGTCATGTTAGATCATGGTCCAAGGTAAGACCCAAAATCTTCGTTGAAGGTTTTTGTTTGACTGTAAGATGGTACTAGTAAATATTGCAGGAAACGTTAAAAAAGATGAAACTGTGTAACCCTGGCAAGAAATTATGCTTGGAAAAGTAATACATCAATAAAAATTTAAAACTACTTCTAAGCCACATCTAATTCCATTGAAGTTAGAAGATTAATTTTTTCTATAACCTGCACTCCCTTCTTATAAATGGATTTTTGTCACTAAATGATTTCTTATCTACTACACTCTTAAGCGAATTTGGTAAATTTTTTCTATAGCACTAATAAAAATCATTTCTTAAACGATGTTTACTTGTTCTATCGTTTCCATTTTGAAGATGCTTTTTTATGTTTTCCCAAAGGGTATTTGCTCGCTTTTAGGAGGAATCTTTGTTCGAGAAGAAATAGTGAACACTGTTCAGAATAGTAACATCACTAACAAAAGCTACTGAATTATTCGCTATTCAAAAATGTTTACAGAATTTTAGTAACTAAATATTATACTTAAAAAAGAAAAACGAAAAGAGTGTTTCAGAAAATCTGAATTTGAAATTGAGAGATAAATCTCTCTTTAATGAAATACTTAGTAGTTTTAAACTTGATCTTGGTTTTCCAATTTTGGTGAACTCTAAAGCATATGCTATACAGAAATCATTATTTGTAAAGTAAAATCTAATGACCGCACGCTTTAAAAGCTAAAAACATCACAGATTTGCTTTACAATAACAACCTTTCTTTTATAATTCATTTATTACTTTAGCTAATAAGCAATAAATTTTTATTGTTTATTCTCATTTCATTTTATTCAAGTACTTCAAAGAATTGCTACAAAAAAAATTACTTTTTATAGAGAAATCCACCTGTTTAAAAAAACCTTGAATTAAACAATGTTTTTCAAGGAATTTTATCCAAAAGAATTATTATAGCGTAATTATGTATGTAAAAACATGGTTGCGAATTGTTATTACTTAGAACAGGTCAGAAAAGTCCTTTCTTACCTAACTGAAGTTCCTTGTAGTACGTACATAAGTTGTAGATTGAATTTCATTTGCATATCATTATTAAACATTACTCTTTAAGTTGAATAAAGTAACGTTTAATAAACATAAAATGCTTAAACTTTAAAGGTTGCTATTACCTACTCTTATTATGTAAGATTGCATTTGTGTTGTTTTAGTTACCAATCGATATTAACTGTTTTTAATTGTGACCTTGTGAGAAATATTGATAAAACATATATTGTTTGCTACGCCTTTTTCTTACTTATCCACAACCTCTTCTACCGTCGTGACGATGAATAGATGATTTTTCTCCACTTTGTTCTGTATTTTCCTTATTCTCTTGCTTGCAGTTCCATTTTCTTTATTAAGTTGTCTATTTCCTGGTTCCATTTTCTCCTAGGTCTGCCTGTTCTTTTAGTTCCTGTTTCAGTTTCCCGGATCACTTTTACCGTTGTTTCGTTATTCATGCGCACTAGATACCCGAACCATCTAAATTGTTATATTTCGATTTCTTGTAACACACTTTTAACTCCTAAACTTCTAATTTTGTCTATTTTTGTCACTCTTGTGATTTTCCGTAGTACTTAATTCATTTCGCATGCCCTTAGTTTTTTTTAAGTAATCTGTTAAAACTCATGATTCGCATCCGTATATTAATGTTAGTACCAGGACTGACTTATACGTATACCCTTATTTTTGTTTTCTTTGAAATGTCTTTTTGTTGAAGAACTTTTTTAATAGAGTTTGATACAGTATGTTTACTTCATTAATTCTGCTTAATGTTTCTTCCTTTAGTTTGCCTTGTAGCACCACATTTTTCCAGTTTTTTTTACTCATATGTTTATTCTGTCTTTTAGTTCGCCTTTGTTATTTCCAAATAATATAAGGTAATTAGTACTTATCAGTTCCGTTAATGTAGTCTTTTTTAGTTTCCTGTAACCTAGATGGACTCCTGTAGCGTTTGAATTAACTTTTTTGAAATCTGATCCATGGTCATTATAAAGAGCAATGAGTTTAGGATACTTCTCTGTCTGATTCTGAGTCCTTTATTAGTAGTAAAGTTTTTTGATCTTTTGTCTTCTACTTGTACAATATTTTTTGTATTTCCATATAAGCTTTTTAATGTCTTAATTGTTTTTCTATTTACTCCTTTTTGTCTTAACATTTTCCACATTTCCTTTTGGTTTATACGGCCAAAGGCTTTTTGTAGTTCTAAAGTTAATATTATATAACTTTTTATTTGTCGCTAGTATTTTCTCCAAAATCTCATTACAAACTGGTGAATTTATCTGCTTTGAACGCTGCTTAAGTGTCACTAATTGTTTTTTCTATTTCTTTCTTTATCCTGCTTTTGATTACTCCCTCATATATTTTACCTGTCGTACAAAGTAATGAAATTGGTCTCTAGTTTTTACAGTTAGTATAGTCTTCTTTTTTATGGATAGGTTTTCTATTGTCGTCTTCTATTCTCTAGGTATCTCGTTTTTGTTCCATGCTAGTTTAATTATTCTGTGTAATAATGAAATTCCTTTGTCTTCCATTTCTGGATGTATGCTGTCAATACTTGGGGCTTTTCCTATTTTAAGTTTCTCCAAAGCTTGTAACTCCCATTTTTTATTGCAGTTCCGAATTCCTTGAAAAAGAATATCTAAGTTCCGCTGGAATCATTTTTTCCGAATCATGATAGATGGTGCTATAAATCAGTGAAAATTAGTTTTCGCCATTTTCTTGAAGAAAAATCAACCGCTTTTAGGCATAACGATTCTAAAATTATTATCGATTGGAAAGCAGTGTCTCCTGATGTCTGAGCATGGATTTCGCATGATCGTAGATGGTGTTGCAATCGACAAAAATTAGGCGACCTTCATGTTCTGTAGGTATGTAGGTACAGTATATATTGCTCACAAACAATTATACCGACGGCTTCTCTCCATGGTACGTGCCCACAGTACTTCAGAGACGATGCATTGAACTGAAATTTACTTTTCTTAAATTTAAGAAATCTACGTTTGTTGAAAATGTTCATAGTTTACTGATTTTGTTTTTACCATTTAATTAAAATGTGTGCAATGATTCTAGCTTAAAATGTTAATAACTCAGAAAGGAGACATTTTCGAACCTAGGTATGTACAGGATTTTTAATCCATATCACTTGTAGAACATGGTGGCAAGATTTGGTCAAGCATTTTCGAAACACCCTGTATACCGAGATTTTATTGCCAGAAAGATTAAGTAAAGCAAAAATATGATTTAGTTGGATTTAATAATGTTACATAAAACGCGTTTATCAATATTGAGTAGATATGGTTAGTGTTGGTAACATTGTTTTAATGATTTTTTTCCCCTTATCTTTTACAAATTTTCGAGTGCAAGCACACCGGGAATTTTGGGGATGTTTTAAATGTTGTTGCGTGATAGCTAAAGTGTATGTACACAAATTAGCCTTCATTAGACTAGTCCTACTGAAATACATAACTCGTCTGGGCAAATGGTCTTTATCTTCAACATTAAATTATGCAACAATAAAGTAAGATTTGGAAAAAATGATTACAACTGTAGAAGCTAGTTATTGTGCATTGCTAGGGTTTGCAGTTTAGTATAGTTATACTACCAGGCGAAAATTGTAGATAGTGCTGCAGGCTGTGGGCGGTTTTTAGAAAGTGAAGTGAGGTAAGATGAGAGTACGCTTAGGCGCTTATGTTTATAAAGCGGCACGTATTCTTGATTGGGTACTGTTGATTTTACACTATATAATTATGTATATAGTATTCCAAGAGATATAGTGCGTTTATGATTTAATTGCTATTCAGCTTACAGTAAATTTTACAAGATCGTCACAGCAGTGTCATAAATTCGGTTACCGGAGAAGACCTTTTCTAACATTGACACAGGGTCGTTTTGAGATAAGTTTTACTTTCATAAATACTTTTAAACTAAAATATTAGAAATATAAATTATTTCAATACGGTCCTTGGTTTACCCAATCGTCTGTGACACGTGCCACCACTTGTATTTAATGACTTTTACTGAGGGACCCGCTGTGAAATACTTAAGAAGTTAAAGTCATAAACGCACTGTATCTTTTGGAATACTATACCTACCGCTTTTTTATAACTTATGCTACAAAATGAGTCACTCTCTAGATTTTTGGCCGCGTAGTATAGTTGTACCGTACGCTTCAGGCAATGCTTAATACGGTCGATTGGTTTTACAAGTGGTTGTAAATTTAAACTTCACTTCCACAACAACCGACTGTTATGGTCCGTACTTATGCTTTTTTAAATAGGTTTTGATGCTGAATTTTTTCTCGTTTTTAAATTTCGTTATTTCAGAAAATTTACTTTATTACATTACATTATCTCATAACTAAGATCAGTACTAACAAATTTAGAAAATCAACTAATACAAAATAAAACATACTTTATTGTGATGCATAATGTTACAAAAACGCGTATACGTCTAATACACCACTGGAAAATTCCGTGTAGCAAAAATTCCCGCAACCACTTTGAAGGGATTACAGGGGTTTAATAACAGGATTTAAAAGAGTATTTATTGCCACTTAAAGAGTCTATCCGAATTATAGTGGAACAAACAATAACATTTTATAAGTTGCACTCCCTGCACATGATGCACTGCACTTCCGACGCATTGCACTCTGCGCCGGCCAGTCTTGGACACTTTCTTGGCGACCGTATAAACAGCCATCGAGTAACAAAGCAACGAGCTTTATTTTTCCATCGACATCAACGAATTCCGACAACCTTTTGTGTGAAATTGAATAAACTTTGTTTTATCTAACCACCTTCATTTCTCTAAGCCTAATAATTTCTGAGAAAAACGCAAAAACAGTTTTGAGAGGGTAGTTTCTTCCCCTTCACCCTCCGACTTTCCACCTTGAGAGTGCGATCTCTAGAGTGTCATTCAGAAAGTCACAAGAAGTATATGTATGTAAGATATATTTAAAAATTAAGACTCTCTCCAAACATTCCTTTATTCGTCAAAATATGTTCTAAAGTGACTTGACTCAAGCTGCTATTTTTCATAAATGATTTCTTAGCAACAACAATGCAGTATTGCAACATATGTCTAGAGACTCTACAGTGACAATTTAACAATAATAAGAAGCGGATTACAGGCAGACTTTTAAAAAATAAAGCCAAAATACAGCCGAATGTTTTGTTTTATTACTTTAAACTATAAATTAATTATTAAAAATAAAGAAATCTTAATAACAATTGGGAACATTAATAATTTCGTAATAAATAAGTTTTTACCAAAATGGTATCAGAATTTCTTTTGCAGCTTGTGATGTAGAATAACATCGTGTATACAGGGTGGTCCAAGATTCCGCTCTAATAAGATGACAGCTTTATGTTAGGAGATAGAAACAAATTGAAACCAGAGAGCGACATACTGCCTGTGAAAGCATAATCTAAAAATATTCTGAACTATACAGGGCGTTCGACTTGTTTGTGGCAGTATATTACTTTATTTTTTTAAATAGAACACCCTGTATACTACTTCATTTTTTGATTTCCTATTACATTTAGATTCATTTTTATTAAACATGTTTTGCATTGTCTTAAAAAATATAAAATATCTCTGGAACTAAACAGGATAGGCAGATACGGTTTGATCATCGCGTTAATTACGGACTGCTACACCAGTTGTGTTGCAAATAACATTGTTAAAGATTACTACGGTCCCATTATGGATCATTGAAGATATCTTCAATCATAAATAACCTGATATTTTTAAATAGAACAATATAAAATTTTGTATAATCAGACGCAAACTTCAATTTTCTTTCGTTTTTATTTAATGGTCTTTGGGTCTATCTGCGGTGGTTTAAGCGTTATTCTAATTCCACGTCTAAAGTCTGCTTTTGTTCATACTTACATGTGATCAGTTACACTCTGAAATGCTTCCCTTATGCGTTCTCTCATGTTTTCAGGTGTTGTAGGACGTTCTTTGTAAAGTTTTTTTTAATTAGTGTTTTCCATTGTTATACAATTAATAACCTACTTACAACTACTGTATTTTCAGAACAGCTCTCTTTACTAAATGTGGTTATTTAAATTAACAAAATTAAGGGTTTTTATAAAATAATGTCTTTTCGAAGATCTATTCGTCCAAAAAGTTGTTTTCGAGTTTAAAAGGTATTTAGGTGATGGTAAGATATTTCTTAAATCCAGACTGATGGTGTATAATAGTTGAGTTTTCAAGTTAGACTCTTATTCAAATGGTTTAATTTAACTTTTTTTGTGCATTTTAGATAGAGATGACAGTTTAATGAATCCAACGATAGCTGTTAGCACTGTACTTATTCTGTCCGGATTGTGCACTGATATAATATGAGGAACGTAATTTTAAAGTCGAATCTGATACGCTGCAACACAACAAAATAAGAAACAAGCAACAAATATCTTACTTTTTGAGATTATTAGTTCCAAAGTATTAGAAAACCATAATAAAAACAAGAAAGTTACTTAATTTCAATTTAATAAAATAAATTAATAAGGCACAAAACGTCTGTTTTTCATAAAATTGGTTATTGTCTGTTTATTATTCATTGGTTTTGCAAAATATTTTATGTAGTATAGTCGAATACGAAGGGCAGTATCAATCGCATCAATGCATGTAATTTCATGTAGTTAGGCAACACACAATGGCAATGCAAATTCCAGTATTATTCATCTATGATTTCGTCTTTCAGTACTAGCAAACGATCTAAAATTAATATTAATCGCTTTTATTGTTTATTTTAATTTGACAATTACATAGAAATTGATTTGGTTGGACAAAAATTTAATTGCTGCCTCATTTTTACACTGCCACTAATAAAAACATTGATTACTTATTATAAATACCAGAAGCAAACTTATTTAACGAGAATCTATATTCTCTTTCTTCCTACTTCATTTATTTAAATGATTTACTCCGATGATTCTCGACGATTTGCAGCTATTCGTTTATAATATATCAGTAAATTTCTGTTATCCCTAGCGTTGCAATATGTAAACCAACGTTGTTAGCCTTACATCATATCTTACTTTTATCCACCTTTTACCCGCTGGTCTATATAGGGTATTTGGTTCATCGCCGTATATTTGAAAGGGAGTGGTAGAAGTCATGATTTGGAACTTATCTAACCTAATATGCTTATTATACAAAGTGTGACGGTTTTTGAGATATTGTCATTTTTCATAATTTCACCTAATTGGACGTATTTCCCCATTTAAATGTGAACATCACACTATTGGAAACTTTTAATTTGAAGGTAATGATAATTTTATAATCTTTCATAGCTACTCTATCAATTTTAGTCATTTCCATCCACTCCTACAAGTGATTAAACAAATTAGACCCGGAGAAAGTTAAAAAACAAGGACTCTAAAATTTAACTTTTTGTTCATCAGTCTATAAAAAAGAAAAATTCAAGGCGTAATTATGTTCAAACATTTTTAAAAACGTCCTTCTTCTTTGGCCTTTACAATGACACATCACACTTTTAACCACCTTCAGATTCTTAGGACTAACAGGCGACTTGAATACAAAGGAACCGTTTGGTCGCACAATTGGACTATTAAAGTGCATTGAATATACCCTGAATTACACTTGTTTGTTGGACTATTAAATAGGAATGGCCCCCAGACATAATAATCCATGAGCGAGGAGGAGGGAGAGGAGGGGGAGGAGGAGGAGGAGGAGGGGGAGGAGGAGGAGGAGGGGGAGGAGGAGGAGGAGGAGGAGGAGGAGGACGACGACGACGACGGCGGCGGCGGCGGCGGCGGCGGCGGCGTTTGTGTCGGAGAGCAGAGTACGCTTATACCCTCGACACACTGAGTTTAATTGTCATTAAAATAAATGACCATTTAGATAAATTACCATTTCTCTTGCCAGCAAAAACACACTAAGCAGTATTAAAATTGTGAGTTTGCGCGGTGAAGTGACATTGACGCGCGACAACTTATGATTTTGACAAATATAAACAACTTAACCTCGCTGTTTTTTCAATTTGAATTTAAATAGACGCAGATGGGTTTTTTATTTATAATTAAAAGCATTGTAAAATAGCGTATAAAAAGTAAATTTTAATTACCTTGTAATATTATCACTCGTTAAACTCACAGAACGTTGTCGTATATCAGCTGAGTGTGAGCGGCCATAAGTATTCACACCCCGCGCAATTCAAAAATGAAGGCGATGTTTACCGACAACTGCAGATTGCGTTTCTCGAAATGGTGTTTTAAATGTTCATTAAGAAAATGATGAAGTGACACACGCCAAAATAAATTCCCAATTTAGGGTTAATCATCATTAATCTCTCAGTGTGTCGAGAGTATTGATTAACTTGGCCGACCCCAATCCGCACCCATCGTCAGTAGACGAGTCGATTCTGTAGTCATCCCCAAGTTTAACTCGACTTCTGGAAACTCCAAGCGTAGTAACTTTTCTACGTATTCATCCCCTTCTTGTATGATTTTGAAATTGTGGGTACTTTTTTTATCAGCAGAATCACTAAAAGTTTTAATATGAAAGTTGTTTTTGATACATGGTTTACTTGTGTGAATTCCAAATTCCAAATTAATACTAAAAAGTGAGTGTAGCCTTAGCCTTTTCAAAATATTTATTTTATTTCAATGCATCTGAAGCAATTTTAAATGCTGGCAACGTAATTTTATGTGAATTAAGAGAATGTGCAGGTAGATACGTTGAGGATTGGGCAGTTAGGCAGTTGATCAAATCAAAATCATTGTGGTTTGTTTGTAGGGTAATTAACAAAAAATTCCCAATGAAATTGTTGGGTTTTTTTGATTTTACTTTTGTGGAGCACACTGCTCCCTCGTTTCTGTCCGCTATGGTAAACCTTCTTATTCTGCAGTAATTATTATAATACCACACATGCTCGATTTTCACTTAGTATATTTATTTAATTAGAAATATATAATTAACATAACATATTATAACTTATTTATATGTATCGATGTGCACGCTCGCTTTGCACATAGTCGAGTGTGTTGGCTTCGTTTTTGTTTTTCTTGATTCCCTTAGGTACAGGGCAACCCGGGCCGACGGTCAGTTACGCCCATTTAAGAGGGTCAGTATTTCACAGTACGCTAAAATGACGGACAACCTCGACACTATCTGTAAATAGATTTTTTTTGCAATATTTAAATATAGAGTGGAATAAAGTGACAAAGACTTCATAAAGTCTAGAAGGAAAGTTAAAACAACTGCGTCCAAAAAATTAATATTAGAAATTTACAAAAACATTATTATTTCTGAATATCATGTTTTATGAACCTTTTCGTTTGCTTAGTGTGGGTTTGCGCAAGGCCGGCTGAAGAGCCGGGCTTGCGGGGTAACTGCCCAGAGCCCCGCTCTTGCTGGGGCCCCGCGCCTCGAGAGAAAAAGAATTAATTCTTTGTATCGATATGTTCAGAATAAATAAAATTTCTAATTCAAGTATTTACCGCTTTTACATTTATTAAATTTCTACACCTCCATAAATTCTTCTGTCATAAACGTACCGTTTGTCTTCGTGCGAAATGCTTCCTTTCCAGGATATTTACAAAGCAGATGGTTTTTATTGCTTTATTGCTTCTTGGCGCATTTTCTGTGCATTTACTTCATTCTCTTTCTTACATTTTAAGAAGTATACAGTGAGTGCTGTGATTTAGTTATTTACTTACTACCTATATACAGGGTGGTTCCGAAATAAAGGTGATAAGTGAGGCCAAAAGAAGACAAAAAATAAAAAAACGAATGGCTCCGTGAAAGTTGAAAATTTTGACAATTTTCCTAAATATTAAAAACTGAAGCCGTCTCTGGTTAGAAAAAGAAAAGTGTTTCTTGTATTCCTTCCTTCGGATTAAAAAGTGAAGCTTAATAAAAATTTACCAGATATGCCTATTTTCTTGGAACTAACGCAGGTGTAGTAGCACAATGAACAATAAATGCCATCATAACCTACCCCCTGGGCATTTTACAACTTTCCTTTTTTAAATCTGAAGTTGAGGAGATTAAAGAAATTGCGATAGCCAGCCCCAAATATGTTTAACATGCAGGGTTGTTGAAATGCACTAAGACAGTAAAAAAATAATAACATAATTTATGTTACAAACAATTAGACTCCAGTCTCACAAGCAACATCTTAATCCCTTATTATTATTTAGTCACTTGAATAGAAAACATTTTAAATGGCAACGAATACACATACTACTTAAATGAAACATACGTATGGGAGGTACTATCGCCTCTGTATTTAATTCAATTCAATAAATTCAACCAAGTTTTATTTATGTAGCATAATACTTATTGAGGTTTTTGGTTCTTTGGGATTTTACAGAAAAAAATCACTAACAGTAAAATTTAATATTTTTCCATTTACAGATTAAAAAGTAAAAGTTATAAACGTGCCCATTGGTTATTTATGGCATTGTAGAAACCAGAAAAACTATTATACCCCTCACATAAATACCAAAAGCTACCTGTCAATGACAAGGACAGTTAGTCAACCCCTATCTATTTTTGCTTAAGTAAAAGTATGAGAGCAGGACCGGCTTAGCTTAGCGAATAAACTTCAATCGCATTTTTCTCGGAAACTATGTAATTTTTACCTACCGTTTTTTATCGCAAATGTATGTACTATCACACCGCTATCCACCCTTTATTTCAGAATCACTCTGTATAGTATTCCAAAAGATATAGTGCGTTTATGACTTAATTGCTACTGAGCTTACAGTAAATTTAACAAGTTCGTCACAGCAGGGCGTCATAAATCCGCTTACCTGTGAAGACCTTTTCTAACATTGATACAGGGTCGTATTGGGATAAGTTTTACTTTCGTAAATACTTTTAAACTAAAATGTTAGAAAAATAAATTATTTCAATATGGTCCTTGGTTTACCCAATCGTCTCTGACACGTGCCACTACTTGTATTTGTTGATTTTTATGAGGAACCCGCTGTGAAATACTTAAGTAGTCAAAGTCATAAACGCACTATATTTTTTGGAATACTATACATATAGAGTTAAATTCATTAACTTGGGTGAGTGTCTAACAAGTTAGAAAATAATTTTTTTTTAATATTACATACATATAATGTAAATTATTTGATTGAGGGTTTATGAGATATGAACTTTTTACGAATAAAGTCAATTTAGTTTTTTATTAAAATAATATAACCAGTGTAATAGACAGATATACACTTTACGCTCTTTACATTACATAAAACACGCAATAAGTTTTTGTCATAGTTTATAACTGTGAATGTAGAAACTTCTTTTACCACACCACCATAATATTTAGATGATTGGTATATTTGTGAAACCGAATGTTTGGGTCATAAAATATTTTAAGAAAATAATCCACAATGCCCATTAAAAAAACTTCTTAGTTCTTATCAGAATATTGTATTTACAGAAAGAATGGTTATTGCATTTTTGTTTTGTTTTATAACTTATATGTAATAATAAAAATTTGTTGATACTCTCAATAATGTTAATATTTATGTATTTCCTAGGAACGCTTCTGCCTTTTATACATTAATGTTTTGCACTTTATACATTACCGTTTTTATTTATGGTCGAGATTAAAATTACTGCATAATTACTAGGTTTTGTGTGCAGGAGTGCAGGTTATATCAACTGAAAACATACCAGCTCTTAAATATTATTTGGTGTGGAGAGTAGAATTAACATCACAGATAAATTTGAAAAAAACAGTTAATATACAATACACAGGAGCGGACTAATATCTTCAGGGGCCCTAAGCACTGTAAATTGTGGGGGGGCCCTCCCGAGTTCAATGTAAAAAACCAATTGATTTTGCTTGCTTTAAAATATCGACGTTTTATTTTTTCACTCTGCATACAATCATGCAGCTGCAGCAGCATTTTGTAGTGCTTCACTGTAAACTATTATCATGTCTACAAATTCTTCATTTGTATACATTCTTCAATTCAGCACAAAATGAAAAATTATGGAAGATGATTTAATCAATTACCAACCTTTGGCACTGTGTAAGGGGTACAAAATGATGGAATTAAACAAGTATTTCTTTTTTCATAAGTAAAGCATTTAAAATGACAGAACATCACTCAGACAAGTTTTTTCCAAAGGTCAAAGGCAAATACAAAGTTAGCTACTTTGCATCCAGAAATGGACAAAATCAAAGTGGCTAGATGAACTATGCCTACTGAATGTGTTAGCAAAAACTTTCAGATATCAAACGGTGAGTTCAATTATTTAAAACTTTACATCTTCAAAAGTATGCATATTTTGTTTATGCAATTTCACATAGATCACTTTCTTTCATGCCCCTCTTACCCTTTAAGAGGAAACAAAACAAGTTGAGAATCACCCTATACATCAAATCAAGAGCTTCCTATTCTCAATTTACTGACAAACTACCTTAACTTTTAAAAGTCCCTACTACAAGAAGTGAGTTATCATGTCAAGCAACATTTACTTTTGTTTGTCTTTATTAATAATTAGAATATAAAAATAAACATTTGTACTTTTTTAGTGTATAACCACACATAAGCGTTTTTGCCAAATGTAGTTTTATTTCTTCGACGAATTTTGATGGTAATCTTTGAAATATCAAAGCAATAAAAACCCTCCAGCAAAAACGCTTATGTATGGTTATACACTTACGTATTATTTCATAAAATAATACAATAAAAATAGTAGTAAAAGAGTATGTACATATATACGCTCATAATTTCTTTTAAAACTCTAACAGATGTTTACCACTACTTCCACATCCCATAGTTGGTATTTCCTTTTCGTCTCCAAAAGCTAGAACAAATAGACTTATATAATACTCATTTAAACATCATATCAATGATGTGCAGCAGAAACACTAAACCTAAAAAACATGTTTTAATGAAATGTTGAGTAATCTAGTTTTTTCTAAATAGCAAAAATATGTTTATAATTAAAAAGGGAGGTGATATATTACAAAGCAATACAATCATTAAGGTTAAGTATATTTGTCAATAGTGTCATGTCATTTTACAGGAATATGATTGTCTGCTTATGGTCTGCTTTAATAATACAAATACACATGAATTTGGAAATTTCATAGCTAACTATGAAAATCTTTATTTTGCTATTTACATCAGCAGACTATACTTCAGCACAGAGGATGAGATCAAAAAATGGTAGGACTGAGGAAAGATATTGGGCTGAGAAGACACTTTTCCTATTATAATCAATCTAAATAAGAAGATAATGACTAACTGTTTCATTACAACCAATTGAAGTGAAATATAATATAAAAATAATAAAAATATTTAAAATACAACATTTAAATGTGTTTATTACATGGACATGACAAGACAATGTGAGGTTAGGTATTGTTTATTCGTATTGGTCAAAGTCGGTATACATGTCTGCAATTTGACAACGTTGCTCTTTAAGTACGTCATTGTCAAATGATGATGTGCATCAAAAATTTCGTTACAAAAACTATAATATATTGTTCTTTTGTTTTCACCATGATAATCAATACAAAAAGATACACTGTTAATTTAGCCAATTTCATAAATTTTTCCAATAATAAAAAAGTTAGCAGTAGGGGGCATCCTTAAATTAAATAATGCAAAGCCAGTTGATTGTGAGACAAAGTACTGACACCAAACAGAAAATTATTGATCAATGATCGTAAATTGAGCTCAATGACAATTTTCTATCCGTTAGAGGCGCTGTTGTTTCACGTCAAATTTGACAAGTTTAAACGTCAGTTTATAAGTTTGAGATTATTAGAATTTAGAGTTTAGAAAAAAGTAATTTATTATTATTAATTCTTTATTCTTTGCAAAACAAGTGTATTTCCTATTTCCTTGGCGTCATTTTCATCACTTTCACAGTATTATTGTTTATAAATTGCTATAAAATCGATTTTGTAGTGGTGGTGCAAGCGTTTTTATTAAACTGACTTAACTCAAATAACTGTATCACGTAATTTGTATGATCAGATCAGAAATATAAGTTAAGTTTCCAAAAACGCATTTAATCCACAACAACAAGACATTAATAATTATTTTTATCTAAAATTTAAATTCTAATAACCTCAATCTTATGAACTGACGTTTGCACTTGTCAAATTTGAAGTGGAATAACTGCGCCTCTAGTGGAGAAAAGATCGTTATTGAGCTCAATTTGCAATCAGCTTTAGTTTGGTGTCAGTACTTTGTTTCACAATCAAATAGCTTTGAAATAATGCTTGAGCGAAGAGGAAAGGGAATGCTCTTTGTAGTGTTAAATTGTGTTTACAAAGAGGTAAGCGGGCAGAGCATTTCTTGAGAATTTGAGCTTGAGGGCGACCCCTATGCCTGTGTAGGTATCCGAGAAAGAAATAACAATTTTGTACAAATTTTAAAAAGTAAACTTTTTACATTGATACCTAACACCAGAAATTCAATTTCTTGAAATAACTTTATCAATCAGTGTAATTTATAATGTGATCAAGTTATAACAATTTGCAATTTAATAAACTTGATAGATTCAAGAATTTTTGCATTTTTTTTCTGCATAGGTTGTTTGATCATAAATGAGCCTAAGGAATAAATAATGGTTTTTACCAAAAACTAATATTTTGATTTTACAATATAGTTCTCTTGAACATTCATGCATTTCTTACATTGATTGTATCAAAGCTTTACACCTACCATCATTAAAAGAATATTTAGAACTTTTGCCTTCTGTAAGGTTGTTTCTTACAGATTTCATATTCTCTATCAGCACAGATCTCTCCCCACAAACATCGTTTTCAATTTGTCCCCAAAAGTAAAATAGATTTTGAAAAATCCCACCTTTTATGCAAGGCTCATTTATTTTAAAACACCCATGTAATTATTAATAGTTGCAGAAAAGATAGTATTATGTGGTGGCTTGAGCTAGAAGGATATTTCAAGTGCTCTGCTTCACCTTCAACATCAAACTTCACACTTTGCGTTTAAAATGTTACTTTTTAACACTTGTAACATGAACAATTAATTATTTGGCTTATTTTATTTTTTGTGGTCAAGCAACAGTTACAACATACCAAAATTATGAATTTTGCCAATGGAGAAAACACCAAAAAGGTATCATTTTTGATCACACAAAAAGGAAGCTTCTCTTACAATGTGACTTCTTGGTGGATAATGTGTAATACTGACTTGACCATAGTTATTTATTTGCCAATTATTTTGATCAGGATTTAATTCAGGCAAATAGCAGATTTGAAAAGGGAAACAATGTTATCAAAGGTTTTTTTTCAAAAATGTGATCAGAAGGATCTCTCGAACACGTGATAAAAACCCATCACCTCTACATCAAATATCCCATAAAATTTAGTTTGTTCAAGTTTCCTCGATAAATATCATTTTTTCAATAACCTAGAGAAAAATTATTCTACATAAAATTCCCTGTAGAATGATACTAAATACTACAAGTTTATGATAAATGACAAGTATTGCAGTAGTGCTTTTAAGAATAAGGTCTGACCAATACTGCAAATAGAAGCAGGTAGATTGGTGAGTTTTCACCAATTATTCAAGAGATCTCCCCTACCATATTTTCAAAAAAAAACCTTTTATAGCATTATTCTCATTTTCAACACCTATAAAAGACGTTTATTAACCTAGACTAATTAATTTACAGACGTTACAAACTTGAAACCTACACATTTTCTAATATTATTTTCTGAATCTTGATTTAAATTCACCTATAGCATATTACTAACCTAATATCTCACCCTCAAAGAAAAACTTACCTGGAGGTAAATGCAACTTTTCAATACAGAACTTCTTTCGTTTCAATTTAAATGTATATTCTACTGATCCAGGATGTTTTGAAACAAATGAATTAATAGCAGCTAATTTTATAACTTGGAAATATCCATGGTGATCTGATAAAATAGGATTATTTTCTAACTCTGTTCCTGCAAAACTTTGTAGTCTAATGACTATGTCACTTGAATATATGCATCGTTCTAAAGAGCACTGCAAGAAGTAAATAAATTTATTTATTCAATTACTTCTATATTTTTTAACATACCTTTTCTAATAAGTGTGAAGGAACTGTAACAAAAGCAACTGCAAATGCTGATCGAACTATTGCTCTTAAACAAAACACAAACATATCTAAATCTCTACTTTGTTTAATTGAAAACCCTGCAGAACTATTTGGAAGCCACATGGGTGATCCTAAAGCATGAATTCCTATCCTTAACACAGATCGATGCTCTGGTTTATCAGCAACTGCAAATTCCCCTTTTTTTATCTTGTCTTTAACGCTCTGAAGTAAATGATGAAATGTCGGATTTGAAAATGTATCAGGAACTACAACATTAACATTTCATAATAGAACAACCAAACTTAGATACTCAACAACTAACTGTTATTATAATCATTTAATTTATTCCAATGGTGTATATCTGCATTATTCAAAACATCATGAGACATAACTTTTGTTAAATCATAATAATGACCTATTTGTAAAGATTTCTGTTTTTCGATTGTAGGAAGATTTTGATATCTAAATGCAATCGTCATTTTTGCACTATCTCCAGCATTTGCTTGCTCTGGTTCAGGATCAGATCCACTTACAGCAGGCAATTCTCTAATCTAAAATGATATATTCTAATAAAATAAAACTTAACTGCTTTTTTAACTTTACAATATTGTCTGTTGAAGTATCTTGACTAGCAATAAACGTAGAATGTCCACTGACGATACCTTCGGCTAAAAAGTACTTCAGCATTATTTTTGAATAACTACCATACTGATCTTCCTCTAGAAATAATGAGAATACAATATTATTTAAGGTCAATGAACAAAGTTAATAATATTTACCTATTAAAACAACAGTTCCAACGGGAAGTCCTCCTCCTAAATTTAAAATAAGTAAAAAAAAAGAATATAAATATAACCTCAAAATTTGTACCTAAAAGCTCATCTAGAGATGGTATGCCTGATGAGATTAACAACTGTCCACTCTGAATATCTGCTTTTGTACCAGGTATATTTAGTACACTTTTTGGTAATTTTGGTTTTCCCTGTTCTTCCATAATTTTAATTTAAATAAATCAGCAGATCAACATTTACAAACACAACAAAAAGCAGAAAACACGTTTTGGTAACATGAATGACGTAACTGTACTGAACTGTACTAACCAAATAAATTTAAAAATCACTAGCAAAGATTAATCACTAGTTGTTAGTTACTAGAGTCCCTCAACACAACAGTTGAACTTGTCTAAATATTAGGAATTCTAGCTGTCAGTGTCACTGGTTTAAACTAGAGTTTCTACATAATATTAGTTATAAGAGTTAGGACATGTGGAACCAGAAATCAAAAGCACTTGATTTTAACGGCATTTGTTTTGAATTTTTTTACTTTAGCATGACGTAAGTTATTGTCAAACAAATTATGAATCGTCAAATTCAAGGTTATAATTATTAAGAAAATTGCAATAACAGTCAAAAAACATGTTAAAACTAGAAAATCAACTTTGAATATAAAGAGAAAAGGAAATAACTATTAAATTATCAACTAGTTTTAACAGCTTTTTCATGAGCACTTTATCTGCCTGAGCAAATAGCTTTATTTTTTCATTTAATTGCTAAATGACTGGGTAAATATTATTGAAACAGGCAAATAGTATCTACCTAAATGATCTTTAGGCACATGTAAGTAACTAAATAATGTGTTGTAAACTATGTATTTTCGGTTAATATACCTCTTGTAGTATAGTTGTAAAAGCATTAATTAATCTATTTTATGTTACAGTAGATAACTAAATCAAATGCAAAATGTCGAGTAATTCTATTTAATTCAAGGTCGAGAATTTAAATTTTAAGGAAACAAAGCGTTAATGTACTAAAATATAGGTTACAATCTCGAATACCATATGTAATGCACAATATTAATGTATTACTTCTTGTTTTAGGTTTTAAATAGAAGATAATTTAAAAACATGTTCTAAGAATGTTAATAGCAAACACATTAAATGTATTTTGAACAAAGGAAGGTGATCTGAAACTTAAAAACTACCAAGATTGGTTTTGGTTTCAAAATATATTGAGATTTTTAAACAAGATTACCATAAATATTCCTTGTGCCTATAAACAACTGTAATACTAGAAATTATTTTATTTTATTTAATATATCTTTATAATAGTTAACAATAGTAACAATATAAAAAGCTGAAATATTTCTGATACTGGTATGAAACTGTTAAGAACACACAACCTCAATGATAGGCTGAATGCTGTTTGTCCAACAACGGTTCTGTCAGACACTATTTGTCCAGGAAAATGTGTTTAAATAGAATGTTATTATTTGTCTGAGTAATTAAAGTTTTTCCAGGAAGAAACTATTTTCTTACACAATTATTTAGTGACATAGGTATACCCATGGTATACGCCAGTGATTCTCAACCACTGTGCCGCGGCACTTTAGTGTGCCGCAAGATTTTTGAAATGTGCCGCCACTACAAATACCCATACATAAGCGACGTCAGACAAGTAGTTCGATTGGTTTTACCTTCGTAGTGGGGACTAACTGAACCAATGCGCATGATTATTACAGTTCTAGACTGGTTCTAGATTTAACACAAACAAAGCTATATACTACTAATTTAGTAAAATTCTTTTATCTACGACTCTTCAATAATATAGTCTTTATACCCGTAACCATAGGGATATAACCATGCTCATAATACACCAGTGAATTGTATGGATTTCATTCACTGTCGGTGTTTTGTTGGTTGCCTATTTATAGATATAAACAAAATAGAAATTGTTATAATCTCAAACTATTTATTGTTAGAAAAAAAATTTGGACATCGTCTTCAGAGCATCCTTGTATTCCAGGTCTAAAACTCTCTCTGTGAAGATTGTTTACTTTCATTGACTTCTACATATTCAAGAATCTACCTCCAGATCTTCCTCAGAAGTGTTAGAATCGTAGATAAAACGTCGTATTCGACTCGCACATAATGGGCATTATTCACTCGGATGATGTGTAAACTTCATCCTCTTGAATAATAGCCTACATTATGTGCTCGTTGAATAATATACTATTAAATCTATCTTATCGTTAGTGTGTCGCCAAATTTTTAAATTATTAAAAGTTGAGAATTACTGGTATACGCCAATATTAGATACAAATAAATGTTTTAATTTTGTTTATGTCTCATTGCCACACTTTTATTCGAATGCTGGTGTTTTTAAGAGTTTTCTTATATTCTGGCTAATTCTTGCTCGATGAATTCTGTAACTATAATGAATCTATTGAGTTTTGGTTTTATATTATGGCATCTCATATTTTCAGTTCTTATAACTTTTCAGCCTTGGGTAATGGTTGACAAAATTTTTTTATTTTTCAAAACTATTTATTTCTCTCATTAACTTTAATTTTGACTTTTTTTCTTGCTTTAGAAAATATTGCAATTTTTATTCTGTTCAGTAGTATACTAAAAAGTTAAATACTGTAGGAATCATGTAGTATTTCAATACCTTGACCTTTTTTTTGTTAATCCACTGATCTTGAGTAAAATGTTTATTACTACATAATTTACTACCTAGTATGTTATCCTTTTTCATTGTGCCAAATTTTGCTATTATTTACCCAAACTTTTCTTCATTTTCATTCAAACAATTAAAAAAACTAAATGTCAAAATGACAAGATTGAACAAGATTTAAATTGAAATTTAAAAAAAAAACAAATATTCCATGATATTTGGTTCCAACCAATCAAAATGGATCACCAACATTTCCTAACTCTTCTAACAATATTATACAGGAACTCTAGTTTAAACTAGGGTATACTAGTGTGCCTTGATATTGTTTCATTAAATGTCATTTTTTTAATAGGTAGAGTGTGGATACACTATTCGCACGGCAAGTGTAAAGGATAGAATAAGAATTTACTGTTAAGATTTTTTTTCTTTTCTTTACACACAAGGTGTATTTGACTAGTGTGTCCACACTCTCCCATTAGAAAAATGACATTTAATAAAACAATATCAAGGCACACTAGGGTATACTATAGTATAAACAAACAACTTAAAGTTCTAAAGTTGAATTTTTGTCCAGAAATAGAAAAGAAAACAAAAAAAGCACCACCGCGTTTACTAAATTTATTAATTGGCAGTCTGAACATTAAGACGACAAAGCTTTTATGTTTGATGGTAAAGGCTTTTACATATTTAGTTACTTTCACTCAGAGTTGTCAAATTTGTTTCTGATTTAATCTATGCCATACGTAAAGTTACCATATAATGACATCATGAAAAAGGTAAATAATTGGTCTATAACCCCAATTTTTTATATAGGACGTTCCAAATATTGCATGCTCGTAGCTTAAGTAGGTATTCTTTAACGAACATTAAGAATACTTTGCCCTATAACTCTTTTCCATAAACGCACCGTTTCCGAGATACAACGTGTCAGAATTTTACTTAAAATTTCTTGTTTTCTCAATATTTCAAAAATGGAATAAAAATTTCAATATTCTTGTTACTCTAACATGTCAACTATTCTCCGTAGTTGTAGTTTTATGTTTGATATCTCTATAAGAGGCGGGACATCGGGGGAGGAAGGAGATTACGCTACTACTCTAAAGAAAATTGTCACGCCATCGCCATTGAAAAATTAAAAAGATTTTTTTTGGAACTAACAATAAATTAATTTGCCAAAAAGGTCTCTTTGGCACACTTTCTGTAGAATGCGTCATTGGCGAGTAAAACTGAATTTTTGAAAACGTCTCAAATTCAACGGTTTATGGTAAGGTCGTATATAATGTAAAGAACAGGGTGCATTCATTCAAATAGCATTCCTCGTCGGAAATTAAGCTTGCATTGTTCTATCTTTTTCCCTAAAGTGCAACATTTTCGAAATACACGATGTTAAAGTTTAATTAATAACGAGGAATTTTAAACTAAATTTAACACCGCCCGTATCTCGAAAATGATGCACTTTAAGGAAAATAAGTTATATGACAAGAGTGACTTAATTTTCGTCGAGGAATGTGCAAATAAATGCATATTATTTTTGAGATAACGTATGACCTTAGCATAAGCCGCTGAATTTGAGAGGCTTTGAAGAATTCAATTTTACTCGAAGATGACGCATTCCACAGAAAAAAATGCAAGAGAAACTTTATGCCAGATTAATTGTGAATTCCAAAGATACAAAGTTTTTTTTAAATTTTTTAGTAAGGTAACACTTTCCTTTAAAGTAGTGGATTTTCCAATGTGTACCTCTATACATTTTTATACGTACCGATGGAAATATACAAAACCATAGTTTTTCTTTTGCACCATTGGTACAACCACACTGTAACAAAAACGGCAAAACTGAGACATTCTTAAGAACAAAATGCAAAATACCATCGGAAAAGACTCTTTATTCTACGTTTCATACAGGGTTGCATTTTTACGGTAAAACGATTTGTTTACACACCACAGTTGATTCTAAGATTAATGTGTCACGTAGACAAACCTTATAGGTATTTATAGTATAGTATAATATGTATTGCATTATTATATTTATATTATGCTGATCATTATGTTTTTTGCACATGTTGATTTTGCAAATACTTCTTACAGTTATTGTTATAAATATTTATAATAGCTAGATGTATTTTCTATACCTTTTATAGGTTTTAATGGTTTGCAATGGGAACTACAAGCAAAAAGCGACAATTAAACAAATGAGGCAAGAAGTTTTCTAAACTTCGACTCTAAGAACAAGCAGAATACCGTACAGGGTCGTAGCCAGAAATAAAAAGAGTAGGCAAAACCTTATTACCGTTTGGGAAACTATGTTTTCAGGAAAACGCAATTGTTTTCGTATATTTTAAATCATTTAAAATTTTTCCAAAACAGACAAAAATATTTTTGAATATACTACTAAATCTTACCTTCACCTGTCTAGGGCAACTAAGGGCTTGTTCTTATCCAATTTTTAAGTATTACTAAGTATTGCTTTAGGTGCTGGTATTAGTTTCTAATTTAAAATTTTCTTAGCAAAAAAAAGAATTCTTAGCATTTTGGTGTAGTGTCAACAGCGTCATGTCTACAATAAATTAATTTGTTATGTATGATCGTCTTTTCCTTCATCCAATCCAGAAGATGCCCCATTCACTAGAATATTATAGTCTGGGTAATACTCAGATCATTTTCGATCTTTCAGTAATGTCATAATTCTGTCCATCTTTTTAGTATCTTCGTTGTGTTGATCATCAACTATAGTATATTTTTTTGTATTTGGAGAAAAGTTTTATTCAGCTAACTAGATCTTGTCCTTCATTGTTATTGCCCATCTCGCCATCGTCTTGTAAAATTTCATAATTACATTATATGATTACCATATAGGAACTTTTCACTGGGGGTTGCAAGTGTTGCATTTGCACGCTTGTTCAAAATTGTACATAATGTTTATTGTTATCGCTTTTTACACTTTGAGTAACTATGTAAGTGTAACTAAGAAAAATTCACAATAATTTTCTAAAATTTTGAAACTAGGTAAAGAATGTCTATCCAAACAGGTGACTTTCGGTTTATATCCCATATAGTACCGGACGGCTACTGAACGTCCATTTGTCGTCCAAAATTACTCCGAACTTCAATGACGTCCATCGGACAACTGTTCGGACTTCCATTGAACATTTTATTTTGGTGCATACTTTGACCGAATACTTTTGTACATAGGTTGTACATCCATTAAACGTTCGTTTTTGAACGTTCATTGGATGACTATATACAAGTTACCTCCAGATTATGTTTAGTAATGAACGTTCGTTAAATTTTCAAAGTTGCAAAAAATGTACATTCATTGAACATCCGTCAGCCATAAACAGTGGTCGTTCATGTCCGAAATCTCGACAGTCGATAAATATCCACTGGACATCCACGCGCTATAGAGGATACTATTTTCGGAAGGATGAGTAAAACCTGGTATCTTTAAAAGTAATCAATTTTATTGCAGTCAAATAATGAAATAAATTTCACGAATGCTGCAACACCCGATAAAAAGACTAGAACCGCCGTTGGAAGTGTAGTGTAGTAAACGAATGTAAGAAAATAAAAATATCAGATTAGTCAGTTTTCAGATCTTAAAGTTATTTTCAAACATAAAAAACCTTGGACTTGAACTTGGGCTTCAAATTCTCTTTGATCTTGAAAGCAGGCTGCATTGATTCTCATTGCTAGTAATGGTAGAATAAAAATGTGTCCTTATTAAATTGCAACATATTTTCTTACCTATTTGTGTGAGAAATCGATAATAATGAACTTTTCCGTATGCTGCATACTTTCCTGGACACGTTGTATGTAAGTTACATATGTAATAAAAATGTTCGCTTACTAAATTACTTAATTCTTTTTAATTAGAAATCTTAACTCAACAATAGGAAATTGAGAATAGAATTTAGTTGACAACTAGTTAGAAGCGTACACTAAATAGAATGAGTTTGAGTTAAGTTTAGGTATGTCAGCTTACCTATTTGGTATTTTGTAAAGGCCCTTTTTAATCTAGTCACTTTCTATAAAGTAATTTATCATTGTTTATTTCTGTTTTTGTTAAGTAATTTTTTAACTTTTACTAACACATTTTATGATTTCTCGTTGAATTCATACATCATTAATATTTTAAGAAAGTACTACCTACCAAATACCACTACAGGCATGATATACTTCGCTGTACTTGGTAAATATACAAACGGTATCCAAATAGGTACTACTGTAACCACTTGTACGTTCTAATAATTAGGAATGTTTCGATTGTGTTTCTCTCATCCACGGCTAGATCTCACTTTAACAATTCTCATTCTTATTAAACGAGTACAAAATTAACATGAACATTTCCTACTTTTGAAAACATAACCAGGTTATCTTAGAGCATACCATTCTGCTAGTTATGAGTTTTAGCTTTTCTAGTTGTTTTTTAATTAGCTTGATTGGTAATTTCTTTTGAGAGAAAGTTGATGAGTTCCTGCTTAAAACAAGAAACCAAAATACACAATAAACAAAAATAAAATTGTATGTATGATTTTAGGAAACAATGATAACTCACGTTTTCACTTCACATAAGAAGTGTGAACTGAAATGGATCATGTTCCAAATAATAAAGCGTTAACTAGTAGTTGTTGAGTATGCGATTTCACTTTATTGTTAATCGATTCTATTTTATTTTGATATTCGTGAGGTAAATAAAGGATGTTAAAGAGAAACCGAACGTCTTTGTCATTTCAATGTAAATATTTACTCGTTTCCGAAAGTGAAACCTTAGTTATTAATTAACCCACGCGATAGTATTGTTGAAGATCTACTTTTCTTTAATTTAAAAATATACCAAGTAGGTAAAGTTATCTTCTCCTCAATACTGAAGTGATCGATATTAATTTATGTAAATATATTCAAAGAAGGAATGGATTCTTTTAAGTTATTCAAAGATGTCACCATTGTTTTATAGTATTAATGAAGAAAAGCATAATATTTAAAATAGAAACTCAAATGTGTC
Organism: Ignelater luminosus; assembly: GCA_011009095.1. Classification (NCBI taxonomy): domain Eukaryota; kingdom Metazoa; phylum Arthropoda; class Insecta; order Coleoptera; family Elateridae; genus Ignelater; species Ignelater luminosus. The sequence continues at coordinate 239,243 of VTPC01090745.1, forward strand.
ACTAGATTCTATTCTTCCTGCACGAAGAGTTCCTTCAATGTATTTTGATTTCAATGCTAGAAAAATAATTTTTCCGCGGGCATATTTTGTAAACTAATACATATGTAAGTTTATTTATATTAAGCCAATAATTTTAATTGCACTGAAACGGCAACAAAAAATTTTGCAATATCCGGAACATTGAAATTAGCCTCAATTTGTGATTATTTCACCTATTAACATATCCGATTTTTTTCTTGTTTTAGTAGAATTTTATCAAAGCTTGAAATTTCGCGTAAGGTTTTCCAAAAAAATTAGGACGTAAAATCGTAAGGATTATTGTTAAATATAAATTAACCTTGAAGTTCTTTCATCATTGAATTTAGAAATTACATGTTCTGTAAAATATAGAAAAAGAAGATATGCAAGTTAATAAATAAAGATAGTACTTAAAAAAATTAATATAATGTGGAGTTCGTATAAAATAATCCTCTTCCTCCCAAACTTTTAAATTCTATCAACAGTTAAATTTCTCTACACTTTCAAATTTGAAAATTCTGTAGCAACTAGGAGCAATAACCAGATCATATTTGCACTGCAGGCATATATACCCACTTTCCATCCATATATTGTTATTATCAGCGTTCACAATGCTCTTTGCCACGCATGGAGCACGTCAAACCCCACTTCTTCATGCTTGGTTAATTGTTATTTCCTTCCTGTCTGTTCAATTTCAGTATGCTTTTGTTAGGTATTTTGATAACACAACTATTGTTGCCGCTGTATATGTCGTGCTTGCTTACAAGTGTTCAAAAATAAATAACAAGTCGCTAATTAATGAGTGGGAGTTACTAGTCATTTAATTACATTTTGTCGTTTAAATTTCTTGGGCGAAGAGATGTTAGAAATAAAGACACCTACGCGAAAATTTACTTTTTGTGGAATTAGTATTTCAACTGAGAAATCTTTGTGGTTGTAGTTTTCATGAATGGTATGCTGAAAAATTAAATTTGTTTAATACAAAACATGAAAGCATTGTCGTTAACTGGTAGTAAAGCCCTTTTGGCATTTTGCAACTTTTTGTTATTGGTAAGTAAACACACTATCCTATCAATTTATTCCATACAGAAATGTACAATATAAGTTAAATAGTTTTTAGTAATTTGCCCACTGGATAAATTTCTTGTGATGAGCAAATATATTTAAATAATGTAATTTTGTTAGAAAACCTTACTTTGCAATACTTTATAATTCCTTACAACTTGGTTACATACAATTCAAGTTTAGATAATTATCTCTTAGGTAATGAAAAGACTAGGAAGTGCTCTGATAATTTTATGCCGAAAACTTATTGTTTTAGAGCGCATAATTTTTGAACTGTTTCACCATATTCCAAAAAAAAAGAAACGATTAAGGAAGGTAAAATATATTTTCCGTATCAGGTGTTAAATTTGTTTAAAATAATAATCTACTTATAAGTAATTAATTAAAAAGTGAAATCTTATAAGTTCCTGTTAATTTTCAATAATTATTTTTAATATTACTATAATGAGGAAAGGTCTTGCATTTCAAGCATATCAATGATACGCAAATATACATAATGTAATAATAACATAAATTATATTTGAGGTCAATAATCGTGTTACGCAATGCGTATAATTTTTTCAATGCTCCAGATATTATATATTCTTACGCGAAAAAATATTTTCTTCATTGATATTCACTAGAATACTTACCTAAAATTCATGCTATCAAATGTATCGGTGGCATCTGGCTTGAATAAATTGATACATTACCGGTATCCGGTATTTACATAAAATAAAACAAATGAATATTATAAGAAATATTGATGTAAAATCTGCCAGTTCAGTTTCTGAAATTTTTATCAATTTTGAAGAAATCTACAGCCACTGATAAATTGGATCAAAGGAGCAGCTGAATATTTCGAACGACAAACGTTTATTCTCCAATTTTCTCTTCCTCTATTTTCTTCTTGATACGAGGGTGGTCTGAAAAGTTTCCGACCTCAACGTGAAGATGGCAGCACTCGTAAATAAAAGCTACTGAATTTCGTTGTTCATTTATTGACAGTTACTCACCAAAGTTTCAGCCATTTTGGACGCGCAGTTTTTATGTAACAGTCGTTTGAGTGAGTTGATGTGAGCTTTTTTGTGAAAATGGACGAAATCGAGTATCGAGCTCTCATTAAATATTTGTTTTTGAAAGGCAATACGCCTTCGCAAATAAAAGATGAGTTGGATTCTGTGTATGGGGACTCTGCACCATCATTTACCGCAGTGAGATTTTGGGCTGCTGAATTTAAACGTGGCCGTAAGACCTTGGGAGACGATGAACGTTCGGAACGTCCAGAAACTGCAACTACCGACGAAAACATCGCCAAAGTTCACCAAATGGTGCTAGACGACCGCCGAATTAAAGTGAGAGAGATAGCAGAGGTTATGAACATGTCAAAAGAACGTGTTTGTCACATATTAAATCAACATTTAGGCATGAGAAAGCTGTCCGCGCGTTGGGTGCCGCGTTTGCTCACGTTAGACCAAAAACCTGTTCGAATGAATATTTCCAACGCTTTTTTGGCGCAGTTTAGGCGAAATAAATCCGGGTTTTGGCGCCGATTAATTACTGTAGATGAAACTTGGATACACCATTATACGCCCGAAACAAAATTACAGCCCAAACAGTGGACTGCAAAGGGGGAACCGGTTCCAAAAAAAGCAAAAACTGTTTTTTCGGCTGGGAAAGTGATGGCGACTGTTTTTTGGGATAGTCATGGAGTTATTTTAATCGATTATCTTCAAAAAGGAAAAACCATTACAGGAGCATACTATGCATCATTATTTGACAAGCTGAAGGCAGAACTTTTTGTTCCCTCATCTAAAAATTGCGCTCGGAGGACAAAGATTTTCGTCAAATGAAGAGGCAATCACCTTCGTGAACAATTATTTTGCAGAGAAAAATGCCGAGTACTATTTGGACGGGTTACAGAGATGGGAGCATCGCTGGGAGAAGTGTGTAGAGTTACAAGGAGACTATGTTGAAAAATAAAAAAAAATTTTCAGAAAAAATGTCTTGTATCTTTGTTAGGTTGGAAACTTTTCAGACCACCCTCGTATAATAACGAGAATACAAAATCTTGTTATCTCCAATCTAGACGGGACTGGTAATATCGATTTACATAAGCACAAACAGATAGAAAGGTACCAAGTTATCTTACCAGATAATTTCTTCAATGTTTCAAAATACTGCGACCTGTCCATTAATGTAGTCTCTTGCAAAGACGAAACTATAATATAAACATATATCGAATTTGCCCCCATTTTAATTACAAAAACTTGGTCAAAGCAATTTAAGTGGGACCAAGGTGTTAAGGTGATGATTCTCACAGTGATCCTAAGATGAGCGTTAAACTTAATGAGAAATAAGCAATCGAAACTTCTCATGTCAATAACTATTGAAGAACAAGAAGTAAGCCTTATTCCGAGCATGACAATCCAAGTTGAAATTCAAAGGAAAAAAATTCTCAAACTGTTGAAAAACTTGTTTGTGAATTATTTACCAAACAAAGCTATTTTGACGATTACTATAATTTGAAAGTGGCTTCGAGCTCTTACTTCTGAATAACGATATCCAGATTTATAAATAGGTCAATGTTGTTTTGACAAGATTTTTAGAGGATTTTCATTTTACCACACTATACCACGTGTACAGTTCAAATTTAGGACCCTGCAATAGTGTTTTACTTTAAAACCTATAAAAGTTGATAAAAGAGTAGTTTCTCGACAATGAATGGTTAAAAGTGCAAAACAAAAGTTTTTTTCAAGCACTTTTAAAAATGCTTCGAATGGTTTATTTTCGTTAATTTATTAAACTCGAAACCAGTACTTTTATGTTGAAAAGCAACAAACATTTTTATTGTTGTTTCATAAGTATATTTTTTTTCAACCTATCCTCGTACGCAGAACAGTCTTATGTAATTTTACAAAGCTCATTGAATTTTGATGTTTACAACAAAAGCTAATAAATTAGGCTGGCATTGAAAAATCTTATTCGAATGAACAATGACGAATTAATGATATTAACATCACATGAAATTCAATAGCAATCGAAATAAAGAATGGTTAAAAATGCGAATACCACTAGCTAATGTTATGTTTGTCACCATTTGTGAAGGTGATACATTCCATTATTGAATTCATTTTAGATGAAATTACATTCATTATTTATTTGTGCTTCGTTTTTACAATTATTTCTGAAATATATATTTCAGTCATATTGTTACTTTATAGCGTTTTAGCAAAAAACTGATTGGTTGATTACTTTAAGTTGTTACATTGAAACTAAGTTCTGCCTCTTTTATCAGCACTTAATCTTATTCCAATGCAGACAAATAATTCTTCATGCTGTTTTGTGAATCTCAGTTCTATTCTTCTCATGAACAATGTTCATTCAGTTAAAGATCTTCGAAGTCCATGCATGGTGGTATTACAACAGTATAATAACATAACATCAATTGCCTTATGTTATTGGCATTTGATGATATCATAACTTTCTCTTTCTATTCAGACATGATGTTCAACTTAAAAACATTGGGACAAGATCATCGAAGAAAAGTTCAAATTCCTCTTCACGAGTGAAGTAAATCACGAACCAAAACAAATCATAATCGAAAGTGAAAGATGTACGGACTGTAGGCTAGATGTTCAAAACTCTAATTTCTAGAACTTTTGTAACAACTTTACTTCCTCATATTATACATATACTAATAATGCCTTGTTCTACGAGAAGGAAGAGCTTTAACGGAATTAGATTTATTACTCTCCCCAAAACGCTTGCCTCAAGAAACAAACGTGTTTTAGGCAAGTTATACTCACAAGAAGATTGAAAGATTAAAGAATGTGTAAGATAGCACATGCTTGGTAGAATTCAAAATGGTTGATTTTGGTCAAGAAGAAGATTTAAAGGATTTCTAAAAGCATTGCAAGAATAAGATCTGATTAAACCTGCACCTTTTCAGTATTTCTAGTAGAAAAGAAGGGAATACGTATGTGTCTGAAGATCAAACTCGTTTGAAGTATTATCATACCCTCACAAAAAATTGATGAATTCTTTGTAATGTCTTTATCTTAAGCTTCGTTCCAGTTAATTCCAGAAAGGTCGAATCATAATTTTATTTAGAACCGAAAATTAAAATGACCTGATCGTGGATCACTCGAATAGCCAAAGTACTCAATATCTCAGGATGGCATTTTTATTTACAATAACATGTCGAAAAAAAATTTATTGATAGATATTTACTTGAAATCTACATGTACTACTATCACTAATCAGGGCCTCTTCAAAGAAGAAGGGAAGATGTAAACTTTTCTATTATAATTGATAAATTGGTGCCCAAAACACTATAAAGCACTAACAAAAAGTTATTCATCAATTATTCACAATACTTACTTATTCTGAATCTGAGTAATAAGGTCAGAAAACTAAAGGGTTTTCCAATAAGAGGTGTTATTTTGATATTCAAAGAAAAGTACCATTTTTTAATATAAATGATCGGATGTTTATTTCATTATAAAGAGGAAGGTATGCCGTTAATAGTGGAAAATAACATCAGGCAAATGACCACCACGACCACGCTTACAGGAAAATATCATTTTCATGAAATTTTCCATAACCAAATCGCAAAGTGGCTGCCCTATGTCCTCGATAGCCTCACGAATTCCATCTTTGAGGTCTTGAATCGACGCTGGGCTGTTGGCGTAGACCTTCTCTTTCACGTGGCCCCAAAGAAAGAAGTCGCAAGGTGTTAAATCACAAGATCTCGGTGGCCAATTGTGATCACCTCTTCGAGAGATAACACGGTCCGGAAACTTTTTCCGTAAAAGATCAATGGTTTCGTTGCTTGTGTGGCACGTAGCGCCGTCTTGTTGAAAGTAAACGTTGTCCAGATCAATACCATCCAATTCCGGCCATAAAAAATCGTTAATCATCTCTCGATAGCGCAATCCAGTCACCGTAACTGTTGCTCCAGCCTCATTTTCGAAAAAGTAAGGTCCAATGACTCCGCCGGACCATAAACCGCACCAAACAGTCACACGTTGAGGATAGAGAGACTTTTCAACAATAACTCTTGGATTTTCTGAGCCCCAGATCCGACAATTTTGCTTGTTGACGAAGCCACCGAGGTGGAAATGGGCCTCATCACTCAAGATGATTTTTCGATGGAATTCTGGATCATTTTCATGCATTTCAACGACCCAATCAGCAAAGACACGACGTTGTTGATGATCGGCCGGCTTGAGTTCTTGTGTTAACTGGACTTTATAAGCCTTAAGACCCAAATCTTTATGCAAAATACGGTGTAATGACGTTTGTGGAATGGCTAATTCCAAAGAACGACGAGGAATGGACAAACCTGGGTTTTCTTTAACACTTTCGGCTACAACAGCAATATTCTCGGCTGTTCTTGAGCGACGTGCACGGGTTTTATTCTTCACATCACTAACTTGTCCCAAGAGCTCGAATTTTTTCACCAATTTCTGTATTGCGGTCCGACAAGGTGCTTCACGGTGACCCAAAAATGTTCGAGTTTTACGAACCGTCTCTGCCAAATTTTCACCATTTTTATAGTGAATTTTAATAATTTCAATGCGTTGTTGAAGCGTGTATCGTTCCATATTTATTAATGGCGTAGTTTCTACTTGTCAAATGTCAAAAAAATGATAGCTTCAAAAGTGACATCTACCGAAATAGCGGGCTATTCAAAATAACACCTCTTATTGGAAAACCCTTTATATTAAAGTGGAAACCATTACTTTTTAGTCATTTAGTTATTAAATTCTTATTTTTACAAAAAAGTCTATTTTCTGTAAAATGATTTAGCTGGACATTAAAAATTAATTTATATATTTACTGAAAGAAACTAAGATTTAATTGCTTGCTTTCAGGCATGCGGCTGTACTTTAGTAACAGGAGGTTTATTGGTTCTTTTTGACTCTGGCCGAATTCTTTTGTCTCGACTATTATCGCCAGGACCTTTAACGGCAATGCCACATCCTCTGCTATACTACCTAGCCCTCGGAGTTACAGCATTAGGACTGTTGCTGGCAGGAGTAGGAATTCTTGGCTGTTGGGCATCTTGCTTACATAGCTATTTAATGTTGACAGCTGTAAGATGATTGGTAAGGATGTATTAATTTTGTTACTGATATACTTATATTATTTGCAGTACTTTCTAATAATTATGGTGATCCTTGTTGGTGAATGTGCGATTTATGCAATCTCTTGGGCATGGCCACACTGCTTAGGTTTGGACCTCGATGCCGAAGAATTAACTAAAACCCTACAGAGAAGCTATGGTGTGCCTGGTCAAGAACAATTTACTGCTGCTATTGATTTAGCTCAAAGTACTGTCAGTATTCTATAACTTTCTTTAAGTAATTTAAATTCAGAAATTATTTATTTTTATACTTTTCAGTTTAACTGCTGTGGTATTGTAACGGCAAATGAGTACGATACATCGTTGTGGCGATTGCAAGCACTTGGGCCAAATAAACTTGCTGTGCCTTTAACATGTTGTGTTTTGGAAAATATAGATCAAGCTAAAGCTTATTTGAATCCAAATCCTCTCAACTCAACACTTTGTCAGGCTTTGGAACCTATGAGGCACGAAGGACTTAGACATAAGAAGGTAATACTGGTAGAACTATTGTTTTATGTATCATTTTGTAGCAATTGATTTTCTAAACATTCTCATTGCTAATTTATTTTTAAAAAAAGTATGATTAACTGAATTTTATTTTCTTTCTAGGGATGTATGGATAGTTTGGAACAATGGTACAAGGAACAGTATATAATCTTTTTAGCAGCTGGTTTAGTAATTGTTCTTGTTGAATTCTCTGTACTTCTAAGCACAATATTAGCCTTTACTAAGATCTGCAAACATAAGCAAGCAGAAAAAGACAGTACTAAACAAATTTCAGAGAGTAACACCCCAAAGATACCACAAGTTTCTGAAAATATTTACCAAAGAAGATCTCCATTTCCTTATAGTAACGATACTTACACGACAACTAGTAGTTTCCGACAAAATTATAAATTAATGGATAAAGCATGATGGTGGTTAAAAGGCATTATCATGCCTAACAAAACTTTTGTATATGATCTGAGAGATGTTGAAGCACAATCTATGATGTGGTAAAAATTTAGTATGTGAGACTGTATATGAGTGGTTGTGGAGACAAGATTTTTGTACATTAGTTAATTAGTATTAAGAATAGCTTTGTAATCAAATAAAGAAATATTTAAGTTAGTGGTATTTAAAAATTAAATTTTCATTATACAAGTTCCTTCGCACTATACAAACCAATTAAGTAAAAAGCATTATTTTATTACTAATTGCTGCACAAGTTAAGATTGATTTTAATTATATTTGTTTTTAAGCAAAAAGTAAACAGTTAGTAGGTATATACTTATTCTGGATGATATACCGTTGAATGTATGTTTAAAGACTTTTATCTTAAGTAGTTTACTAGCTTGCTTCATGTCTTGGAAGTTGTTTCAAAGTTCAAAACTAGCCAGTTAATTTACAGAGCAACACCATGTTCATAATCAGTTTAAACACTATATTTACAGTAAACCTAAAAGTGCGCTATATCTTGGAGTCCAAGCGTATTGAGTGCCTATCAAATTTCATTGGTTGGAGAGAGTACTGTAGTACTATTGGAGTCACTTGTAATGGAAGTGACATAAGTAAGCGCTTGTTATGCCCTTACTTTGCTTTTAATACATATCAATCCATCAGTTTTCAAGGCAGCAGTGCGTTTTCAATTCTAGCATTCTATGTCATTTTAAGTACAGGTGACTCCAATAGTACTCTCTCCAATTAACGCAATGTTCTATGCGCTTAGTACGCATCATGGTATGTTCCTTACAATTTATTGCATTAAGTAAGGCCTCTTTTAAAAACGCTTTTGAAAGATTGGGATTAATTTTCTATTATTCTTGAAATTTGATTTGCATCTATTTGTTTCTTTTTGGCCAAAATAATGGTGTTGATACTATACCTACTGATCTGTCTTTTAAATACTTTTATGCAAATCTCTCACTACTGTTACTATGATGTCAAATAACACTCGTTCCAATCCAGGTAAGAATACATAAATTGACATTGCAAACTTTCAAAACTTTTAAAGGAGATGTGAAGGAGTCAGTTTAAGTGAAAAAAATCCATAACTGGAAACGTCAAGCCACCACGTCGCATCGTTCATATCGTCTCCAGAACAAGAAATTATTCACCTTTCCTTATGGAAAAACTTGTTGTTTGAAGAGTTGTTAATCTAATTATTTTGTAACTGAGAATAATACTGCATTCACTATTTCAGTTAAAGATACAACTTTTTGTATTATTCCGTAATTGTCAAAGACATTAAGAAGTACAGATAACTTTCTGTCTTGACTACAACATATACAATGCTGGTAATCATGGTAAATATGTTGAAGATCTCTGAACAAGCTGAACATTTGCAAGTACCATGCGCTTAGAATTTTTCTGTTGTTACGCATCCGCACAACAGATTCTATGAGCGAGTAGTTCTCAATTCTAATCCTCCTAATCGATAATAATTGTAAAAAAGACAACCAAAGTTGCTTCTACAGATACAAAATCTTGAGTGGATCATGAAGGAACGATGAATAACCGCTGATCATCTTTTATGACCCGCACCGTACCACACGAAATTATGTATATTGCAATATCCCCCTTTACAATACAGAGTAACTTCGGAAAGTCTCTTCTCATAGACTTGTTTAGTGTACTTCCACTAACTTCTGAGAAACTATTAGCTAATTCGGTTGTCAAAATTCGACTTATTTTCCCGTATATTTAGAAGTGTTGTGGCATTATCAATACGTTGTAAGAAATAACAATTGATTTCATTTATTGTTTAGTAATAAGAGAATTATTCGACCAAATAACAAGCTTTTTCTTTTTTAAAATAATAAAGTACAATTCCAAAGAACAAATTACCTACTCTATTAATTACAATTTTATTACAATAGCAGATGTAGTATTGTAAGCAACACATTTAACAGTTATGTCTTGAGATGTTTAAATGTTATTTATAATTACAATATGTCTTGTTTTCTGTTTTAATTATTTCTATTTAGCGATGAAGTGACGTAAAAAGCTATTGATTGCGGAATCTGTTGAATCCAGAATAAGAATTTGCAGTCGTTCAGAATGGTACTTCATTTGATCATTCTAAAAATTATATATATATTATTCAACTTTGCATCTTTCTTTGCTGTGGCGAAAAGATTTATCTCATGTTATGCCTGATCTTCTATAACAGAAAGTTTGAAGCTGAAAAGTCGTGAGAAAAGCTATTCGGTGTGAAATGCAAGCAAGTAGGGATGAATAACGTCCTACTGGAATCAACAGAGATTATGAAAGCAATAGCCAACGATGCTTGAAAATTTATTCGAACAAACAAACAATCGGACATTTTTTCTTTTTTTATTTTAAATTTTTATTGCAAAAGCGCTTGCAAATTTGATTCAATAGCGACGAAGACAGTCCATAAAATTCAACCCTTAGACCCCAATTTGAAATTATGCTACTGACAGTTACACACCTTAGCAGTGTACTATAGTTTTTGAAGTTGGTTTTTGCAATATGTATATTTGATCTAAAAAATTTTTATGTGTTGAGCAAATTAAATATTTCATTTTTCTTAATTTCCAGTTTGGTGGGTGGTTGTAAAAAGATATCTGAAATGAGGTTCTTCTAGAAATTCTGTGCATATATCGAAGAAAATGTAGTCTCAATGAGTCCTCTATTTTTCCAGGCCCGGAAACTGAAAGTTTTGCTGTATTCGTATATTAGATTGTCCACTGTTGGTATACATCAAATTATTTTGTATGATTTCTAAACTCATGGTTCTTTCAAGCAAGTTGGCTCAAACGTTTGCCTAGACGTTTTCAACTAAGAATGTCACTAAATATCTAGTGCTTTTTTCTTCTATCTTTATTCGTTTTACATATCATCGAAGATAGGCAACTCCTTCCTAGCTCAACAAGGTTTAATTGATAACCTTCTTGAGGTAAAAGAACCGGTAAAGTGCCCGTTTTTTACCTTTGCATCTGCACTCCGAAAGGTCTTTAGGTCACGTATTTAATTTTTGTATAAATTCGATCTAAAGATAACGAAATACATACAAATATGTTATATACTTATTCTGGGATTTCTTCTAAACTTGATTTACATTTAAAAGTACAATTTATACATATAGTAAAAAATGAATAATAATTCTCCACCTATCCTGAAAATGACGCACGAACCGCCCCACAACAACGTCAGTTTTTGACAATCAAATCATCCATATTTGAGCAATACGTATAATTACGGTTTTTGATGTAGTAAAGAAATAAGAAAAAACTATTTAAAATCAAGAATACAAAATATTTTAATATACGCCATGTGCGTCAGTCAAATGAGAGGGAATACGCAATTAAAATTGATGTTAGCAATCTACTTAAACTTAACTGATTTAAATATAAACAAGTTAGCATCTGCATTGTTGTAGTTTTATAATATGCTTACAATTATTAAAATCAAAAAAACTATATATTAGTATCGATGATATCTAAAAAAGGGTATTTTAGGCTACTATTAGATGATAGATGTTAGATACTAGAATAATGCAATTTCCAAGAAGTTTGCTAGATATCTTTAGCAGTATTGCTAAATGTAATCATTTATTTTAAATTTATGTGACAAAATATTGATCACACTGTTTCAAGGATGACTAACTAAAATGTGATTATTCTACAAGTTTTGTTTTGTTATCGTATTTAATTGTTTCACTAATTGAAAACCAAAAACCACACAAAAGATTTTTTCATACCATTTCCGGAAAACATCTTAAGCTAAAATAAAACTATTATTGCACAGATTCAAATATATTATATTTAAACGGCAATAAATAGGCAGCTTAGGGTTGAAATTCAAATCGATACCTTCATAGCAGACGGTTTTATCTCGCAACAGCTCCTTGTATTGATGGTTGCCTAACTACTTATTTTCGCGTTTACCGCATGGAAATGCTTTATTGAGAAATAAAAGCTTAAATCTGCCGAGATCCTAAACCCTAATTTTAATTGTAAATATTTGTAGTTATAACGCAATTAATGACAAATAAAACAGTAATAATTTACTTAAAAGCAGATGCTTATTAAGCAAGATAAAATTAATCTATTGGAAGCCTATGTTCAATTTTCATCGAAACTCGGACCCTTTCTTCGAAATTACAAGTAGTAAAACATTTTGATGAAGAGTTCTTTTGCACTTTGTATTATCAACCTTCGCCGCCCCCCTTTCGTAACCGTTGAACTCGAGTACCCCTCGTGGAAGATCGCTTGGGACGCGCACGCGACCGAGGCGCAGGGACCCATCATTTCACATGTGACAGGTGGCTGTACTGGCACGCTATGGAAAATGGCTGAATTGTGTGAGTGAGCGAAAGTTGTGTTCGATATCGAAACTGGTTATTGTGAAACATTTACAGAAACTATTGTTGGGGAATAGTCCATTGTTTGCGGGAGAACGTGTGCGAATGAGTACAATTTATTAAGTAAAATTCGAGTAACTACTGATCAAGCAGTTTGAAGGAACAATTCGTGCTGTGTGAATATAACCTAAGTTGTGAGTCCACTCGATCTTGCAACAATTAATCAATGAATCAATGAGCAGTTAACGGAAGCTGACATTGAATTTCATTCATAAATGCGAGAACTACTGCCCTGATTGAGGTTATAAACAATCCATGCCTTTTAAAACAACCTGTTAAGAAGTACAGTGAACTTTAGTGTTTACATCAGTTTACCGAACTGTTTTGGTTCAAAAATTGCTTAAAGAATTAATTCTAGTGTTTGCCGTTTTGCGTAGTTAATTTATTCACGAAAAACAATTGATTAAATGATTGTAAACAACAGCCAACCGTTTGAAAAATGCACATGGATACGACGCAAAAATCGCAAGTTAACCTTCGAATAATTAATTAAAATTACTTTGCAAAAATTAGAATACACCAGGAAAAACAATATCGACTTAATAAAAATGTTAGTGCAGAAATTGAAATCTGTCACTTCTCGATGATCAGTATTTAATTGAGGTTATGTCGCAGTATACAGGGTGTTGAAATATAATCGTTCGCGGTGCGATGTAATGGCAGAGCGTTAGATCGACACGCTGGAGCGATCTGGCCCTGGCCCGGGGGGTTGCCTCGACGGTGGAGGGACCGTCCCCCCCTCGGTCGTCCCTCAACCCCCGGGTCTATCACCCTTGCACCACCCTGATGTGATCACCCCTAAACGACAAGCTGTAGTAGACAGGTGGGTGTTCGGCTTGATTTATTTGTATATATAAAGTTAGTTTATTTTACTTTGCTTTGAATTGGGAGCATTCACTTTTTTAGTTTAGACTGGTTATTGCTTAGATAAGAGTGTTCTCAGAAAAATATTAAACAGAGTGTAAGAAAACATTGTGCCTTAATATGTGGCTCATATGTGTCACTTTGAAAATGTTACAAAGTTATTCCCTACCAATAGAACAGTATAAATCTAGAATAAGGCGGAAGTAAATGTTTTGTAATAAATTTAAAGTTGCTTGTGACGGACGTTATCAAAGAGATCTGAGATAGTTTTGTTTTAAAAAGAATTGCTATCTTAATCAAATATGAGTTTTGTTTGTTTATGGGCAGAATTTTAGAATTTCAAATTAGATTCTGATTTAAAAGGATATTTGCCAGGACGTATATTTTAATAAGCATGAGTCAACTTGCTCCAATCTTAGAATAACAATATTCAAATTCATAAACACTTCTAACGATAAGATACTGCTATGTAGACGTAGAATATTATATTTAACATAAAATAACATAATTAACAAGATTAATACTTTTCTTTACCTCCCGATTATTACTCTAAAGTCGTTGATGCACTCAAAAATGACCTGCTTTAGTAGCCAGTTCGTTCTTCAGAATTAGACGATATTGTAGAATTGTACGAGACTATATAAATGTAATAGCTTAGAACGTAATTGTTATCATTTATTCATAAATTATGATGTTATCAGTTTGATTGTTTGTTTGGTCGGTTGGTTATCGTGTGTCAAAACCAAGATTAGTTTGCTTCTTAAAAACAAAATTCTCTTTTAAGATGAAAGTGTAAAAAGAATGAATAACGTATAAATTAATAATTAAATACTCGTCCTTTATTTCAAAAGTTTTAAAAATAATTTTTTTATGTATGTGTAAATGAATAACGCAATTGGTTTTACATCATCATTTAATAATTCTTAAAGGCTTATGGATGAAAATATCATTTGACTCATTTTTGATCATTTATTTAAAATTTACTTTCTAATATTGATTTAATAAATCAATATTTGTGTAAAACAAATGAGCTATATAGATATTATATTATCTTTTCCTTAATGTTATTATTATTTGTAAATCTGAACAATAGAGAAGATGTTTGTTTATTATAGATTTCTGTTTTTCTAGTCTTTTCGAAAAAATTTAGATTTGACGTTTTTGGTTTTGTCTGTTTTTCTCTTTTGCGTCTTATATTTTCCACAGCTAATCAAAAAGAGAATTAATCTTTTACTATTTTATGAACATATTTTTTCTACCCAAAATTTTTTACTAATAAACTACTACAATCATCTATCTACGCAGCAAAACTTAATGATCTTGCTCTGTAATAGTTTTGCTTTCACTTGTTAATTTTTTCTTTTGACCAAAATATTGACTGTCTCCGAAGACACTTATTTGTTTGTGAGCCATGAAAAGGACACGTTCCAAGAAAAAGAATAAGGATACTGCAAGATGAATTTGAAAATGGGTAAGGTGTACCATGTAGTACAGAAAGACCTACAAACTTCAGAAGTTTGAAGAACCATATAAGTATTGTAAATAACTAGTTCTGATAAGTTTGATTTTTGATTTATTGAAGATTCTATTATAACGTAATGATAACAAAGGCATGGAGAATATCTTGGTTTTTACAGCATAAAGAAATTAGGGAATATACAGTGTATCCCAATTTCGATGCTCACTATTGGGATCTCGGAAATTGTAAGAGATACGAAATCGGTTAAACTAGAAAGGTTTTGGCTATTTTGGAGATCAGTTTTTTTATGCTTTTGTTTTTCAAAAAAGTTCACGGCTTTACTAGATATTTGCTAGAAACCAAATTATCTTATTTTTTTTTAAAGTGTACTATCTCAGGAACGAGCAAAGATAGAAAAGAACAGCAAAGAGGGTGTTTTAGAGAATTTACTCCGAAACACAAAAAAATTATTTTCGCAATTGTATTTTGTTTTACTTCGGCGGTGAAACGTAAATCCAAATTTTTCCTAACGGAACACCTACTTGATTTCCATATTACTGAACTGCACGTCTTAAATGCTTTTCAGTGATACATGGTTTGACACAGCTATTCTTTTGTTTTACCGAGTTATGAAGTGAAAATCATGTTTCATCATAGTGTGCCATGACATCTAACACACGAAGTCGTGGAGTTTTATCAAAGAAATTCATTTGTTATGCAAAAATTGCTAAAGCAAAATAAATACGCTTTTATGGGGCATTAGATGCTTAGTTGATGCTATCTGTGAAAGCTCAGTAAATTATCTTAAAAGCGTCTTTTGTTTTGTTTTAGCAATTGTTACATAACAAATGTAATTTATCTGACAAAAACCAATGATTTTCATATGTTTAAATTTATGGCACACTAAGTGGGAAATGCTTTTTATTAAAAAAAATAAGATAATTTCGTTTTTAGCAAATATCTAGTAAGCCGTGAACTTTTTTGAAAAAACAAAAGCATAAGTAAACTGATCTCCTAAATAGCCCAAAACTTTTCTAATTTAACCGACTTCGTATCTCTTACAATTTCCGAGATCCCAATAGTGAGCATCGAAATTGGGACACACTGTATAAGAAAGCATTGAATGGAACAAGAAATTCAAAATCTGGTTCTTAAAGGGCCGTCTCTAGATGACGAGTCTTTCAACGTTTGAAATGGACCGTGATGCACAAGCCATGCAAAGACGCTTGTTGGATGAATATAGTAGAACTTGAAATTTGACATCCATACGACAAGGCCAAAAATATTAATTTGTAAAAAGAATTCCTTCTCTTCAATCATCTACAGGCCAAAAAGTACTACTCTTCATAGTGATAGCCATAGAAATATACCATCTGAATGTTACATGCAATTTCCGGTGTAATCCTAAAAATTAAAATTTGAAAAAATTTCGTCTTGATCAAAAACAAGGCATCTTATGAAGAAAAGATCTGAAAAACAACAGAGTTATCTATTTCTTCAGTAACGAGATTTTTTAGCAAAGGTTTGTCTCATCTCTAATAATAGATTTATAAAGCATGAAACATCGTCGTATAGTAATAACCACTTTCAAACTAATAAACTTCTAGTAAGTGATGTAAAGGATTTTATGTTGTTAGTATTTGGGAGTTCCCCTAATTGAAAATACTTTGCTTACCGCAAGCTAGTCTAACTTGGATCATATTAACTTTTGAAGCGATTTGTTTGACTGTAAAAAATGAGCAGCCAACGCAAACTGCATCAAAAATATTATTAAACAAGTCATTTTCTTCCAGTTAAATTATATCAACGAATTGATTTTAATTATTTAATCGCTTCCACACTACGTTAATAATTTTTGTTATATTTCATTTGGAAAATCTGATTAAATTAATAATGAACATTCTTATTTTAATGTAAATGTACGTTTAATGTAAAATACATGTATGCAATTGGCAGTCAGTTTAATTGTTTTGTTTTTAATATTCCCGATTTAAATTGCTATTATTTAACTCGGGTAATAATAATTCACACGTAATAAAAATTTGATATTATAAATTACCTCGTTAATTTTAACTACGAACTGCACTATTGCAACTAATATTTTATATTTGCATGGGCAGTTTTCTGTTTTTGGTTTGACTAAATTTTTAAGCTATAAACTACAGCAGAGTACTGTAGTAGTATACAGTAGTACAGAGTAGTCAAAAATTGAAAAAGAAATTTTACTACAGGTGTACTTGGCATTAAATAATAAAGTAAAGCAAAGCGCTTGCCCCCACTATAACAACGGAAGAGGAAAAAGAACGTCATCGAAACTTAATGTACATATGTACGAGGGCTGTTTGACGGAAGCGTGACTTTCCGCTAGATGGCGCTGATATCGGTAAATCGAAAACATTAGCATATACGTCAGTCTTTTAGAGGCTTAACCTCCAAATTTCATGTCAATCTGTGAAATAGTATACATTTGGCAGTCATAGAAATCAATCAAGTTTGTGCTATTTTGTAAATATGGAAAAACGTGAATTTCGTGTTTTAATTAAACATTATTTTTTACGTGGAAAAACAGTGAAAGAAACTGAGGAGAAATTACGGAAATATTACGGTGAATCTGCTCCATCGCATGGAATGGTTTCCAAGTGGTTTAATTCATTTAAAACTGGCCGTATGAGCACTGACGATGGTGAACGCCCCGGGCCCTTACAAACGGTCACTACTAAGGAAATCGTTGACAAAATCCATAATATGGTAATGGCTGATCGACGTTTGAAAGTGCGCGAGATAGTTGATGCTGTTGGCATCTCAATCGAACGGGTGCATAATATTTTACACGAACATTTGTATATTAAAAAGGTATCGGCAAGATGGGTGCCGCGATTACTCACAGTGGACCAAATGAGAATTCGTGTTCAACCTTCAAATCAATGTTTGGTCATGTTACAACGTAATCCAGTTGAGTTTTTTCGCCGATATGTGACTGTTGACGAAACCTGGATCCACCACCATACCCCTGAGACAAAGGAACAGTGAAACAATGGATATCACCAGACGAACGTGCACCAAAGAAGACTAAAATTGGTCACTCGGCTAATAAGGTCATGGCGACTATTTTTTGGGATTCTAAAGGCATAATCCATATTGACTATTTGGAAAGGGGTAAAACAATAACTGGCCAATATTATGCTGATTTATTGACCCGTTTTGATGTTATCTTAAAGAAAAAACGCCCACATTTGGCACGTAAGAAAGTGCTCTTTCATTACGACAACGCCCCATCTCATTCATCTGCAATTGCAACCGCTAAATTGGTACAATTACGCTACGAACTGCTTCCCCATCCACCATACTCACCGGATCTGGCCCCAAGAGACTTTTTTTATTTCCGAATTTGAAAAAATCTCTCGCAGGAAAAAAATTCGCATCAAATGAAGAGGTTATTGCTGCAACGCAGGCCTATTTTGACGAGTTGCCAAAAGAACATTTCTCAGACGGCTTAAAGAAATTGGAAAGTCGTTGGACTAAGTGTGTAGCACTTGAAGGGAACTATGTTGAAAAATAATAAAAAAAATCTAGGCTAAACCTGTTCTTTATTGAAATGTCACACTTCCGTCAAACAGCCCTCGTACATAGTTCTAAATGTTTTAAACCTTGACTACCAAAGACCTTGCATAAAGTGAAGACGAGAAAAATTATAATAGTGAATATATAGTCCCATTATAACGTTGTTTCTAGCGACGCCTATGACTCGATATATTTTTTGTGGCGTTTACTACATATACTATGCAGGTTTATTGTTAAATACTAGCAAGTTTACTATAATATTATCATTTTATTTTACTTTTATAGTTTATGACGTTACCGTACCGTTATTTTAATTATGTTGCCATAAGCTTTCCTTTTATATACCATTACACTTACTTATCAAACTCCTGCGTACATAAAAATAATTACAATCGAACTTCGATAAGTCGAACCTCGATAACACGAAATTCTTCATAATTCTAACTTATATTACGAGTATAACCGATGTAAGTTAAGGGACAAAATAAATCACACACTCTTTTCTAATTCCGTGAGAAAAACAACCCATTGTACAATTATTTTGAGTGAATACGATGCTCATTAGTAATCTTTGGTTACTTATGAGGAAGATGATCATTTTATTTCCGTAAAATAATTGTACAATAGCCTGTTTTCCTCAAGAACATAGAACATAAAATCTGATTTATTTTGTACCTTAGTTTACATACATTTATGTAAAAATACTTTGGTTAGTTAAAGTTTTGATTACCGGAAGTGTTTTTCCTTTCCCTTAGTTAAAAACATCAATGTACAGTGACGTACATTTAATTGGATACAGTAGGTATTTTGGATAATATGAATATAAAAATTATTTCATACAGTGTGTCCACATTTCGATGCTCACTATTGGGATCTTGGAAATTGTAAGCGATACGAAGTCGGCTAAATTAGAAAAGATTTGGCTATTTTGGAGATCAGTTTTTTTATGCTTTTGTTTTTCAAAAAAGTTCACGGCTTTACTAGATATTTGCTAGAAACCAAATTATCTTATTTTTTTTTAAGTGAAATATCTCAGGAACGAGCAAAGATAGAAAAGAACAGCAAAACACAAAAAAATTATTTTTGCAACTGTATTTTGTTTTACTTCGGCGGTGAAACGTAAATCCAAATTTTTCCTAATGGAACACCTACTTGATTTCCATATTACTGAACTGCACGTCTTAAATGCTTTTCAGTGATACATGGTTTGGCATAGCTATTCTTTTGTTTTACCGAGTTATGAAGTGAAAATCATTTTTCATCATAGTGTGCCATGACATCTAACATACCAAGTCGTGGAGTTTTATCAAAGAAATTCTTTTGTTATGCAAAAATTGCTAAAGCAAAATAAATACGCTTTTATGGGGCATTAACTGCTTATTTGATGCTATCTGTGAATGCTCAGTCAAGTATCTTAAAAGCGTTTTTTGTTTTGTCTTAGCAGTTGTTGCAGTTTATCTGACAAAAATCAATGATTTTCATATGTTTAAAACCATGCCACACTAAGTGAGAAATGCTTTTTATTTAAAAAAAAAAATAAGATAATTTTGTTTTTGCCAAATATCTAATAAGCCGTGAACTTTTTTGACAAAACAAAACCATAAATAAAATGATCTCCAAAATAGCCAAATCTTTTCTAATTTAACCGACTTCGTATCTCTTATACAATTTCCGAAATCCCAATAGTGAGCATCGAAATATGGACACACTGTATTTTACTTAATTCTACCTCCTACACAGGGTTTCTCACTTATTGTTTCACAATAAATTATTCTGACATTATTAATGATATCAAATTGTTGATTATAATCAACAATGTAAAATAAATAAATAAAAAAACTCCGAAATTAGAATTAGAACAATTTTTAGAACACCCACCAAAACTGGAAACGATGTCGGCCGCCATTTCTTAAATGTCGAATTTATTCGATATCTTATGAAATTTTGAACAAAATGAAGGTAGCATACGTATAAAGTCTCTTCTTGGAATTCGAACAAAAAACAGAATTTGCTCTATTTATAGTTACACTCGATTATTAGCTAACTATTAAAGCTATCAATACGAGATTCCAACTTCCTTGATAACTCGACTTTAGATTTCAAAACCAAAATTAGATAATTTTTTAGAACAACCATCTATCACCAATATCTGTATTGCTCTATTAAAGACCCCATACTATTCTGAAGAAAGAAGTATTGTACACTGTATTAGATCTAAAATCGATAACAACGAAATTAGAAAAAAAAATAAAAAATATCTGTTGGGTCCTACTTTTTATTATTGAAGGACGCTTAAATATATCGTCCTGCAATCCATAAGACCTTTATGACTCAACTTAAAAGTCGGTGTGTCTAAGATTCTTTACTTTACTTTTAGAAATTCTGTACTAATATACCGGTGAGTTCTAGTTTTCTGTATTTTGGTTGATATACTTGGACTTGGACCAAGCAGTTGTTTTGACATAATAATCGTAAGTGTACAGGATCGTCTAAATCCGAGGTAAACGTAGGGTAGCTCAGAAAGTAAAAGAGCTAAAAGAGTGCGAATACACGTGATTGCAATTTTTAAAAATCAATTTTTTTATAACTCCAAAACAATTTAAACAACAGAAATTTCGAGTACTTACTTTATTCTAGGCAGCAAACTATGCAAAGTGTTCCAGAACAATTTTTTTCTATTTTTCAAAATAAAGAAGATACAGCCACTTGATGAAATTTGAAGAAAAACAATTCTCGCTTACAAGCTAAAAACGAAGATGTTTAAATTTTGATTGCACCAATGAACTCGGAAAAAAAGTAAATGAAGAAAGTGTATTCAGTTTTTTTTTTCTAGCTCTTCTAGTTTCTGATATACCGCGTATTCACCTCGAATTTACATAGACTACCCTGTACATGTGAAACAATTGCATGCAGCGCTTATTGTAAGTATCCTATCCACTTGAAACTATTGGATATGCTTAAATAAGTGTATATGGATATTTTCAGCAGATAGCAATTCTCCAGTATAAAACAAAGGAAAAAACTGATGCAATCAAACTCGTCTGTGTATGCATTTACGAAGGCCACGCGAATTGAGAAACCTTTACAAAATGCTACAAATCCTCTCTAAGTTACGTTTAAGAATTACAGTGTACCACTTCAAATTTTGAGCAGTATATTTGTAATAATATCAAGAAACAAAAACTTAAAGCTGTTTTCTTGGAATTTTTTTTCATGTCACTGGATGGTCTTTTACATCTAGTGCAATGTAAGCCAGTAGTAATGCTGTTTTATATTTGTAGTTTATTATATTTGAACAGCTAATCTAGCTTTGTGTGCATATACACATCACATCTTGGTATGTAAAATAAGAAGCCAAGCCAAAATTTCTGTCAAGTCTGTGTTGTCTAAATCTTTCTGTGCTAAGGTTACCGAATCAAAAATTGGAACTATATTTCAAAATTGTTTATTTAACAAAATAGTTGACAGAATGAATTTAAAACAGAAAAATTATTATTTAAGAACAAATAGATGTTCAAATCAAGCAGCGTCGATAACTTCTTGCTTATCACTTTTACAAAATCGTTTAAACTAATCGCTATCGAATTTCCTCAACTTTATTTTAATCCTTAACTTTAGTTGGCATTGAGTTTCCGCTTTCTAATTATTGTAGTATATATACTTTTGCCTTCAATGAGCCCCAAAACGTTCAATCGTTGTAATCGAGGGAAGTTTGGAAAATTATTTTCTATTACTACGTATTTTACCAAAAAATGTAGCGGCTTTGACGATATTTGCAATGAATGGCTTGAACCTTCGTCACCGCATTAGACAAAAATTAAGGTCATTCATAGATAAATATTACCCTCAAGAACGCTACAACTTTTGGTCAGATGGAGGATTCTATGATTGTTCCAGATTATGCTCACGAAACCGTGAACCCTTTCAAACAATTCGTAATAAAGCAAAAAAGAAAATAATTTTCTAAACATCCCCAAGTATGACTTACTGAACATTTTTGGGCTCATTTTATAGACAAAAGAATGTATTATTATTACAGGAACTCGATAGTGGAAGCTCAACGCCATCTAAAGCTAGGGATTAAAATATCAAGTTAAGGAAATTCGACAATGATTACTGTAAACAACTGTGTAAAAATGATAAGCAAAGAATTTCTGACGTCGCTTGGTCTGGATTTTTATCCGTTTTTAAATAATATTTTTATGTTTGAATTCGTGTTCTAAAATATTTTGTTATCTAAATAACTTTGAAATTGAGTGCCCGTTTTTGGTTCGGTAACCTTATAATTTAGCATAAGGCAAACTAAATATGATATATGAAAAACAGGCTTAGTAATCTGAAAGTTAACAACCTTTGGGGAGAAAGATATATTAGATGACGACCACAAAGAACTGTCGTCGTTTATTGGAAGCAATTTCATTCTTCCTTCAAACAAACAGAATTTGGTCTAGATACACAACAGTAGGGGAGTAGAAAATGGGTGACTGCCCTTGGACAGATGGACGCCCGCTGGTAAAGGAAAAGTTGAGAGAAATAGTGAAGATAACCAGGACGTGTTGGCGGAAGGGTTTACGTCGGACATTAATTTTGTTCATCTTTGGTTTTTTTACCAGACCTGATACTGACTCAACTATTTTAGTTGATTCTCAATTTTTCAGAAGGGTACTCGCCACTGCTTTTAGTATTTGGAAAAAAACTCGCCATTCTCACTATTTTAAAATTTATGGTCACAACAGAAATTATAACTTTTCATATTCAGAAAGTGATTGGTAATGCTAATATACCACTTTGTAGCCATTAATGATAAGCAGAAACAATTGTTAAATAAAAGCGTATTCTAAATCTGTATACAGTGTGTTCCTAAATGATTGTGAAATATTTTAACGGGCTATTCTTTGGCTTATTTCAAGGCAAAAAGTTCACATTCAAAATTTAAATATCTAATTTGGGGTTTCCATTTGTTTTTCAAATGAAAATACTAAAAAACTTAATTTGCGTTTGTTGTACTTTCAATGGCTCTCGATAGTGCACTAGAGAGGCGCCAAATTGTTTTAATCTGATCCTGGTCTGAGCTTTTCCTTAGTGTTCATAAAGTATTTTTAAAGGTGATCCTTCACGTTGGAGGTATTACCAAACTAATAAAAAAGAATAAGAATTTGGAAGTGGGAATGATCCGCGAATTTATCTGTACTGTCGCTGAATTTGTTTGTGATACATAATTACTGATAATTACATATTTTTATTGTGAAAATCTGTTTCGAGCACTGTATTTGTGTCATTCTCGTTTGTATTGCACATAAATTATCAAGAATTCACTATTTGCCTATGATTTTAAGTTGACTTCTCACTTCTTACTCACTATTTTATAAAAAAGAACTCACTATTTCAACTATTTTCATTGCATATAGTCGTCAGTATCAGGTCTACCTTTATATAAATGGCCAGTTTAAAGTGTTTTTGTTTTCTTATCACTTTACCGTAGTAGCATTGTTGGAGAGAATGTAGCAACACTGTAAAAACTTTCCTAAATCTTGAATACTTTCAGTACACGAATGTCTTAACAAACGCATAATTTTTTACTCACATCGTCGTTCATTATTATGATTGCGTTAAGGAAACTTTTAATGACGTGTCGATGCTAATTTCTTCTCTTGAATCAGTTAGAGAATCATACATAGAGAAGAGTTCCGTCTTTCGTGAGACACACGGTATAACAAGCAGTAGAACATGTTGAGCGACGATTCATGTAGGGATGAGAGCAACGTGTTTACAAGGCATGCTTCCATTCAGTTGTTTTCGACTAGCTAGATGCTCAACTAATATTTAAAATATATAAGTAGTCTAGTACACGCGAACTGCAAATTGAATACTAGAAATATTTAAAAAGTAATAACTAATAAAAAAATAGAGGAAATCATTCTTATTCGTGCTAACACAGTATATTAAGTCGTGATCGTATAAATTTTTCATTGAAATATGTACAGTAGAGGGGACGATTTTTAGAAGAAATAAAAATCAGAATTTCTAGAATATTCTCTAAAAGAATGATTTTATCAATTCCCTGAATTTTGATCATTAGGAATACTGGCAACTTAAACAGTTTTTCCTGTAACTCATCTAAGTATAATAACGAAATAATTAGATTTCCCTACAGCGCAGCGCCAGTTGAGAATTTCGCCATTATTAAGCATTATAATTTCATAGTAAAAGGACGAATTGCTACAGGTATTTCCGTCCCAACTCTAAACTAAGCACATTCCAGGTATTTCCGTTGCAAAGTCGATAAGAACACAGACTCCTCAACTAATTTCCTTTTCCCACCGTTTTCGTCCGGTTACCGGTTAAATGTTTTGAAATCGTCAAAAAACAAAGTTTTCATAGAATCATGCAAAGAACTGCTACGTTTTTCACTCACGCACGCATCCAATCTGCAGGCCTACTCATTTCCGGAAACATTTTCATTAACTGAAACAAGGAAAAAACTTGTTCTCATGTTCATCAACATATTACGTTTAGGTGGTATTACATGCTTGTTGAATCTGTAAGCTGGACAGCAATTAGAGCGTTTTCGTCTTGGAAGGCTGATGTGGGCGTTTCGTACATTTATAATAAATGTTCCCTGTTATCAAAGTTTTTGAAGTCTCAATCCTAACAAAACCCACTGGTGTATTCAGTAAAAGTCGCTGTCGATTGTTAATCTTTTATAGAAATGCTCCTTTTTTATCTTAAGCTAGTATTTGTTGCAAACAACTAATAATGTAACATAATTGAAACCACAAAATCCACTTTTACATTCGCTGTCCATGAGTACAGGGATATCTTGTATTATAAGCTATCAGTTATGACTTTCACCTATGCAACCGCCCATTTTGTCGATTGCAGTCACATCTCGATCACTCACATTCTTTAGATAAATACACATTCTACAAGGTGATACTGCCGGTAAAAAAAGATTCGAGACGGTTCACTTTTAGTTTTAGTTGTTTACGTGGACGATTAAATTTAGATGGAATCAAAAACTTAATTTAGTTTCGGCGATTAAATATATCTATAATTGTATTGTTATCAAAATCAATTCCTGCGATTATGTAATATTGCTTCACATTTTAGCAACGCATGTTTAATTTTAATCTAAAGAGAACAAAGGAGTGTAGGTATTCTACATACCAAACTAAGCTTTATAAATAAAATTTTTATTATGCAATTCTAACCAAATTTATATCAAACTGTTGCGTGGGTATAGGTAATTGTTTTTCTTGAGTTAAAAGAGATTTTTCTTTCCAATCTGTTCTCTTCTTATATGATGATTAGTGATAAGTAAATTGTCGATAATCTTATATTTATTATTATTAAATTGTACATATCGGAATTGTTTTAAATAAATCTAATTTTTTAAGCTTTCGTTTTATTTCCATCTTATCGTTATACAATAGTTATAAAAGATTAAAGGTTCATAATTATAACTTAAGAGACAAAGCAACATGTACTGCAAATAAACTTATTTTACTTAACACTTATATTACAGATGTCTCGTAATTTGCATCACTGTAAATTAGAATGCAATTTAGTAAGTGAAGAAAAGAAAGTGCTCCAAATAGAGGTTTACGAAATTTCTAATTTATCATCGTACCTTGACTGTTACTTATCCTTGAGAAGCGGCACGATTTTATTATGCATGTGCTATAACAACTCTGTGAAATAGTATGCTGTCTTGATAATTCGATATTGATACAATTTGCAAGAGGTATATCTAGATATTTGTTTGGATTGTAATTTATTTAAAATTGATCAAAAATTCAATTATTCAACTTAAAATATTTACTTGACTAATTTATGCAAACCTAATTATGATATAATTTGTGAAACACATGGTATCATTCATACATTATGAAAGTAAGTACTTACCATGTCACGTCAAGACAGAGCAACATTGTAAAATCCAGAATTTATTTAATAATATATAATAAATCATAGCCATGTCCAGATTTCGAAGAATTCTTTACTGTATCACTTTTCTACTTCTTTCTTTAGCATCCATTTATTTACTTCTTTCTTCTACTCCTCCTGATCTTGAAGAATACTACCTTAGTAGGCATTTTCTGGTCCACTCTTAAGTTGATTTCCACTTCTATTGCCATTACGTTCTTATACAACGATTAGTAGTTACTCTTTTTCGTTCTGAATGCTCTTGCTGATTTGATCGTATTTCCATCTGCTCTTTCGTTAATTGTCTAGTTTCCAATCCACACAAATCGATACTGTACATATTCAGGAATCTCACTAACCTTTTTTCTTTGTTTCTGTTCATCCTTGAATTTTTCCCTTGCCTGGGCGAACAGCATTCGGGATTTACTGTTAGAGAGAACGAGTAAATTTTTTGGAATCGTTATTTCTTTTTTCAGATTCTTCAAATGGAAGAAAAAAAGGCAAAATGTTTCGTTATAGTTCCAAAACTTAAAGATGTGTGTGTCAAAATGTGACACTTATGCAGGGGTTCTGTGTAAACACTTCCCTTTAAGGATAATTAAAATAACTTAAGAAGCCATTCATCTATACTCTCCATATTGCACGACGAATTCGATTGCAACTTGAAATTTGCAATCTCAAATTTAAATAAATCCTTCGTCCGTTACTTTATAGCTCTTGTCACGTATAAATTATTATGATGATATCCTTTCTTCAAAGCCCAACAGTTCCTTAAGCATTAACAAATCGCCCAAACATGACCCAAAATGCCCTAAAAAAGTAACTTGTTTTGCAGTTCTAGTATTATGCATGGATGTATCGATGTTGAGTTGAGTTGAAGAAACCTGCACCGAACCTTGAAGTCAATGATTGTGAAAAAACGCATCTCATATTAGTTAACAATAAAACATAATCTCGAAACTGCCAGGTCTACCGTTTTTATGGTACTTTTAGAGGTACGTAATGTTTTTGTCCAATAGATATCGACTACAAGGCGTATCTGTGGAGTTACAGGTAATCAAATCCTAAAGAGAAGTTAAAAAATCATTTCCTAACACTTACACTGTAATTGTATTTTATTTTTAAAATTGCAGCCAACTGTCTGAATGTAAAGCCTACAGCGATGTAAAAAAGATTGCTTCAAATACTCAAAAGTGCCTGAAGTTGCCTTATGATTGCTGTAGCCTCAACAATACCGGTCACAAGTTCCATTTCATTGGGCACCTGGTAGTATTCTTTTCTCTACAAAAATTGTTTACACTTCTGCTCTAAGATATTTAGGAGAACTGATAATTAGACATTAGAAATTTATCATTAAATCCCCTATTTGTATGTTTGGATTTCCAAATTCTGCATTTATCAAGCATCGAGATTCTTTTGTTTTTCTTGGGCAAATACATCGATCCGTTTGCTATAGCATTGATATCAAACAGTATTATCTCTCGTTTAAAGTGAATTGCGTGAGGTAAGGAAAAGAAATGCTTTCCATGGCTTAGTGTCAAAATTTAGTCAAAAATTGTTCTACAATTCTAAAAAAAAAGTTAAAATTAGTAATGAAAGCCCTTCAAGACTTGATTCATCCCTTTCTCCCACGAAGACCACTTAATTATTAGCTGCAGTGTCGTTTAACAAAACTTTTTGGAATGATTCAAAAACTACATAGGTCATAGTTGAAGGGACGATGAGTCGAGAGTAACCATAGATTATAGGCTGATATTGGAAGATTATCCGAGTCAAGGTGACTCGGCTGGATAGATATTATAATTCTTTTCGGAGAAATGAACGATCAAGAAATCATACGAGTCTGAAAACAAGCAAAAAGAATATCTTGAGACTTGAACACACAAACACAGCTTATTAGGGAAAAGAAAACTGGACCAAAATGGAATTTGCAAAATTTGGAAAAAAGCAAGTTTGAAAAAACTAGTGCCAGATCGAAATCTGTGTAATCTACGAAAAAATGTATGGAGAATCTGCAAGATTTTTAGGAGACTTTAAAAAGGAAAAAGGATGAATGAGTACGGATTTTTAGAGATGAATGCTTGTCAGTTCTTAAATTAACATTAATAATAAGTGGAAACTAAAGTCTTCCACAACTTCGCAATACGAATTATTCTTGCTTATTATGGATGATTGTTATAACTGACAAGTTTGTTAATTCTACTGTCGTTATAGTGTAATATCATCGACTATATTGATGGCATTGAAGATAACGATATTTGTGTAGTATCGAATTAGAAGGTGACTCCTACTAGATTTTCGATCAGGTCAAAGCATAGATAACAGAAATTTATTCAACAAAAACAAATATGTATCTTGGTGAATCTTTCATTCCCAAACGAGTGCCTAAAATTTTTATATCATTCTTATATTTTTCACACTTTTGCAAAAGTTTTTCTCGTGCTTGAATTGAATGAAGTAGCATTCCATTGTCTTTATTCATACAGTAGACTTTCGAGTCTTTCTGCTTTGGATAGTTTTGATAAATGCATGTGTCCACATGTAACAGCAACCTAAACTTTCTTTGTCGACCAGTAAATTTATTTGAATTTAGCTTTGAACAACTGGGATAGGAAAATTTGTAACTATGTATTGAAGTTTTTTGCTTACAGAAGAAGAGTGCAGATTATTCTTTGTCAGCGGTGGCATTACAAAAGCAAATTGCTTGTAAGTAATTGAACACTTGATAGAATTATTGTGAGTATTTGGATATAAAGAGTTTTAATTTTCTAATCATGTAGACTACGATATGCCTTACGAACGTTTGCAAACTGCCAAATTTCTTAATTTCGAGTTCTACTTATGGTATCAATATAGCTTTCCTTGGACACTTACATGTTGATCAGTTTTATCATTTCGAGTAATTTGTTAATCAGGTAGACTTAATACTGTATTTTCACAGTTGTTTCTTACAAAGACTTTGCTCAATAAATTCCTCTTTCAGACACTTCTGACACTGCAGAGTTCACTCTAAACTGTGTTTACTGATCCTGCATAACTTGAGCCTAGGAGAATTGCTAAATCCCTGTAAATGATATGGCACTCGCGCGCACCTAATGATTCTTTTGTATTTATTTATACTGCATGGCGATCATCTTAATCTCTTGCTCCTTCTTTATCTTTTTATATTTGTTTTTCTCTTAATGATCCTTTCTTTTGTACAATCACCAGTTTAGCCATTCTTTCAAACTGTCATCAACTTGGTCATCCCCAACCACTAACTTGTTTGGATAAAGTTTTGCGTTAGTTATTCTGTAACTCCTTGGCAACATATTTTTCTTTAGGATCTTGCCAATTGTGCACGCTTAGTTCTCGATTTATTTCTATCTTTTTTGTTCCTACTGTCTTTATTGTAACTGTAAAATTTGTTATTACAACCTGCTTTTTTTGTTAATTCTGAAAAAATTGATTTTTTAAAAAAGAAATGAAAGAAAAAAAAAGTAAGAAGAGAACGTATTGATTGCGTACTTTAGCTAGTTAATCGCAAATTGCTTTTACTGTCAGAAATTTGGCAAATTACATGTTTTAAAATATTTTCGTATTGATTGCAGCATAGTATGCTCAGACCATCAAGGCAATTTGTACTTAGAGAAAAATCAGTAATACAATGAAAAAGCCATAATAAAAGAATGACATCTGTTTTTAGCAATTAGGTTTGGCATTACAATGTAAATCTTTCCTATAAACCTGCCCGAGCATAGAATTCAAACGAGATATAAAAATTATTATTTTACAATATTACAGATTCCGTTTACAACTTTATTAGCAGTAGCTATAAGCCGATTTTTTTTTAAACCGGTTCATTGAATCGATGCTAATTGGTAATTTAATTCGATTAAATACGTTAGCGCAATCCATACCCATTTCTGTTAATGAGATTTGCTGCAGGACAAAAACGTTATGAAGACATTATTGCGATTTGAACTGCTAAATATGCGAGAGATAAAATAAACTTCCATTTATTGTGTCACTTATGTAGTATATTGAATTTGAAATCTGTCAAACAGATCCTGATGTGTAAACACAATAATATCTTTATGTTTACAAGTTTAATTTGCAGAAGACAAAAATAAATTTTTAAACAATCTGCCGATTCTATTTATAGTTGGGTTATTAGGTTTGAAGATATATGGTACATATATGCATAATTAATATTGCTGTGGATACAAAACAATCGAGAGTAGATAATAATTTTAATTTTTCAAGTGATGTTCAGAATTTTATAATAAATTAGCTGATAAAATATAATACCAGATATACATTGTTTTTCATTCAATATCAATTTTGTGCTAATTCCGCTAAATTTTGTAAGTCGCATAATTCAAATATACTAAAACTTTTCTTACATTTTATTGATTGATTCTATTAAGAAAATCATAATAAAACAGAGAATGCATGGTAAGCTATACGCTCGCTCAATTAGTAACGAACCATTAAAGGTGCTGGAATTGCTTTCAGATTTTATTTGCGAGTCTGCTGTTTTAATTTCCATAAACTGATTTTATGAACGAATACAATTCTCTCAATCATGTATACAAGAAAAAGATTAGTCCAGTTGTTCTAATAATAAATTGCGTTAATTAATTTCCATGTACTTCGTGCAAATCAAGTGCATAAGGAATTTTGCAAATTTATGGTAATTGTTTTCCTTATATACCTTGAGTCGAATATTGTGAGTGCTGCTGTATTAAGTGTGTTCGCTTTTGAAAATTACTCGTGGATAATAAACAAAAAAAAAGTTATTAGCTTTAGCAGTTATAATAAATTCAAAAGTATTGAATACAGCTCTTTCCATTATTTATAATTTTCTTTATCACGCGAAACCACATAGTTATGGTTTCAACATACGCAGGATTAAATTTTATTGATAGAACAAAGGAGAAGCCATAAACCATTTTCTGACTTCTAATAGTTTGGAAATTTCTAATGAAATTCAAAGACGTAGAAACTTCTATCATGAGGATATGTGTATAATGTATAAATCAAAACGGTTAGTTTAGCTTAAAATTTGTTTTACTTCTTGTATATTGGTTAGTTCTGACTTCCGACTTGTCTGTTAGAGCTTCAGCTATCGTAAAACAAGAAGTTATCGATTGCGTTAAGCCTGTAAGTATTTGGGATGGCCAATTAAATTTAATTTGGTTACGAAGAATAATTTCCCTGAACGGTTCAATAAAGAACTCGACTACAGAATTTCACAAATATCAGGTAAGAAATATTATGTGGGAATAAAAAAGGAATTTCTGCTTTTCAGAAATTCAGCGCGGCCACAAAAAGCTTTGAACAAATTTGGGAAATAGGTTGTTTACTGGAAAAATTAAGAATGAGAGTACCACACTTGGAGTTGTACTAATTACCTTGAAAACGAGAAGAAACATAAAACAGATTTCAATAACAACTCAACAAATTGTCTTAAAAAGCCTATCTCGCAGTAGTATCTAGAGATGATCAAGGATAATTGACAAGCACTTACGGTAACAAAAAGATCATATTTGAGTACATTAAGCAGTTAAGAACCAGTGCTGCAAGAAGTCACAATGGATGGCCTACTGAATATCAACTAAATCTAAAACTCTGCTAACAAATTGAAGTAAAAACTGACTAAAGAAATACTTGATTTGGTCACATAAACTGTAGATATTTGGAGCGACTTAATCAATACAAAGATCGACACAGCATAATAACAAATACGCCTAAATATAAAACATATAATGTGGAATGCGAAAAGATTTTTCAAAAAGTTGAACAATATCAGTGACTGCTTTGATTTATCAATGGCGACTTTGATGTTTGTCAAAGAAAGGAATACTGATTTGGATTTTTGCGGATTTTTAGCATGGTACTGTTTGATTGTTTTCAAAAATCTTGATTTCTATTACACTTTTTCAAAACCTTTCACAATCTAGTTGTGTATTGTAAAATAGTGCCTTTGATCTTTTTTGAATTGAAAAGTGAAGAAAATTTTAAGGTGGAATGTTTCAGTCGCGAAAAAGCAAGAGGCGTCTAATAAACTCGAGGACTTCTGAGAAAGATTCTAATTATATTCGGTAGGAAAAGGTAGAAATTCTTAAAAAGAACGCAGTGTATAGCGTAGAAGATAAGTATGGAAGAAATTTCTTATTTTGAAAACAAATTTTTTTTTAAATTAACTTGTTTTGTGTATTTAAAATTTAAAGATCTATCGCCAGATGGCGCTGGTGAAATCAACATACACTACCATCCGAGTAGATTTTTTTAATTCTTACCAAAGTTCTACACTTTATCAATAAACTAATTATAGTTTGGTTTTTCATTACAACTTTATTATTAACTAATAAAATAGCAGGTTAATTGAATTAATCTGTAGTATAAGGTCTACTCTCTTAATATGTAAGCATTGTTTCTTCCAGGTGAATATTTCTTTAATAAATAATTTTTTGAATGCGGGCATTCTTAAAATACAAGTGAAAAACCGTGCTTTTTCGAACATGTTTTGCTCTAACCAATAAACGTCCACTTGAAAAACTTCGAAATTACATATGCGCACACAGACAGAAACTGCTATTAAGGTAAAAAAAATTTCTTCAAAATTGATTGAGTAGTTTTTGAAAAATGACCCTTCAAAGTCAGGGATCAGTACTTTTCACTCGGATAATAAAGTTATGTAAATGGAAGGTGGAGGGAGAAAGAGAGTCTAACTCCAACAAGAAAAACAAACGAGCACTGTCTTGTTATTATCGGTTAACTTTCCTTCCAATATAACCTTACCAAAATTCTTTAAATAGCACTACCACATTTTAATTTGCTCATCTGAAAGCTTGCAGTCTTCTCTTTTCAGTGATATTTTACTTGCCTATTCTAAAATATTGGATAAAATTTGGGTAAGTTTAACAAAAAAGAATCATCCGTAAATAATTTTGATTAATAATGTTGGTTTTCATTTTTATTTCTTATGACTATATTGTTTAGCTCTCTAATCAATTATCTTGCTTGCCTCAAACTAATGTAGAAGTGGGCAAACTAGGCCCCCGGAGCCAAATTGACTCGTATAAAGACGAATTTATCATCAAAAGGCAACTTTCAAGTAGAGACTTGACCAATTAGTTTTAGCATTTAGGCTGTAAGATTTATGCGAACGTGTTCTGTCGTTATACGACCTAATTCGATCCCCGGTCCCAAGTTTGCCCACCCC
>VTPC01090745.1:273225-307553 GCA_011009095.1 Ignelater luminosus
TAAATAAATTGCTGGAAAATTCCGTAATTGAAATAACTTCTGTAAACTTAAAAAACTGATACAAATGCAAGTGACGTTTAAACCCTAACAGGATTAACAATACCTGAGAATAACGAAGAATTTAATTTTAATTTTAAAAACGGGTCTTGTTTCATTATTTGAATAAAGTACAGTATCATTTAGGAAAGATGAATATCTAATAACCTTATTTAACTTCAATTCTTTAGTAATTATTTTCTCTTATTAAATATTGAACTAATTAATATTATTATGTAACTGATACTTTTTTATCAATAAAACAGTTCCTGTGTAAAGTGATTATTAATACATGTGGTTAAAAACGAGTGGCTTTAGGTTAATTTTTGTTTAATTGTACAAAACAGGTATTTCTTACTTGAAATTTTGGGGTTTTATCTATCCTTGGGTGTTATTGAACTTAAGGGTCTACGAACCCGTTTAAACCAATCAGGAACATTTTAAGTTACTTTCTCTTTGTACACGTAAGTAGGGGTTGAAAGCAGGTAAAATTTTTCCTAACTTTTAAAATTTTTATTTGAAAATGGGACTTGTCAGTGTCCAGTTTGTGTTAGTGTCTCAATTAAACGCGGTGGTTAAGTATTCAAGCTGAGTGGCAGTTATCGATATCGCTACCTTTAGGGGATCTTTGATAACACCACTCTTGTAACATTTATATCGGATTGAAGTGTACATACTGAGATGGATTTAAATTACAATAAGCCGGATATGTTTAGGTAAATATGCTCTTTTAATATCGTAATTTTAATTATTGCTGTAAAATAGTGTATGTCCTAATCGACTAGTAATTATTATAAATATTCCGTTTTGTTACAAAATATTTTTGGTTTATTTTATTGGTACTAGACAGATTTATTTATTCAATTAGATATTTTTAACAAGGGCGTCGACAGTATTGCAACAAATTTCTAAATCACGCAGATTTACATTTTAGAACCTAATCCTGTCCATATAATCCATCAAACGTGCTGTGTGCACTACTGGATGTTCGGAGAGAATTCTTATACATTTCACAACTTTTACCTGGAAACAAAATTGCTATCAAATGCAGTTTGAGAAAAGTTAGGGTTGGATAACCTTTAAATTATGCGATTCTCCCAGTCTCAACGTTTATAATGTAATAGAATAAAAGATTACTTAATATCTAATGTAATAATAGCATAATACAATGCATGTTTCAAATGTATCCATGTATCGATTAAGTAAGATGAACAACACACAACACGTTTGCAGCAAGGACACAAACAAGGTTTGCTAATAAAGTATTTTATAGATTATAAATGCTATTGTCACCGTGCTATTAATAAAGCAATTAAGTCCGAGAGTTGTTTGTATTTCGTTGCACGTCAGTTACAAAGAATACTTGTGTAGAATGTTGGAACATCAGATAACACTTTTAACAATTAATTTACATTTGAATGTAATTGCGAAGCTAATTGTATTTGCGTTTTTAGTGTAATGTGGTTTTTATGCTGAAATCCAATTCAATTTTCAAAATTTGTTTTTGTATAAATATAAGTTTTGACAAATAATGTTTCTGTTTTCCTTTCTTGAGAAGTGTTAAAGTAATACCTTGAAATTGAAATATTTTCTGAAACCGACACATCCATAATACACTGTAAAAAAGCCTAAAGTTAGTCTCGTTTGTTTCCTGGCGTTAGTTATAACTTATAAGTTTGGACGGTTTGGACAGGCATATTTTATTATTCTCGACTATTCTTCATCTTTATAATGGTTGTTAACAGTAATTGAAATTTAATGTTATCTAGTACGCGTGATGCATACTGCAATATGTTGAAAATATGCACCGGAATTTAGTATGTAAAGGCCATTCTATTCGAAATACTTTAAGTATAGATGGATGTTGCATTTCAGTTGGATTTTCTCGATCTTCATGAATTACAAGGCCCAGATCAAATTTAACCTGCAAGTTATTTTCATAAGAGCATGCGAGATGATGACGGAAGTTACGAACAGGCATATTTTTGTACTATTCTTCTTTTTTTCGTAAAATACTTACCATACGATAACCCGACTGGAATCAATCAATCTCTCAACTTTGCTTTTCTATGTTTGTGAACAGAACTATAGGCTCTGATTGATATTTGACACTTATTTAAAAAAAATGCCTGAGTTACCATTTAAATTCACCGATATTTGAAGCTCAATTTGTAGTCGGGAAGACATACAAATATCCAGACAAATACTACTTGTAAGACTAAACGAAAGTCTCAGTTGATATATGTTTTAGAATTTCTTGCATCCATTTTTGTGCTATGCAAGCAATGCTTCTTGTCATTTTGTTAGTTACTGGTTTGTGTAGAGGAAATCTCTTTAGACAAAATTTCCTCTGCGCAAACTCGTGACAGTTAGGGATAGTTTGAGATTTATGTTGGAACTAGCCTTATATCTCACTCACCATCCAAAATTTCGACCGTTTTTCTAGAAACATATTATGATAGACGATTTGACTTTCAAGTTAAAACCGGAATTACCTATAATCTTCTAACAAAGGAAATTGACAGGTGCTTTATTTCTATTTTTCTTCTTTTAAATTTTATATGAATACTATAGTATATTTAAAGTTGGTTCTTTTCCATCTGGGACGCTTTAGACACCAACTAATTTGTTTTATTATCTTCACTTACAATTCTCTTTACAATGATTTACAATAGTCTTAAAAATGATTTACAACAAGTTTGAAAAGATTTTGGGCTATTCAGGATAAACATTACTACCTGCGATTGTAAGACTCGGATACTGTTATATTATAATTTTTCTATGGTGTGTAGACAGTCAGCCCAAACTGGTTGCGATAGATATTATTACTTATACTATCTTTAAAAGATGTGCCCAATGTGTTTAAGTTTTCCACTAAATAGTCAAATCAACCAAATGTGAGTAATGAACAGCTTTTTGCATAAATAATGTCGCAAATCATTTAATACGAAATCTAATTTTATATTAATTATCCAAAGTCGTCTTATAGGCTCTTAGGGATTTGATCTTTGTATTTGATCAATTCATTCATTAAGAGAATGTACTGCGACATTATGCAAAAAGCTGTACAAAACCTTAAACAATGTGATTGTCTCATACGCTGCTAACTGTTAATTTTTTATAGCTTTTAAAATCTCGACACACTGTAGCTAGTTAATACTGTAAATAAAATCGAGAGACTTGAGTACTGTCGCATCAAAACAATTAATTCACGAATATATTAAATATTGATGTACTGGAAGTACTGGCAATAACACTCGTACACTCTAAGCTATGTCACGGTATCCGATTTCAGGGTATGAGGCAATAGTATTGTCTAAGGACCGTAGCAATAATGGTTTAAATAGTTTGAGTAAGTGTTGAAATAAAAAATTAAATTACTCCCAAATTCTTCGATTGAGATCATATAATGCTATACTGATATTGTTGTAACCAGCAATCAGCAAAGAATGAGAAATAATAAAATATTTACTGTAAGGTGTTCCAGAATGAGTGCCTCAAAAATCACCAGCCGATACAATATTCAGAAATGAGCAAAAAGTTTCTTATAAACATAGTATATCGATAGTACTTTGCTTTCAAAATACAGAGCGATCGAGTTTTAGAAGCATTTGTAACAAAACACGAGCAAGATAAAGAATCAATTGCAATCACAAGTGTACGAAACTATCACTGCTCATTACGCTAGACTTTTCAAGCGATCCCGTATATAAAAATTAAGTGATGTTAAATCAGGTAAGCGAAGTGGCCAAACTTGAACTAGTTTTTTCTTTTACGAGGAAAATGGAAAGGTAAATCTTTTTCGGAATAGAACAATTAACTACATAGATGATGATATCAAACCAATTGAAAATGGTGTGGTGTTGAAATTACAGATTTCTTGTCAATTGACAGATATTCCATTATATGTAAATTTTAACATATTGTATGTTTGCTTGTTTTCGAATATTGTTTAAGCTGGTGATTTCTGGAACGCTATATGTAATATAATCGCAAATATCAGTTTTTCAGGAAGATACTGCAGTTTTTAAAATTAAAGTTGAAGTGTTATCATCTATTAATTCTTTATGTAGGATAGCAATCTCTCTTTCTCTGTCTTTCTTCTTCCATGTCTTTGTTCAAACATAGCAATTATTACCACTTCTGGGTCTGTAAACATATTTTCTACATCATTTCTTTTAGCCATGTCTGACATCACTGATAAAATACTGAGCAACACCGTACAGATAGGTATGGCTACATGTATCACTGATATGTCAGGAATATCGTTGATACTCTAGTGAAACATTCTTGATAAATAGACCTTAGATGGCACCAGGGTTGAGTAAAGACGCATAGAAAAATGCTTTCTACATTACGCGTAGAAAACGGCGTCAAAAACTACTGTGTTTTATTTGCACTATTGCATACTGTACAAAAGGGATCGCGCCGCAGTTAGCCTGGTAATTCCCAGTGTTTCTTCATTGTGGTACTCATTCCCAGCTATTACAACTGTATTGCAGTTACATGTGACTGTACTAAAGGTGGACGACTTACACATAATTTCTGGAACAATGCAAATTTCGAACTAAAAAAGATCGATGGAAAATGTGTCGCATTTTGTAATAATTGTAAAAACACCTAACAAAATATAGCTCAAAAGGGGTTACAGACACACAACTTTGTTTTGAAGTTAATAAAAATTTAAAAAATATATTATAATTTTTTTATTATATTTTAGGAACGTATGTACAGTCTTTTGCACTAATAATGTCGCAATTCATTATTGTAACTAGTGGATTAATCAAATACACAGGGTCTAACTTAGCACTAATCGAGCAATCCGTAGATGGAAATTTGCACCCTATTGAATCAGTAATGAAATTAAATTCTGCCAAAGCTAAAACTGATAATTGGAAAATTATGAAAAGATGTGTAGATAGTATTACTAGTTCAGAAATTGACGCTATAAATTTATTTATCATTAGGATATTTCATATTTGGCTGCAATATTCCCTTTAGTATGGTTGAATCTGACCATTCCAAAAATTTTATAAAAAAATTGCGCCCATCATATAAAATCCCAACCAGAAAGACTTTGTCAACAACTATTTTAGATCACATTTCTGACAGCACTACACGAAAGTCTCTAAATCTACAAAATACTAAATCTGTTTTGCTCATTGACGGGTGGAAGAACACGTCGAATAATACAAAGAATGTTGCTCTTATGGTGCATAACGCAGGTTCTGAAATGTGCTTCATAGAATCTTACGATTTTTACTGGAGAAAGTAAAACTCCTTTGAACGTTGTGGAAAATGCTGTAGAACTTGCAAGCACAAAATATTCAACTAATATACAGGGTGTTCCTAAATTGCATTAAAAGCTTCAGGTAGCTGCCTTCCTTGATCAATTGTGATGAGAAAACTTCAAACGCGAACTCTCTAACGCAATTAGTTTCTTCACACGAGCCAAAAAAAGAAACATAAGCTTGGCAACGCTGCTTAGTCCCTGAAAGCGGCGTAACCTTTACAGTCAAAGGTGGCAACGAATCAAACATCTGATCGCAATAAAGAAATTAAATCAGGCTAGCTATTGAAATAATTTAAATCTAAAGTAAACTCATGTAAAAAATCACATTTATAAAAAAAATACATTTTTAAAAATCAATTATTTATTTGTAGTTGAAATCTGAATATCAGTGATACTTGTACGTTTTGTAACAATAAAATGTGTTTTAACTTAAATAGTGGCACGTGCTTTAAACTAAATGTTCAAACTGTCTTCCAGCAGCTTCACGACATTTTATTGTGCGTGTAATCACAGCTTGTTGAATACGCTGAAGCATTTGTTCATCAACAGAACAATAGATGGCGTCTATTTAGAAAACGTCCTGCATAAAGTCTGACAGCTTCATTGAGATTTACATTACATTGCCCAAGAACCAGATTCATTTCGGTATACTCATTTCTTGCATACTCCATGACAAAACTAAAGAAAAACCAAACTGTAAAACTGAAAACAAATACTAGAATTAATACTTACCAAACAAAAACAAAAACTCAACAAACAGAACAATAACACAAACAACGGAAACGGAATAGGAAATAAATACTTAAGGAATAACTCAACACCAAACAGCAAATGTGCAAGAATAACTCAAATTACAAAATGTTTGTCCTAACCACAAATGTCAAAATGTAACAGATGAATTATGATGTAAACAATTGTTTAGATTCATCCAAGTAAACAGTGTTTGCGTGGTTGCCACATCTGTTTTTACTAAATCTCTTATTTTTAACACCCTCTCTACAAAAAAAACGTTAATAGTTAATGCATTCATAGTGGTAATTTTTTCTTCTAATAAGTTCACCTATTGAATGGATAAATGTTCCATTAGATTTAATTGCCCGATATCTTGTAATTTAATGTTAAATATGTTAACTTCTTCATTGTCGTGCAAGAAAACTAAGCCACTAGGGAAAATTCTGGTTGCAGATTTGAGTTCAGGCCTCATAAAGGAAGACGTATACTTGAAGCTTTTAATGCAGTTTAGGGACACCCATATGCGGTAGCATCAAACAGATCAAAATGGGCAAACAAACTGATTTGTGGCATACTACATGCAATAGCCGTGCTGCTGGTCTGCTGGCAAAGGATTTAGTAAAACAAGAATTAGCATCCTAGTTAATTCTGTGTTGAAGGAATTTAAACATCCAGATTTAGAGAGAGGGCGCAATAGAAAACGAATAATTCCTGGAAAGACCAGATGATGTTCGTACAGAGATGCGTTTAATTAGGCTTGTTCCAACATAAATCTCAAACTATCCCTGACTGTCACGACAAAATTTCCTCCGCGCAAACTCGTGACAATCGAGGATAGTTTGCAACTAGTTTGAGAGTTACGTTGGAACAAACCTATTCTTTATGGAGAAATATTAATATCATTGCTGGCGAAGGTAACTACAAATTAAAACAAGACGTCAAAAGGCTTTTATTCGACGAGCACTTCGAAAATCATGTAGAGAATGGAATTAAACTGTTTAATCCGGTATGCACTTTAATTAACAGATATCAAGCATCTGACAGCGATGAAGCGGATACTGCTAAAGAGTAGCTGGAATTTGCAGAACTGTTAAATCAATGATGAAATAAATCTTGAACAATTTACTCACCATTGGCCAATTATTTACATCTTGTATATCAGGGAAAAATCTTTTAAACAACAAAAACGTTGACGATACAGGTGATGTACAAGATTTCTTACTACATAACCTGGAGGCTCCAGGTCTAGATGATTTAGAAGCTTATAAGCTCATAGTGTGAGTTTCGAGAAAGAAGTCTCTTCATGTGCGAAAAAAAATTCATCCAAAACTAAGTAAACTAGCTCAAGAATTACTAAGGGTACCTGCTTCTACAGCGCAAATAGAGAGGTTGTTCTTCAACTGGTTATATGTGCATTTCCAACATCAAAACCATGTGACTTCTGATAGATTAAAAAAAACATTTATTACTTTGTGAAAGTAAATGATGGTAATAACTGTGATGATTATTGAAATGTATCAACTGTTGTTTTTCGTTATTATTACTATTGTATCACTTATTATACTCTAATATGGTAGATGGCATAACACTAATTCTTAACACTCGCCAATAGTTTAAGTTTTCTACACGTAGAATACCTATCTGAATATAGAAAACTGTCTCATGTAAAGTACATGATTTCTACATGGTAGAAAACCATGTATTTTACCTATCCAACCCTGGATGGCACATTGAACGAAGCGACCGCCACCAGTGAAGTAGGTTCAGAAGGTCGTAGAGATAAATTCTTCAAACTGGAGTTTAAAAACTTCTGACTTATCCATAGACTTGGACAGAATCTGTCTTAAATTTCATGCTGTCTGTAAAACTCACATTTTTGATTAGCAGAACGATCTTATCAACAATCAGTTTGAAGATTGAAGCACACTTTCTGCGCATTTTTTTGAAACATTGCAATTTTTCATATTTAAGAACTTCCAGTGCTAGTGTGAAACATTTCTTAATTGGAATTCTTTTTTGAATATTAATTTATTTATGTTGTATCGTTTTTTCACCGCCAGGGAGTGTGCACTATGCCTTGGCCGATAACGTCTTTTGACAAAGAAATTATATTTACCCACATAACACATGGGCTGAAAAGTCCCAGGCCTAACAAAGAAAACACGGTTTTTTTTGTTTAAAATTAGCTTTATTCATCAACGTAATTTCCATCAAGAACAACGCAATCATTCCAGCGCCGCTCTAACATTTCAATACCACTTTTGTAGAACGATTTATCTTTTGCCTCAAAATAGGACTCAGTTTCAGCGATAACCTCTTCATTCGAGCGAAATTTCTTACCGGCAAGCATTTTTGTTAGGTCTGCGAACAGCCAGTAGTCGCCGGGAGCCAAATCTGGCGAATACGGTGGATGTGGGAGCAATTCGAAGTTCAATTCATGTAGTTTTGCCATTGTTTTGATTGACTTGTGACACGGTGCGTTGTCTTGATGAAACAAATTTTTTTTCTTTGCAATTTCGGCCTTCAAACGCTCCAATAACGCTACATAATATTCACTGTTGATGGTATTTCCCTTCTCAAGAAGTCGATGAATATTACACCACGCATATCCCAAAATACCGAGGCCATAACCTTTCCAGCCGATTGTTGTGCTTTCGGTCGCTTTGGACGAGGTTCACCAGTTGCTGTCCACTCAGATGACGATCGTTTTGATTCCGGAGTGAAGTGATCGATCCATGTTTCATCCATTGTCACATATCGACGCAAAAATTCCGGTTTGTTACGTTTAAACATGGCCAAACACTGCTCAGAAACATCAACACGTTCTTGTTTTTGGTGAACAGTGAGCAAACGCGGCACCCACCTTGAGCAGAGCTCTCTCATAGTCAAATGCTCATGCAATATAAAGGCAACGCGTTCTGTTGATATCTTTACCGTGTCAGCTAACTCACGCAACTTCACTTTTCGATCATTCAAAACGATTTTGTGGATTTTTTTGATGTTTTCTGGTGTTACCGCCTCATTTGGACGTCCACTGCGTTCTGCATCATCGGTGTCTCTACGACCACGTTTGAAGTCAGCAAACCAACGTTTTATTGTTGTTTCTGATGGAGCGGAGTCCCCATAACACTTTTCAAGCCATTGCTTCGCTTGAACGGTATTTTTTCCCATCAAGAAGCAGTGTAAAATTAAAACACGAAATTGTTTTTGATCCATTGTTTTGAAAATAACAAAAGTAGCGTCACTCTTAGCACAATAACTCACAAGATAATGAATAGAATATCATGAAATTTTAACAGATGTCTTTTGAAGGTTAGTACTAACTGAAAAAGCGGTAAATGCAATAGAACTAGCGCCATCTATTTGTTAGGCCTGGGACTTTTCAGCCCATGTGTTATTTACTTATAATATAGCGCCAGCCAATTTTCAAAACCTTGTTAAAATACATCAAGGCTCTAATAATAATGTAACATTATTTGAAACATTATCATATCATTTTTATGTAGTTGTATACAGCTTTATCTACTTTATATGATAAATTTGTAAATATTCTAAAACAAACCTTAAGTTGGCATTTATCTATACACGTGTCTGCTTTTCAAAATTTTTGTTCTATTAATGTATCTGTGTTTTTTGTTTACACATGAAAGTTTTGAAGTTTCATGTTCTAGACGGTACTTGAATAAGGGTAGATAAAATGAGGATTAGTTGACGTGTATTTAATTATCAGTATTGAGCATCTTTCAGATCTTACTTAAATATAAAACCATGACGAATAATCTTAAAATATTCCAATAGAAAGAAAAACCATTTTGAGTTCTACAAGGTGTAAAAGGGATTAGACGGCATAAGGATTCCTAAATTTTAATTTATAGTCCCATAGTATGGGTAATACTTTGGAAGGTATTTTATAATGACAG
The DNA here is from genome assembly GCA_011009095.1 of Ignelater luminosus. Classification (NCBI taxonomy): domain Eukaryota; kingdom Metazoa; phylum Arthropoda; class Insecta; order Coleoptera; family Elateridae; genus Ignelater; species Ignelater luminosus. Next base: position 283,207 of record VTPC01090745.1, read on the forward strand.
ATTGTAGTAGATGGCTAACTACTTTTGAAGTAAATCCCAAGCGGTTATTTTGGATATTTTTCTTTTGTGATCAGTTAATGTTACACGAAACACTTTTGCCTAAATTTGACTAAATGTGCTATCTAGAAAAAGAACACTGGCTAAGCAGACTGTGATAGTGTAAGTATAGTCATCAGCAAAAATTCCTCTCTTAGTCTTTGAAGCTGTTTCGAATAATTTGGTAGAATGAAGATTGGTCGTTCTGGAGATCTGCTTGTAAGTGTTTGTTTATGCCTTTGTGGTGATTGGTTTGCGTTTTATTCGCACTAGGTCTGTCTGGTCGTGGTTTATCACAGTGTAGTAGTAGTCTAAAAATCAAACTTATTTTTTATAAATTGATGTTTCTATTGTTTAAAAGTACAAGAAATAAATAAATAACGCTTTCCTAGCGAGATTGAAAAAAGGTAAACACATCCATAATTTGTATATTAATTCTCTGTAATAGGTACAAATCTATTAGTTTATTACAATGAAACATTATCGACTTTGGTACAAAGTATGCTTGAGGTGCTCGGCCAAAGTATTTTTGATAATGTACGTTGTTTTATTACAGGACATAACATTAAACATAATAACCACTACTCTATGTAAGTTAACTTGTTAGTCACATTTTACTCATACATAACTTCTGTTATTATTTATGAATATGAAAATGTCGCTCTACGTCTACATGGACAAGAGTTTCAAGACTTATGTTTTATTAGTAGCTTCTTTATGTAGCATACGTGTCTATTTCCTATAATTTACCTAAAATCATTCTTAGAGCAGAAATCTATAAAAATCCTAAAGGGAGTAAACCTGTGTTCAAATTACTTTTGGAGTAGGTAGTCTGCTTTAATTTATGCAATGCCAATGTAGGGATTGCTATATGGAAATTTAATTTTGCTACCATTACGCTACAACTACATGATTAATTTAGATAATCCTCGACGTTATGAGGTTTTATACTTGTTATTAAATGCGGTTTTGGTATTACGTATACATATTCTATTATGTTAATTAACAAGAATGACGTTAGAAAAGATTTGAATAAGCAGATTTGTTTGTCCTGCTTTAAAGTCGCATTTCTAGAAGATCTTTTAAACACACATTGGGTAAAACAAGCATTTATAATATTACTTTCTGTGTAATTTTTACGACTTCAATTGAAAAATTATTTTTTTTTCAGATTACGTCGTAGAATTGAGTCGTATCGTAGACGCCAAAGCGACTGCATGCCGCGTTTTGACCAATCTTTCACCGGCCTCTGCGAGCAAAATCTGCAGGATACCTTGCAATTAAAGCAGAGGTATCTAGACGCGAAAAATAAGCGTGCTCCTAAAAGCAAGGACAAAAAGCAACAGGATTCAACTGCTTTACAAAGTAGCGTGCACGTGGTAAGTGTAAATAGTAGAATTAAAACTAGTCCACACAACTAGAATTCTTTTCGGTTTTGCGCGGTTTTATACAGAAAACGACGCAAGTACTATGTTAATAATTTTTTTATCTGTTTTCCTAAATATTTAAGGATTCTTCGGTAATACGGAAACCGTAATAGAAAAAGTATTTGGCATTGGATTTTTTAGTAGCAACTTTCGCAAGCAACTTTAAGCCTCGAATCAAAAATTCGCGTAGGGTATACTATAAAGATAGGCTTTTACGAGCGTTGTATTATAAAGAGCTTTGATCCACGCCAACACGTTTAATTCTCTCGTTTTAATGCATTACTTATCAGTATTTGTCCGGATGTGTATTTTTATACTTTTGACCGGAGGTTATATAAAACACTGTAAGTCGTTGACTATGAATATCCCATTAACCAAACGAGGTTTGTTCGTGCGCCTAACCAATAATTTTACAATTTGCACCTGCTTTGCCTGGCACATACATTGAGTTACAAAGTATACTGTACGGCGTTAGATTAATTTTCTGGATTTTATTAAACACTTAATAGTAGCGCAAGTCTAACAGGTTTGGAAAACTTTCGGCAAATATATCTTTCTCTCTCTGTACCATACATAATTATTGTAAGGTTGTTAGATCCTTCAGCTTGAGAGGAATGCAGGAAAGCAAACACTTTTGATTTCAGTATGTCATGGCCACATAAACGCTTAATTAATAACATATTTAAAATTTTGCAACCAAAAGTTTTTTCATTGCATATTCTGTATTTTTTTTTTCAAATTAATAAATCAAGCATGATGTAAATAGTAAAACAATGTACGTTCGTAACCTGAAACTGCGTGAATATTTTTCATTTTTGAAGAAACCTATAATAACTAGTACTAACTGTAATTACTCATTTTATTAATTGTAAAATTTAATGCACCTGAAACTTTTTAAATCTATATTTAGAATTTATTGCCCAGAAATTTATCTTATCGCTGTAATGAAATTATGTATGTCAAGCGCAGACCTTGTATTATTATTATTCAGTACGTTTCAACCCAACATTAAAGTCCTAAATTATAAATTGTAATTTGTATTGTTAAAAGAATGCAGAATTCTTAATTTCAAGTTTTAGGGTGAAAATGCTAGAAGAATTCTCGTGAAAATGACGTAATATTAACATTTCTTTATAAACTTTTAAGAGCTTTAAATTACTAATTTATATTCAATACAGAAAAGGTTACATAAAAACGAACATGCAAAAAAAAGAGAAGGAACGAGATTCATCCCTAATTTTAAAACTCACCCTCTGAAATTATAAACGGGTGGGTAGCATGACGTCTGAAATTTTATTTTTAGATGAATTTCGTCTATTTATATAACAGGTGAGTATGGCGTAGGTGTTTTATTCTAAATAAATTATAAATTAGTTATATAGAAGAATAAAAACCAAAGGGAGTTAACGGGCATGAAGATGCGTCATTCTTTTGATTAACATAATTAATATTAAATACGTAAAATGTCACCAAACATTGATTATTAAATGAATATTAGGGACTATGCCTTTATTCCCTTTACGAGAATTGTAATTTCAAGATGGAATTGAAATAATATAAGTGGAAGTAATGTATTACTGAACAAAAATAGCTTGATGCTTTGATATAAAATGCGCGTAGGTTGTGTTCTTTACCCACTCTCGTTTTTTCAACGTCATTATTTGTTCGTATTTGCCATTTTTGCTATATAATAAAAACGTTCCTATCACTTTGTTTTATTCAATCATATCTCAAGATAAATTTAGAATACATGATGAGATTTCTTTTAAAGCGTAGTTCTCTAAAACAATTAATGCGGCAGCTTATCATAACATTGCTGAATATGCATACAATAGCTGTGATCTAATCAAGCCGAATGCTTGTCGGTTGTTCCTACGTAAAGGTATTTCATTCAAGTTTATAATTTCTCGTTTTAGTTCCTAATTTCTGTAAATTATTCAAAATGCTTAGTAATTGTAATTTGGGCAAAAAATCAAAATCAGTAAGATGTTAGGGAAACTTTCCACTGAAAGTAGTAAGCTTAGGATTGAGGAATTCAGGACGGCATAATCTTTAACATACTTATTCTCAAGAGTAAGGTACTAACTTAAGGAATAATATGTCGGTGCTGCCCTCTATTGATAGCAGTGATTGGAATTTGGAAATCAAAAATACTAGTATAAGATGAACACAGCAATTGAAGCATAACATCTAACACCTTTGCCCACAGTTTCTATTGCGCCTTTCTCTATTTTCATTTCTTTTCTGTTTCTTCAATTCTTTGCCCTTTTGCTAGTCTCTTTTGTTCCCTTTTTCGTCTTTTGCTTCTCGTGGTTCCTTCTGTTAGTTCGCTCATCTCACTTCACCTTTTTTCCCTTTTTCTTCTGCTTTATTTCTCTGAATCTTTTCCCATTTTGTTTTGCTATTTTTTATTCTTATTCTCGTTTTTCTTCTCGTAGTTATCTTCAAGGTTGGGTCAGTAAAATACGTCAGGTAAAATATAGTTTTTTACACGTAATGTACTTATGTAAAATACACTATAATTATGAAACAATATTAGTATTCTTCTGATTTGTTGAAATTCAAACTTTTTGAAGTATAATATATACGAGGGTGGTCTGAAAAGTGTCCGACCTCAACGTGAAGATGGCAACACTCGTAAATAAAAGCTACTGAATTTCGTTGTTCATCTGTTGACAGTTACTCACCAAAGTTTTAGCCATTTTGGACGCGCAGTTTTTATGTAACAGTCGTTTGAGTGAGTTGATGTGAGTTTTTTTGTGAAAATGGACAAAATCGAGTATCGAGCTGTCATTAAATATTTGTTCTTCGCAAATAAAAGATGAGTTGGATTCTGTGTATGGGGACTCTGCACCACCATTTACCACAGTGAAATTTTGGGCTGCTGAATTTAAACGTGGCCGTAAGAGCTTGGGAGACGACGAACGTTCGGGACGTCCAAAAACTGCAACTACCGACGAAAACATCGCCAAAGTTCACCAAATGGTGCTAGACGACTGCCGAATTAAAGTGAGAGAGATAGCAGAGGTTATGAACATGTCAAAAGAACGTGCTTGTCACATATTAAATCAACATTTAGGCATGAGAAAGCTGTCCGCGCGTTGGGTGCCGCGTTTGCACACGTTAGACCAAAAACGTGTTCGAATGAATATTTCCAACGCTCTTTTGGCGCAGTTTAGGCGAAATAAATCCGAGTTTTGGCGCCGATTAATTACTGTAGATGAAACTTGGATACACCATTATACGCCCGAAACAAAAATACAGTCCAAACAGTGGACTGCATAGGGGGAACCGGCTCCAAAAAAAACAAAAACTGTTTTTTCGGCTGGGAAAGTGATGGCGACTGTTTTTTGGGATAGTCATGGAGTTATTTTAATCGATTATCTTCAAAAAGGAAAAACCATTACAGGAGCATACTATGCATCATTACTTGACAAGCTGAAGGCAGAACTTGCGAAAAAACGGCCACATTTGCAGAAAAAGAAAATCCTGTTTCACCAAGACAACGCACCGTCTCACACCTCAGCGGTTGCCATGGCGAAAATCCACGAATTACGGTTTGAACTGCTTGACCATCCGCCTTACTCACCAGATCTAGCCCCAAGCGACTTCTTTTTGTTCCCTCATCTAAAAATTGCGCTCGGAGGACAAAGATTTTCGTCAAATGAAGAGGCAATCACTTTCGTGAACAATTATTTTGCAGAGAAAAATTCCGAGTACTATTTGGACGGGTTACAGAGATGGGAGCATCGCTGGGAGAAGTGTGTAGAGTTACAAGGAGACTGATTATGTTGAAAAATAAAAAAAAATTTTCAGAGAAAATGTCTTGTATCTTTGTTAGGTCGGAAACCTTTCAGACCACCCTCGTAAACAACAGTTTCTTAGATTTGTTGAAAGTTAATCAATTGCAAACATCCAAATGCACATATGACCAATTGGAAAATGTCCTTTCTAATTGTGCTTAAGATGCTGAAATATTTAACAATTCTAGAGCAAGCTGGCTTAGCCGAGGATGTCGCCTGGCAACCACATTCCAAAATGTTACTGTTTTTTGAATGTAAAGATGAAAAGATTCCTTTATTGTTTTTAAATTGTTCTAAGTAATTAAGGTTTTCTGCATCTAATTCGCTTAGTAGAAAATATTCAACCTTTATATGTTGTTCATTGTTTAAACTATTACCCCTATATTTTGGATGTAAGATATTTACTGTTTTTGAACTTTGTGTTGAAAAGTTAGAAAGCAAACACAAACAGCACTTTACCGCTGCAAGGTAACTTACCGCCCTTTCACAATGATGTTAATAGTAATGGCGATGTTAAGATGTTAACAGTAATGGTAATGTGTTGGATTATTTAAATTAAGGCACACATGATGTGCACAGCCACAAAACCGGTTGAGAAAAGTAAATAAATAAAAAATAAAACTTAAGGAAGTACCTTAATTTAAATAATCCAACACATAAGAACCTTAAGCTATGGATCTCCAATACAGTAATGGTAATGTTAACACAATTCAGATTAATGGTAATGTTTATGTTTAGAAGTTGGCATATTTAAAATTCTCGGGTATAAAAGTGGAAGAAGCATAGATAATGGCTACGCTGTTAAAAAGTAAATACAAAACCTATAAACCACCAACATAACCTCCATTCTTCACTGTGATCCTTTATTTCCTTGTTTTTTTTTCTGCATGGTTTGCACGTAGCAGCACAAAGGGACAAAACGGAATAAAAAGGAGAGATGGCAATGCTCACTGGGCATGCTGTAAAACTTCACTTCTATTGGTAGATGTTAACTATGATGTTAAAGAATCCAAAATATTTTTGGAAGGCCAACATGAAGGGTTAACATTAACACTGCCATTAACATTGTTTCGAACGTTTCAATGAACACAACATATATTTTGAGTATTAACATCTTAACATAACATTACCATTAACATTATTGTGAAAGGCCCTTTATCAATTAAGTAAGATGTAACAAGTAACTAAAGTTACTAATGAGCATCTTATTCACTCAAAATAATTGTACAATGGGTTGTTTTTCTCACGGAATTAGAAAAGAGTGTGTGATTTATTTTGTCCCTTAACTTACCTAAGCACTAACTGTTACACATAGACCATACTACCTGTTGAAACAATCATACTTCTTAAGAATGGAAAATTTCCCATTCTTTTACAGAAAAATATCCAGTCAATGAAGTAAAGAATTCATTCAAAAATTCTTCTTAATGTAATTGTTTCCTGCTCAAAGGTTTTGTATACAATCCTTTCAGGAATTTCTCTTCATATATATTTTTATATTGTTGTTAGTTCGTACTTAATAAGAGAATTTTACATTTAAAAAAAAGTATTCTCTTGGCAGGTAAAAGAATTAGGAAAGTTTCAATAGGTGGTTAAGTCATACAGTTTGTTGTCAATTACTAAGGAATTAGTATAACTGTTTACTTTGACTAAGGTTTTTTACAATAACGCCGAGTATTCTCCTTAATATACAGGGTGATCATTTTAGAACTTCCCGCCTTGAATAACTCTTTAATTAGTAAAATTATCAAAAATCGCTGAAACGCTTTGAGTTTGTTTTGGAGGGGGACATTTAATAACCTACTCTAGTCAGTTGGGAAACTTTCACCCTCCCTTCAACCACCCCCACCCCAAAATTTTAAACCGCACTACCCCATGTGCGATGTACCATTTTAGAGGGTGTAAAACTCTCAAATGTCTTACATCAAAGAAAATTAAAATCGGCTCAGCCGTTCGTGAACTAGAGACAGAAATGTATTAATTAAATTAAATACATATATATCACACATGGGGTAGTGCCGTTTAAAATCTTAGGGAGGAAGTGGTTGGGGGGAGGGTGAAAGTTTCCCAAAATTTTAAATGGCACTACCCCATGTGTGATGTATCATCTTAAAGGGTATAAAATTTTCAAGCTTTTACATCAAAGAAAATGAAAACGAATTAAAAATATGTTTGGCTCTATTTCACGAACGGCTGAGCCGATTTGAATTTCCTTTATTGTAAAAGATTGAAAATTTTATACCCTTTAAAATGATATCACACATGTGGTAGTGCCATTTAAAATTTTGGAGTGGGGGTGGTTGGAGGAGAGAGTGAATGTTTCCCAACTGACTAGAGTAGGTTATTAAATGTTCCCCTCCAAAACAAACTCGAAGCGTTTTAGCGATTTTTGATAATTTCACTAATTAAAGAGTTATTCAAGGTGGGAAGTTTTAAAATGATCACTCTGTATAATTTTTACCATACGTTTGCATTAAGAATATTTTGCATTTCCATATTCTAGCCTATTTGTTACGTGTAACGTAAAAAATAGTTTTTTACGCGTAACCATCCAACCCTGACTTACTCTCACCATTCTTATCATTGTGTCATCACTTCTCTTGTCTCATGTTCTCTTTCCTCTTGGTACTTTTTTTGTTTCGCTTTCACGTTTTACTTATACTATCTTAGCGTATTTTTTCCTTCTTTCTCACTTTTTCTTTCTATTATGTACTTCCTCAGCTTTTCGTTTTTATCTCTTACTGACTCATTTTTCTTATCTAATCTAGACTAGAAAGATCGAGATACACCTGGAAATTCTTGTATTTTGCCATAATACTGAAAACCATACAATCAATTTGGTCGCACTCTCAGACATTCTGAATAACCTAGACTTGATGACACCGAGGGTATTTGAAAAGTCAGAGTTTGATATGCTTTTACATACTATATCTTGTTTGGGTTTTGCAATTAAGCTTAAAGGAGAAACAAAAATTATTTTGTGCATTCTATTCGACGATGTTTAAGTTGAATTGCATAAAGGTAACTTAAGTTGAACTACACTATCTTAAACAATGAGATTTTTTTGCCCTGCCTATTATCTGAAGTACAAGCGCGTATATACTAAATAATTCCGTTTTAAAAAGTCTGCATTTCTTTATCTAATTTAAAATACTTAAAAGAGTTTGGTACTAACATTTAGTAGTTCACTGTTACGCCACTGATACGCTCGTAAAAACTTTTATGTTTATGTGTTTGTGTGTTTTTTAATGTTTTTGTAAGTTATACCTAAAAGTTAAAGGACAAAGATATGTGCAGTTTGTTTGCGTAAGTAATGTCTCAGTACAAAATATATTTCCTAAGAAGTTCTACGGTGTTTTTGGATAATTAATATGAAGTTAGGCTTCCTATATTTGGTTAAGTAATTGTTTAATTTTAGAAAATGTGCGCCATCATTTATGCAACAAGCTGTACATAGATAACTGACGTTGACATTAATCTAATGTCTCTAAGTTGATAGCACTCTGTTTTTAAAATAATTAGAGATAAAGGCGCCACTTTGTTTATATTATTGTTTAGTTCAAATTAATAGGTCTGTGATTGTTTAATTAAAATTAGATTAATTGTTACCAATGGTAAAGACAACCAAATCTTACACACAAATCTATGCAATTTAATCAACGAAAACATTTTAGTTCCGTAGTTGTATATCAACGGTCAATAAATTTTTAGTTCATTTTATGGAGTTTTTTTATGACGTTGTAAAAAAAGTAAATTATCATTCAGCCTTAAAGATAACATAAACTTACACGTGAAACAAACTGTTCAAAATAAAAAATTAGTTTCTAATTAATTTCCGTTTTTTCTTTCCCTGAGAAAATATATTCAGGAAGTGACTGTCCTCAAAGTAGTTATTTACAATCTGCTTTATTATCGAGATCCCTAAAATATAAGTAATCAATGCAGAGTTAAAAAGAAAAATTAGAAATGACGCTGGAGGAAAACTCGAGCGCACTTTTGGTCATTTAGGAATTTAAAGAGTTCTTTGATTACATGGTAATTTAATTGCCTTAATTAATTTCAACATATACTTTATTGGAAAAGTATTGGTGGTAAACGATAATATAAGCAGTTTCCAGATGCACACATCGTATATATTACGTATATATCACGGTTTCTACCTTTTTCTACCTTTAAATACAACAAATTTCAATGGAGGCAGTTGTCATATCTGGGTTAGAAATATTTATCTCTCAAGCAGCGCTACTTCAGATTTCACATGAAAGACTAAGAAATATCGCAGTTTTATTCACAATACTTATTTTGGGCTTGTTTTTCAGAATTTATTATTTTTGAGCCTGTATTTTGTTTTATTATCTATATCTTATGCACGAAACGATATTAGTAAAAACGAATCTATAGATACCGATTTCAATTTTGTTGAAAAAATGACAGTTGCTGAAAAAACTGCAAGAGTGTATGCAGTTATAAAACATCTTGACAAATGTTTTAAAACTGTAGTCTTGAAAAATGGAATAAAACAGTTAAAGGATCACAATGTATTCTAAATGGGATTAGCTGATAGGTTTATTTTGTTTCTGCGTACACTTTGAGATTTACCTCAATTTGTTTAAGATATCGAAGCTCGGACGGACATAATTATGCAGGCCCGTAACCACCAGTATTCCATAGGTTCCACTAAACCCGGACCCGTGGATTTCAGAAGTCCGTAGGCTCTGTAAATCTTCATAACTAAATATATCTGAACTTTTGCAGTAAATCTTTTATTAATGACAAATGATCTAAAAATGTTGATTTTTCTTGAGTTTGAAAATTCTGACACATCTGACTATAAAGATGGTTTTCCTTAGCCAAGTTTCTTTCTTTTATTAAATTATAATCAAATGTTCGGTAACGACACGGTAATTCAATTAAATCCCTTAATAGTTTTCAATCAGATTTGCGAGTTTTAGGAATTAGTTAATACGAAACTTGTTGTCCAAGTACATTTAGCAAATAATAAAATAGGCTCACCACACATCGAAGCCTATGCCACGCACAGCCAAGGTCCACGGTATGCAAAGGGTTAACCGTTAGCGATGCATATTTGCGTCACCGTACATTGAGTGGAATGAATAGCTGATCCTAATGCAAAACTAATCTTGCCAAAATCGTACAATAAACTCCACTACGTGTAAGTAGGAAACTGTGAAGCGGTCACAAATTTGCCAGTCGTGTAACGTTCCACGCGTGTGACATGGGCCTCAATGTGTGTTGGCCACAAACACTTCATTCACTTACCACTACGTAAATAAGTGAACCTGCAGGTGTGCAAAGATTAGTAAATCTTAAGCAACAGTTAATTTATGGTTATGGGCCCTCAGGAAATGGCAAAATAAATAAAATAACGAAAACGAAAATGGGAGCAAAAAATATCAAAAATCGATAGTTTCTTCTATCTTAAGATATTTAAAGATGGAAATCAAAAGGGCAATTCCAGCTATAGATAAATATTGGAGTCCTACTACTGAAAGAAGAAATCTTGCATACATATGAACAAAGAATTAGATTTACAGGAGAAGCAAAAAATGTCGATAAATTTCACTTCTTACACTACATAGTTCATAGGCCTTTCATTTCCTTCCAATAACGTCTTATTTAATCACTTATCGTACATCCTTATTTTATGTGATGGAGTGGGGGGCTGGCATCACCAAAGTGAAAGAGTTTCCCCTTTACCAAAACTGTACATATAGAGCAATAGATTTCTAGATTCCTATTATCAGTTTTGGTACTTACCTGTACTGCTCCCATCTGTTGGAGTGTCCAAGATATCATTAGATGACGACAGATAGAGACGTCATTCTTTTTCTGTTCCAGTTTCGATTTAGCTTCAATATCCCAATCAAAGAACCCTTCTGCAATTTACTTTACACGGACTAGCAAGATACTCTTCTACGTAAAATGCCATAATCGGATGCTACATACCTGACAATTTTTACAACGTTTAATCTTTTATTGTCACGACGCACGTTACCTCTTGGATACTTTATCAGCTCTTACGGTTGAAGACCTGGTTCCAGAGATGTGAGACCAAACTCAAACACAAGAAAATCCAAGTGGTATTTGTTCAGACTCTTTTCTATTGCCAAGTACCTTGGGATTGTTTTTGCGAACGTATAAGAAGTCATGCTGCAATATCTTTACAACAAGGAAACTTTCTACCATCCTTTGCGTATGGAGACATTTCAAACTTCACAACACTTATTCATTCCACTCCACAGACTCTTGTTTTATCTGTCTCGAGTCTGATGCGCAAAGGTTCATTATTGGAGGATGTCCCCATTGAGTTGCTATCACCTCATCTCTGAGGCTTTCTGAAACGGGTAGGCAAACTGAACCGAGTAAATGCCTCTGATAATTTAAGAGCATCTTCTGGATTATTGTTATGAGAATTGAGGTTAAACTTCTAGACGTGACCTTGATTTACTCTTAAGACGTTTGGAAGCAGTAACGTTAAAAGCGTTAGTATTTACTGTATAATTTCTTTATTTTTATTTAGAGGTTGTGTTGACAATCTGAAGATTGCTGAAAAAAGCCAAACATAATACGAAAGAGTCAGAAATGTACCATTCCGAGGAACCAGGTCGCAGAGTTGGTTGCTGATTTTAATAGAACTCGACGGACCAAAGCGAAACCAGGTCGCTACATGACGTCATTTTCTTCTAATCGAACACGTCGTGCTTTGGTTAGCCTTGACGATCAAACATGTCTACAGTTAGTTTCTAAAAAGTTCTTGCTTGTTGCGCCATACAGATAAGAGTTGTAGAGATGCACGATCAGCCTGGAAGTTACCACAGTGCTCCGTTTACACCACTTGTTTTGTAGACAGCTCGGCCAACTTAGGAAAATCTTCCCTTTTGTGAAAATATCGTGAGGGTTGCAAGTGATGTCTCTCTCTGTTCGACGCGGCAAGTATAGGAAGCACCCGACATTAAGAGCAATTGTGAATCTCTTTCAAATAGAACGAAAAAGCAAAATAGGTATTGCATGTTATTATTCAATTATGATTACTGATTAGCTCGTTCGGTCGGCCTGAAACCAAGAAATTACTAAAGTGTATTGTTTTCGACGTAATGGTATTAGAATGTGCAATACTCAGCTTATTTATTCTTCTGATTAATTATGATTCACAAAGATATTTTTTTTGAAATAAGGTTTCATTATGAAAAAGGAGCCTATCCACGTTTGTATCGTGGGTGAATCAATATTATCTCCTAGTGACTATAATTGCCAGATCATTGGATATTGAATATTATTACCAATATGTAAGATAATTATGTGGATGGAAAGCAACTCGCAAACGTTACTTACAAAACAGTAAGCAACTTCTCTCTTTTTAGAAGTGATAGAAGACACTGAAGTTGAAAGAGTCAAAAGGAAAAATAAAACTCAATATCAGAAACTTGAAGAAAATGCGATAGTATGAGTAAATTGCTTATCTTGATATATTTCGAAGTTACTTTCTATTTTAGTTACCTCATAAATTTTAGTTAAAATCAAAATGCAATTTCTTTCGTTAATAAAGAAAAGTAATTTAATATCGACTGAGAAAAGGGACTTTCTCGGTTATTGCTAGAAAAAATTAAGTATAATGAAAATTATGTTCGCTAGACTGCGACTAACGTACTTTGTAATTAGTTATGCAAAATAACCTAGATTTATATAAAAAATACAAGATGGAAATTTAAAGTTTTGCACTTCCTGGCTACTTAATTAAATTAAACATTAATGACGCCTGATGATAGATGTGTCATGAAGTATGGTTTGCTTTTTTTTATTTGCAGCTTATCATTTAAAAATAGTAACTTTATGTCACAGTATAAACTAGATGAAAATTGAAATATTTGGTTTTAATAACATTCAATGGTTAAAATAATGACTTTGACCCACACGCTTCTGGAAGAATTTGTAGGAATTACTTACTTATCGTTATCAAGTGTGGTATTTTTGTAGATATACGGATTTTATTGATAAAATGCGCATAATTATTTGTTATACTTATGAATATTTCATCATGCCCTGTGGGCGAATTACACAATTCTTGCGGTAGGTTTTTTTTGTTGTTTTAAGACTTGTCAAGGATTCCTGTAATTAGCATTTGTTTACGCAAATAACGGATTTAATCCGCGTATAAAAAAAGTTCATACCTGATAGTATTGCAACTGTAATGTAATGTTAACATAGGCCATCCTGTATATTTGCAGTTATTCAACACCCACGTGATTAATCTATTAATTCAAAATAAACTGGAAATGTGCTATAAATAGGCATATCAATGTGCATAAGTGTAAATGATTTCGCAGATTTAAATTTACAATTCCCGGCATTTCCGACATAATCAACAAATATGAAGATATTATGTCTGTGAATCATTCGGGCGTCCACAGGTCGGACGGCTCCAGGGCCATTACCTCTGATGAACGGATGTAGCAGACCGACACGCTTATTAACTATTGATATCATCTCGAGAATACTGTTTTATAAACCGCAGGGCCAACAGTAATGGAAACACAAAAGCGCACTCACCAAATTATCCTTCTGCCTATCTTCTCATTTAATAAATATTGCATTGAACACGAATTGTACAATTTACTTTGGCGTCTTTTGGCAAGAAACGAAGAAGCCCAGTTACTAGATTAAAGCAGAATTTTCTAGAAAGCAGAAATAATTTACTAACAAAATTACGTGAAATAGCATAGGACGAACTAATACGTCACTTAATTTTTTACGACTTCTTACCACTTATTTATAATGTTGATTATTAACACTGTATTATTAAAAGATCTCAAGTCATTCTACTTTTTAAAGCTATATATATACATTGGTAATTCTAAACCAATGTACTCTCGAATGTATTTGTTCACATAGAAGGCGAGTAGCACTGCAGGAGTAATCGGTAAAAACGATTATGTCAAGAATTTAATTAAGTCAGCTTCTTGAAAAGGTCTTTTTTCCTAGTCATACTTTCAAATGATTTCATTCTGCGTTGTGCATGTTTTTCTGTAAGAAAACTATAAAATTACTTTTTCCAAATATGGACATCACAAAAACAATTTTTGCAATCTCCTTAAACTCGTCATAACAGTTATATCTTCTTTTTAATAGTTAAGTATATTATAGCCTGCCTTGCTTGAAAGATTGAATATGAATTTCTTGATGTATTGGAAAGTGACTCCTACTTTTGAATTGCTCGTACGATGCTAGACTTTTAAACTTCCTGGGCAAAAAGAACCAAATAAAATCTACTTACGCCCAAAGCTTAGAAGAAGGTTATTTTGTTTAATTCACTGTAATTTTCCTTCATCAATAGCAGCATTCCTTGAAACAGGAATTTCTCTTTGTGTTTCCTTGGTTTCGCTTATGGTATTAACTGTTACGTACGTTTTTGCTATCAATCTATGATAGGTCAGTGGACAAGACTAAAGAGAGTTGTGCAACTAATAACAAAGAAGGTCTATTTGGTGTCAGAATAAAGAGAACGTGGTTCATTCATATTTACCTAATGTTAGTTACTCTTGACATTTAGAAATCCGAAATGCTAAAAGTTGACGCGAAATCAGCTTCTAATTGAAATAATTCATTCACTAAATTCTTATATTTCACGCAATGAAAATAACCTACCACAAAGCGATATCTACTTGAATAATTTTTGGGCAAATCTGTAGCAGACTACCTTTAACTGATTTTCATTCTCTCAAGGCCCTGTCAGTGACTAAATGTCTTCCTCTTGTTAGATATTCCAGTTGAGGCTTTTTATTTTACAAGGGAAGATCGAAAATCCGAAATTGAAAATATGGATGATTTTTTTAGTGCATATGAATTATATAATACAATTTTCGAAGAGCAAAATTGTAGCGATACAGTCGTACAAGATTCCTGAAGATTTCGAAATTAAAGAAAAATGAGAACTTGAAAAAGATTGTGCCAATAAATAGTCACGATACGTTGGTTGTTCCAAATTTGATGAAACCGAAAGCAACTGATGAAATATTTGTATTGGATTTTATAGCGTAGCTTGTTTTGAGTTGTCAGGCCAAGTTTGATTTCAAATGCGCGTTGAATGTGAATGAGTGTGTGAAAAGTTTCAATGATATTTTTGGTGAAGAAAGTCCTTCTCTGGCAACAGTCGGTCGGTGGTACGGTAAATTAAAACGAAGGTGTACAACAATGACAGACGAAGAAAGAAGAGGACGACCTAACACTGCAGTCACTCCAGAAAATGTTAATGCCGTTGAAAATCTAATAAGAGATAATCGTCGATTAACTTGTTGAGAAATCCACAATATTATCGGCATTGGATCGGCAGCAGTAGAAACCATTCAACACGAACACTTACGTGTTAAGAAACTTGTGTCCAGTTGAGTGCCACATTCTCTTATTCAAGGACAGAAAAATGCACGAGTCGATTGGTGCTGCTACGTGCTTAGGAAATTTGATAATAACAATTCTAAGCGCGTATTTGACATTGTTACTGGAGACGAAAGCTGGATATACCAATTTGATCCAGAATTAAAAAAACAATCCCGAGTGTGGGTGTTCGAATGTGAAGAAACACCAACAAAAGTAAGAAAACCAAGAAGCGTTAAAAGAAAATGATCGCCAGTTTTTTTGCATCAGTGCCTCTTGAGACACAAAAGACTGTTACCGCTGAGTGGTATGGTTATCATCAGTCTACCACAAATCTTTCGGGCGATTGAAGAAAAACTTCATTACGACAATGCTGCTGCACATGCAGGCGGTGGACCATCTGATCTTTTGCGGGATAATTTGATTTCCACGGTCAGTCACTCACCATATACTCCGGACTTGGCGCTGCGCGATTTCTTTTTATTCCCTAAAATAAAGAAAAAGTTACGAGGACGTCGTTTCGAGTCCCCTGAAGATGCGTTGGTGGCATTTGAAGAAGGGGTACGAGCATTGTCTGAAGAAACATAGAAATTATGTTTTGAAAATTGGTTTTCTGGAATGAAACTATGTATAGATGTTGGTGATGAATACCTTGAACAAATTTAATAAAAAACCTTTTTTAAAAAAATTTTACGCGTTTGATTCTCGAAACTTTTGGAACAACCAACGTAGGGTTACCCGAGCAAGGCCGAAATCTAGATATTTCTAGAATTTGGCGGTTCTTTTTTGTTTAAAACAGTTAGACTTTACCTATAATGGAAATGCCAAGATTCTAGATAATTCTGAAAGTTGCATGGTAAATAACAGGCACATTGCTTCCATAGTAGTACTGTAATGCATCATACTATACCGGTAATTTTGAAAGCAAATATCTTCTTTACTTACTAACTAATATTCACACTGTCATGGAATTTCTATTCTATTCTGGTGAATAAAATTTGTTAAAAAATTGAAGACATGATGAAGATAAGCAATTTTGCAAGTTTTGTTGTATTGTTCCAGTCATGTTAATCAGGTTGGCCAATTTTCAAAATTGCTTGATAGTTTTATTACTTAAATAAAATTTGTTTATAATTTGAATTTTAAAAGCAGATAGTTTGCTCCAATCAACTGATACTGTACGTGGTTGCCGTTCACTTTTTAGTTAACCTCTAGTTCACAATTCCATTGTTTGAATTAAATTTAGATTGCTAAGGCTTCTTTTCAGTGTCAGTGAACAATTAATTGACTGTCTCTTATTAATCTTCATGATAAAACTGCGCTTTGATGTTTGTTAAGAAATGGAATTGGTTTCTAATCAGTCTAAATATGACGCATAAGAAAAGTGTCATGTTTATATCAGAAAAAAAATTTTAAATCGTTATCACAGAAGACAATAATTAAGAAGATATTTGACACAAGAAAAGAAATCCAACCTTTACAACTGATCATGGAAATCTTAAAATATTGAAAATATACATATGACCTTCTTGCAACCTAAAATATGGTCGATAAAATACGAAGGACATATTATTTTATCCTTTTAACAGTAGTGCTATTGTAGCTAAACTTGTAAGGATGCAGATTCCGTATCAGAAACTGATTGTGAGCGAATGTTAACTTGAAATATTTCTCCAGCACATATAAGTTAATAATCAAAATATAGAAATCCGATAGTGTGCATTTTATAAGAAACTAGAAGAGTATCAGAGAATACGAAAAATAGGATCCTATTGTTAATTTTTACATTTTTATGTTTATTTTTAAAACAGCAAAAAGAGAAGATTAACTTTCGATCGGAAAATTAAAATCTATTGTTATGCATTTCAACTCGAAAAAATATTTGATTTGTTTGGAACGAGTTACTAAAATTCCGACTGCGGGCTGATCATTCCATGAAATGCATCGATTATTACATTACTGTTGAATCTAAATTTCAAAAGAGCTTCGTATTGATAACGGTAGACATATGTATATACTCGTGTTAGGAAGTATAATTTATGTTGGTGATGATCACATAGATATTGCACTAGTAGACGTGGGTGCATATTAATTAAAGTTGCATTTTGTTGCTGTTGGTGCTGATGTCGATGCAGCAAATTCTGCCTGCTAAAGCAACGAACAATAGAAAATGAAATTCTCAATGAATAAAATCCAGGATGCGGCTGGATAATACTGGCGTGTGTCGATATTTGGGGATATAGCGAGGGGATATTGGCAGGTTTTAGAGGTGGAGAACTGAGAGCAATCTCATCTACTGCCGGACGTGATGCCCGACTTGCATTAGCAGCGTGGAATAGTACAGGACTCCAATAATGTCCTTTTTCAGTTATTTGCTTTATTGGAATGGGCATTCGCAGTCGATTATGGCGCTTTTACAGAATCCGTGCTTTTACGAAAACGATTATAAAATTACAAATACTTTTCTCTTGAAAAAATTATGAAATCTTATTCATGGTGAATGAAATTTTTCTCTTTTGTGTTTTTTAACACAAATTCCTTTACCAAGAAAAATGATAACTTATGCTATGTTCATATAATCTTTATTTCTCTGGGAAATTACACGTATTAGAACAACTTCAAGTCTAAATGCAATTTTATACGGGGGAAATTCAATTATCAAAAGTTAAGTATATAAACAAAGGGGGTAATTTAACAATAGCAAATTCTTTAGAGCTAAATAACAAGTTAAAAACAACCATGAATGTAAATTTTTGAATTTCTCTCTACTTCTGTGAGAGCTTTCTAGAACATTACAGTTTCAGATTGAGAGGTCATGACTAGCCATGGAGCATGCTCAAAACAATCTCTTCGGTTATTCATATATCTGCAGTTTCATTGATTCCCTTGCAAATACAATTACTAATATTCGCTTTAGTAAGCATTAACTAAAAAAAGCTTCAGTCTTCTGTTGTCTCTACTTACCCCATACTACACACCGACAGGACATGAAAAGTGACAATTGAAAAGCTTTAAAATGAAGAAGGAACCAAAGCTGTTTATTTGGAGTTATGGTTACTAGTAAACAAACCAAAACCCAAAATGTAATGTGCAACAACAGCAACATGGCGAAACAATTCTTGATTTGCTGCAAAATATTATCGTACAGCAAGTAACATTAAAGTTGTTAAGTTTATAGTCTTTGTGCCAATTTTCTCTTTTTTCTCGTCTACATAAATAAACTTTGATCTTTGTTCTTACGTTCGTGGGTGGTCATGTTGAAGAAATTTTGGAGACTGCCTCCTTTAGACATAATAGATTACAGCTAAGAAGTCATCCGAACATGAGTTAGGAAACTGAATTCATCATTCTACGTCCCAAGCCGTCTTGCCCTTCCAGTTCGCCAAAATATCACTTGACAAGTGAAATTGATAGTATTAATATTTATAAATTCCGGTAGGCGTGAACGTGAATTTCTTCTTTCTCGTCTTGATTTCTAGCAAATGCCTTCTTGCCTTGAAGGTGCCGTGAGTGTGAATGGAGATATGTTTTTTTTGGATTTTTTTTGCTCCTTCTAATCAAGATGTTTTTCCAGTGAACAATTTACAAAAACCTGATATTTGTTGTTAATTTGATATGAGATTAGATGTCATGGACTAATTTATTTGTTGTGTGATGCATATGATTGGGATGCCATTTCAATCTATTAAATAATATAACCGATACCAGTTAACTTAGCACTTTGTTAATAACCGTTGGTCTTTTTCAACAGTTCTCGAGTGACCATGCTTTGCTGGACAGCTAAACTGAAACTACCATTAATGTAGTACATTGTCATCAGACTGTATTACAAAACAGAAACTAATTTAAAAGAACCTGAACTAACAATGAGCGTCTAAAAACTAGTTTTACTAGTTTTGTTCATGGGGAACTTTTTTGTTAAGACTGGATCTGGAGAACTTGGAAAAACATCGGTACTAATGTTGTGCGGGTTTTGTAGACACAAATATTTAGAATTTCCTGGCTATAGAAACATAGCGCTAGTTGCTAATGCTGTGGTGTAGCGACTACACAAGTCAGTAAGCAAGCAGTCAGTAATAATAAAAACAGTTGACTATTTCAATATACCCTTTGTGTACTCGTAATGAAAGAGGGCAGAAATTGGGTAGTTACGGTAGTGAACAACTGCTGTAGAACTATTTAGTATACACAGGGACGGCTTTATTGTTTATTCGAGAACCAAAAAGCAACAATCTTGAGTTGCAACAGGATACAGATTCGAACCACAAGAAGACTGACCACTGTAAATTTTGCATACAGTTTACATACTTGACTCTTTAAGTTCAAAACTCGTGGTTCGATCCATAGCGCCGACTGTTGATTTTTAAGCAGAAAAGTTGTTAAATCTACCATCTTTTCAAATATTCACATGATGCATTAACAATTCGTACTAGACTGGTTATCATAAATCAGCAATAGTCACTTCTAATCACCAAGATTAGATATTTTGTTGTTGTTTTAATAAGGATTGAATCTCAGTTTTAGTATTTATCGATGACTGTAGTTAGAAGAGAATAAAGAGACCCTAAAAATAGACTGATAAGAAAGCAGCAGCAAGAAGATTTCTAACTTTTTTATAAGGTTCAGCTGCCCGAGATGTCGAACGGTGTCACTGCTGTTGACGCCGCTGCGTTTAATACCTCTGGTACCTGTCACTGCTTGAGTTGGCCAAATCCCAATTCGCCGACATTCCCGATTTCCCATTTTACCGAAAAATCCTATTAGGTTAGATGCTAGAATTGTAACATTGCTTATAATTCACTATCATATGCTGGAAACAAGATCAGTAAAACATTGAACATTTTAAGGTACGTATGTATGTATAGCAAACGATAAACATTAAACAAATCTGTTCTTAAAATGTCAGTTATCTTCTTTTTAGCAGATGGTAGTGATCTTATATGATTTCGCCGAACTAGGACGTCGCGTCGGTAAGTTGGAATTTCGGCGAAATAGGCATAATTCATGAGGTTTAAATAAAATGGTAATGGTACAAGCTGCAGGAAAAATTCGGCGGGTGGACCACATAAGTTACTAAATGATTGGTTTGTTAGCTGAAACATCCTGTATATTGTAATATAATTGATGGAGACCTGGAAGGTATGTAATTAAAATACTACTGGTCTGTACAACTGCATATTATCCTTA
The DNA here is from genome assembly GCA_011009095.1 of Ignelater luminosus. NCBI lineage: Eukaryota > Metazoa > Arthropoda > Insecta > Coleoptera > Elateridae > Ignelater > Ignelater luminosus. Next base: position 304,049 of record VTPC01090745.1, read on the forward strand.
AAGATGTTCTAATTTAATGGAATTTGTACATAAATTGAAGTTAGTAATGAAGACGCTTTTATTCGTTTTATTTTGAACTCTGTTACCCCAAGGACCTATTTCCACACTTACTTAGATAGTTGACATATTTTTCCAGACACGTTCCTGATATAATAATGTTGGAATTTTACTGCATATAAGTCTGACTGTGAGACCGACTAGACATTGTTAACGATAGCGTAGGAGCTGCACATGACGCCACCTAAATAAATCTTTCAGAAAATCTATTATGATTACTCTCGAAATATAATAAGCCCTAGCAAACTATCTATTTAATAACACTTGAATATACAAATCTGCATGTAAACACTTAAAACCTTGGCATAAATCCTTGCAACTTCCTTGTTTTTTTTTGTTTCGCACCTTGTAAAGAGCGCTGAGGGAGCCATTGTCTATTGTAACCTCGGTAGTAGTAACCATTTGATCTGTGTTTCTTAATTGTAAGTTTAAATAAAAAAACCTTGCAGGAGGCGATGGTTATTATTATTTACTAGTCAATGTCATTCATAGTTAATAAAAGAAATCCAACAAAAAGAAATAGCACCAGGGAAATTATTGCAATCAATTTATAAAGCTTGCTAGTACATCATTGATTCATTATATTGCCATACTGCACCTGCATTTCTTTGAATTCTTCATCAAGAACGAGTGAAAATGCTACTTATCTCTATGAATAGTCTCGCTTGTGATTTCAAAGAAGCAAATCAGCCGCGACGCTTAAAAAGCTCAGAAAGAAAGCTTATAATAAAGCGTAAAAGAGGAGTAAGTTAATGGATTTTCCTCAAACTTTTACTTTCATATTCGCGTATTTTTTCATTAGTTTAATATGCAAAAGCGAAGAAAATTTATCTTGATTTTTTCCTGAAAATAAATAAAAATAGCATTCTTTTGTTCGAAAGAATAAAGTTAGAATATATGATTTTCTTTTTCGTTTTGAATTTACGATACTTGCGAGTGAAATAAAATCCAGGGAAAAAGAAATATGATGGGTTCATCATAAAATCAGAATCACTAGACTGGTAGCCAGCTTTTCAGTGTCGCCTCCACCAATTTCTAATAATTCTTTCAACTATTGCTCGTTTAGCCTTGCAGCAAACAGAGCATAAATCAAAAGAACGAATCTACTTATCTCGCGAAAGTGTGCATTTATACAGCTTGGCAATAAAGATATTTAGCATTGAAGTGATAAACGGAAAACATTCATCTCGACTACTGTTCGAGTTGCGTTATTATGTTATTTGACTCGTCTTATTTAATTTTTATCTAAAAGTATAATTTCATTTATGTTACCTGCATCATAATTTTTACAATTCAACCTTGAAATTAAGTTTTAATAAAACATCCGGTGCAAAAATTTGAAAGACAAAGAAAAGAATTTTGATCCTTGCGAGTCCTCTTATTGTCGTATTATAACTACCTGAATTTTAATATACTAATAATGGCTTATAAAGTCTTTAAAAAAGGAATTTCTTTTATTATTGTTTCGTTTTGTAGTATCAATTAACAGGAATTTTCTATAATTACGAAACCATCACGTGATGGTCAACATACGTAAACAATAGGTTTTTCATATTTCAATTCGTGTTGAAATACCTTGATATAAAAATAGTTGGAGATTTTGCAAAATCTTTCCACTCGTTCTGTTAAAGATGTAGCGTACATAGACACTTGATTCGTGTATTATACGGGATGGACGGAGGTGCGTTACTCCAGGCGTAGGACATGAACCTGTTTTGTCGTCTCGTCTCATTCACTATGCTATACATCACGATTATTACTATCAACGGTCAAATCTACTCTTACCACCGCATTTCTTGTACCTTCTTAATAGTTATTAGTAGAAATATACCGATTCATAAGCTAGCTGGTAAGGCTAGATTTTTTACTATTTTATAACTACACAGTATGACTGGAAAATAAACTAACCCAATTACCTATTTTTAGAAAACACTTTTGAAGGTATACAGGAATAATTTGCGCAAGAACCGTACCTCTTTTGGATGCTGAGAAAGTAGTTTCGGTATTCTAAACCTATAAGAGGATTTTACACTTTTGCGTATATAAACTTCTGAGCCTATTTTCTTTCTCTAGAAACCTAAAGCAAGTTTTATTCCTAAGAATACTGTGATCCAAATTATACAAGCGTGGTTGATGGTTTTGGATTATGTAGATCATACTGAAACTTGAATTTGATTCTGTTGACTCGTGAGCATGTACGCAATCCAGCGATCTAGTATCATAAGATAATTGTTAGTAAGAATGCTTAAAATGAACGGCAAATATAGTTAATGTAAATATTAATAAGATCATACGGAAAGACCAATATTAAATATTCAACATTTAAGGATGGTGAGTGCGTTTCGAGTTTACCCAAAAAATATTTTTTGCCAAATTGGGAAGCATTATCTCCATTCTCTTGGGTACATGATTAATGTTTCACATAGGAAACGGTGTGTTTAATGAGACTTACTGACAGAAAAAACAGAACAAGGAAAAACATATCAAAAACTGCAACGTCTCTGAATGTGATCTGTTCTTGTTCGGCAAGTGGAATATAACTCTCACCTGTAAATAAAGATACAGCAAACCGTGAATATCAAAGTTATGGTTGGGCATCATTCTGAGTCTAATACTTTAGTCTCAACCTTTCTCGACAGACAACCGCACACCTGTTGCGTCTTAGAAATCAATTTGGGTACTTCTGACAATGACGCACTTCAACCAAAAAGCCAAAAAGAGCAAGTGACAAATTAATGATTCCTATTTTCAACTACGGTCTGATTTAGGTTTTCTATCTTTATACTTGAAAATAATATTTTCAATCTCTATGTTGCATGTCTGATTTTTTTGATGTTACATATGATATTGTTTTGATGTTATACAAAATAAGTTTGAATTCGCTATGGTCACCAGTACACGAATTATGTATCGGTTTTTTTATATGTGAAACAGACAATCCAGCGTTTGCTCGAGGTATTGCAATTCATTTCAATACAAACAAGCAACAGCTTTTCCAGATGAGTGTTCCGAAATTTCTTTATTCGCCACTCTTCCATTTCTTGCTTTTGTCTTTTGCTTGTTTCTTCTTTCTTTTTGCTTTTCTTTCCGAAATTATTTCCTATTTTCTTCTTGCCCTCGATTATTCTACTCTATTTACATTTTCTTTCCTCTTTCCATAGTTTCTTCGATTTCTTTTTCGTGCGAAGAAAATGTCAATATGGCCGTTCTTTCACGTTTTCGCACAGTACTTTTATGGCCAGGTTCTGTTAAAGGGGTTAGAACGATATCTTGTGATTGAGACGGATAAAAGGTTGTTGCGGAAGATTATATTTAGAATAGATATGGAAGAAAGTTAACAGGGAGATTTATAGAGATGGAAATAGCTGTTGCTGCTGAAGGTAAAAAATCATTAACGGTGAAGACATAACAATACTGATGGGTTTTCCTCTTTTATTATCTGAGAAAA
>VTPC01090746.1:0-13840 GCA_011009095.1 Ignelater luminosus
TTTAAAAAGTAATCCGGTGGGATCATATTTCTTGGCAGAATTTAAATAAATAAAATTGTAGCAAACTTATCTGTTGAAGTCCTACATTATCATTTAAAGATTATGATATCATAAATGTGAAATTATTCCTTTAAAAGATAACATAAATAAAAATAATAATGTAATAAACGTCAATACATTCGATCAATGCAAGCGCATTCCATGTAGCGCTTGGACAAATTCCATTCCTCGGCGAAGTAATAAACAACAGGTATCATAGTTTACCTGTCATAACTGACATTGCACGATCAAACCAATGTATATGTTTATTATATTTTGCTCATGATGTAGCTTTTGTTTTTTTTCTTTCAATTTTTTTTTGTATCCGCAGCTGTAAGGAGGTCTAGTTTATTATATAGTCATCCAGGATAATATCGAAAATACAGACTACATTTCAAAGAATAAAGTCGTTCCATGTTATTATTTATTTTCTAATTATTATGTTAAAGACATTCCTGCACACATGTAATTATTATTAATTACCTACGGTCCGGTTCAGAGGTCAGCCACCAGGTGCTTGGGATAACTTATACCTTTATTATGTTTACAAGATTTTATGTCAGGTTCCGGCGACTAACAAATATATTCCCACTTCATTTAAATATCTGCATTATAGAAACATCTCTTTGTGGTTATATTTATTAAAAATCAAATTTAATTTCCTGCGTCGTATATTGTAGCTCTTCATCTTTTCTGTTTATTTCAGGTTTTGCTCGCATTTTTCCTTGTTAACTAGTTTTGTTTTTTCTCCTTTTTTGTCTCGTGTTTCTTTAGGTTTTTGTTTTATTTCTGACATTTTATTTATACTAAAATATAACATGTCTTTATTATAATTAACTCATTAATAAAAACTAGTAGAAAGAAAAAAGATTGGTCAACTCGTTTAGAAAAGGGATATAGATTTAGGTGCTTTCCTCGTCGACCAACTTGACGTTCGACGATAACAAATTAAATCGTCATTTACGTTTAAGGAATGCTAAAGTTGGCTGACAAGGAGAGTACATATTAAACCATAGAAAAGATCAAAAGTAGCATTTGAAATTGCAGTAATAACAAGACTATAATATTAAAATGATGGAGAATGGGAAAAAGTTACAAAATTTTACTGGCAGAAGATCGCAACAAAAATAGAAAAAATTACATTAGTGGAGATGCAGGAGAGATTAAAAAAATAAAAACAGTCAGAGGCAAGTTATGTGCATAAGAATATTTGACATCAACCGATGCTCCACTCGATTTAGACAGTTTTAGCTGCAACAAGCAAGGTTTTTAATTTTGCTGTAAGGCTTTCCTACGGAAAATTGCTGATTTCTGGTTCGTCTAAAGGTATGCAAACGTACAGGAGGTCAACTTTCATTCATTTTCCTATTTCGGAAGACATGCGTCTTTAGTTAATGCTTTGGACACTTTCATAGTGCCTGCCAGAGTGAATTTCAACAATATCATTCTGGTACACTATATGTTATGAAGATTTTGAGAAACATGATAAAAAAAAAGAAAAAAGTAAATTGGGATAATTGAAACTGACGCTTCTTCTCTAATTGAAGGCTGTTGATCTTTGAAAGCATTCCTAATCTATAAGGGTATTACATTATTATGATCTGAAATCTGATAAATCCTCTATCAGTACCTCAAAATTCGGTCTGCATTGAATCAAAAGAGCATAAATTAAAAGAAAATGGAGAAATTCTACAAATTAATTTATCAAGTAAACAAAGAAAAACTGAAGAAAATGAGTTACAAGTTGAATGCTGTAGTCATAAAAAGAAAAAAATGAAGTTAAAATTGAAATATCCTAATACAGACCTTAGGAGGTAAAATATTTTAGACAATGAAACCACACAGTTAAGTCAAGAAGTCTAAAATGAAACAAGGAAACTGTGTCTACTGACTGTAGGAAAAAATTGAACTGCTGGCGAACTAAATTGCTCAAGGAATTCTATTACCATAAGGTTTGTTTTAAAAGAAGTTTATCCATTTATTTATCAAAATCTATGTGCTATATGCAGTTAAGAAAGATTTTCATTGTTCTGCAAAGTCAAAGATCAAATAACCTAAAGAGTAACTAATAAAGGACTTGAATCCCACTCTTTTCAGCAAACAGCCTGCATAGAAGCTTATGGAAGCTTTTAAATAAAAACGCTTTATTACACCTCAAACGCTTCTTGGGTGAAACAGAAGAGAAATAATTTTTGTGTTACAACAAATTAATGTACAACCAGTAAAACGAGCGAATTTGGCCCGTTAACCTTTTGAACGGGAAGATTGCTGGAATTGCGAATTAGCTCCTTGTCCAAACACTGTCTTTCAATGGTTGATAATCTATCCTCTTCTCTTTCATCAAAATTACAATGTCTACATAATCTTGAAGCCTGTTGTCTTCCTTCTTAAACACAACCGCAGTAAAGAAGGTATTTCAATCTGAAATCAACTAGAGCACCTGAATCTAACGCGATTGAAAAGTTCATCTACCATATTCTTCATATAAACCAGCGTTTCATAAAACTTTAATAGCTCATAATTGGTTAGAGTTTGTGTTCGATTTAACCTCATGAATTTATCAAAATGACAGGAAAAAATTAGGGAAATTTTTAAATCCTAGAATAATTAAAGAATTATGAGACGTGACCAAAAAGATTTTTTCCCTGAGTGACAATGGGTTGCCCTAGAATGCGCTCTAAAATGCCGCAAAATTGAAACTTCGGAATACATAACTCAAACCTCTTCAGTAGGTAATTACCGCTAGAAATCGAGGGTAAAGTTTAAAAACAAGATAATGATGTAATAGTTAGGAAATTTCGTTATTAATTCTTGCTGGACACTCTACATATAAATTGACCAAGATTATCAGTATGCAATTTATCCAATTAACTTTCATCTACAGCTATTCACATCGGGCACTGTAAGTTTGAAGATATTATCCAAATTTTGAACGTTGAGGTGATTTAGACGTGTGCACGGCTCTTCTCATTACATAAAGATTTGATGGATATAACAAAAGAAGATATTATCAAGTGCCTCTTTAATACCCGATGTATCAGATTGATTTCTAATGTATTTACATGTTTTGATATAGATCTAATTCTTGACAAGCTTAATTAAAATTCCTTCCAAACTTTATAACAGAAATGAAGATGAACTGGACGATGGGCTATATTTAATCCGGGTGTATGTGTCTTGTTCTAGTTTTAGTACTTACCATGACTGCCGGTATTCTCAAAACATATCTGGGTGTCATGCTCTCTATCACTGGTTTCTACAAAACCTAAATTTTTCCCCAATCTTTGTTTATTATAATTTTGGTATTTTTTAGTATTTACTATTTGCCGTAGGTAAGTCTAACAGATCTAGTTCTTCCAAAATAATGATACTTGCTAAAAAACTTGTACTCGCATTAACTTCGGCTTGATCATGTTTCTTGTCACACCTGTAAAAGCAAGCTGTCTACATTGCAATGTATTTTTTGGAGTGGCTTGAGCTTATTAAGATCAGATTAGTTATCCACACCATTTATTAGTAGTAGTATTAGGTTTGCGAGTTAGAAGTTTTACTTTGATGTATTGACAACGTCTAGATCCCCAAAAGCCTGTGACTTACATGGCTTGGCGGTATCGCAAGTCGGGCAAACCGTTAGCTCACATACTGACTGGACCCACCTTCAGTGTTATAATGGACCTTATTTTAAATGGGCAAATGATTATTACTAAAGAAAAGATGTTTTTGCACATAAATTCCCAAAGCATCTAAGGATTTTAAATTGGCTGCAAACTGTAAAGACATTGAATTAAATTGAATTCGAGGAATTAAAGCAATGATAACATTAATATGGTGATAACTATTTGTGTCGATGGAGACTATTAATTAAGTAGTAAAGGCTAAAATGCGAAATCTAAATTTATGTTATGTATATGTGCCAAACTGCTCAAACCATGGAAAATTACTTTTTAGTCTTTTTTACGATAATAATGAAATTCCAAAAATACTTGTCAAAAGGATTGATTAACAACTGCATTTTGACTTGCAATATAGATACGTTTCGCTTAGTTTCCTATTATCTTATTGTTGCTTTGATTGTTAATATTTTCTTATGGCATATTTTTGGAATTTTCTCTAGTAGTCTTTTAACACCTGTCCACTATAGCTGTAGCATCACAAATAACATGCAACCGTTTCCTTCCTTTAATCTTTTACTAATTATTATGCAATTTCAACCAAAAATGTTTTTTTAAAATTAAAATTAGTCTTTTAATTAAGCATTGCAGTGCAACAAGTTTGATTTGGCAAAAACTTGATAGATTTTGTTATTTCAAAAAAGCGTATCCTAACTCTAAAGAATTCGTTCTATTTCCCTAAAATACAAGTTTGTTTCTTGTTTTGGAGGCTTTTCAACTCGTTAATTTCTAGAATCTAATAAAACTCTGTAATAAATTAGACACTATTATATTTGATAGTTTATAATTTCTCTGCTTCATTACAAATCCATTAATTTTTATTTTTATCCAGACCTAAAATGAACCACAATGGGAAACACATGTAAATTAGTGAATTTTAAAAAGGATAAAGTATAAATAATATCACCCACATTCCATTTGTAAATTATATTTTACAATTCAAAAACCGGCTACTACCAAATAAATAAAAATATGTTGCATATTAATTATTATAAAGGATCGAATTAATGAAAGATGACTCACAATAAAATTTAGTAGCAACATCCCAAATAAAATTCAGATAAAAATCTTTAATAAACCATAAACACTTCAACGGGTTAATAAAACCCACCACAAAACTACCCAAACACATAATCCTCTTTTTTAATCCTTAAACCTTTAACGCTGTAAAAAAGCCAATAGAGAAAACCATTTCATAACAATGAACTTTTCTTAAACTTAAATGGCATTCAACTTTTCTAAATTGTTTTCTAAAGTGTTAGAGAACCACTTAAAAGACTATTTTTATAACTCTTTCTTCTCTTTGTTATTTCTAACCTTGCCATAGATCTAATTATTAGTGATCAAAAGTTTTATATGTCCTCCGTGTGAGTCCCGTCCGTAGTTATATGAATTATTGTTATTTCGTTAATCTCTGGCTCCCTGGGGGGAGACTGGATAATTACGTCATCACGGGACTCCCCGCTGATCCACATGATATATACCTACCTGGTCTACATGCTCAGGTATTGTTACAAACACTGTACCTTGTCGCTCTCAGATTATAAGCCAAGATATGGTTATTTTTATCAATCAAGATTCGTTTTATTTCTGTTTCCACTTTTCTCGTTAGTTATACTAGAATATTTGACGTTTATATTCTTTGAAAGGCATCGATATAAAAGAGAGATATTAAAAACATGCATTGAAACGCCTCTCAAACCAATTTAAAACATGAAAAGGTTATCTACCCAATTGTCCTATTCATGCACTTTTTTATAAAGGGATTGAAACTGAGACAAACCGGAAAAGGGGGAAGTTAAAGGTAGCAATTTGTCCCCAGGGGTTCATCCAAGTCCGATATAAAGGGTTTTCAATGTGATTGATCTCTTTTATTGCACATGCACACAAATTTATAATAATGAAGAATTTATCAAACTAATGTTTAAATAACACAACGAACCCTTTGGGATTTGTGCGACATTTTTTTTCTACAATTAGAGGGGTTTGTCTGGGATTGTCAAAGAACACAATATGAAAGGACACACATACAAATATAAAAACTAAATGCAGCTCTGCTTTTGTCATGCTTTTGTAGTGGACATCAAATGGGTGCTTGTAGATATGATGAAAGGTTTTGCATGCCAATTACGAATTCATCATTACTTGATAGTTCTTTTGAGAGTATAACAAGAGATCCTTGTGTATTTGGCTTGTACTTTTTTTAATATACAAGCTTTTGAATTTGCATTTTAATTGTTGAAATATTTCGTTTTTATTGGATTATTCTTTTTCGTCTATTGAAAACGTTGTAAAACTATTATTATAAGATAACCAAGTTTTCAAACTTTACATTTGTATACTTTGCGTTTGCTGTAGGTCTCAACATGTTCGTTTTCAAAAATGAAAAACCAAAGGTTTTATGTTAGCGTTTTTGACCAAATTTCTATTTTAAAACTCATCCTATGGAATGAAAAAACAATTCAGGTCTGCTTCTTTTGCAGTTAGCGGGTTAAGCAACTGTCTTTTGTGTTAAAGAATTGTTAGCTTTTCTTCTGCTGTCTATCGTTATAGATATCTAGAGGAAGGTTTGCATAATCAATGATGGTGATCAGAAAAAGATGCTATTACATTGGTTTGAAAGATTAGCAGCATTCAGTATATCTTTTTGTAGTCTTACCATAATTAGTTATTATCATCTATTTAGGTTTGTTTTATTCCTTTATTTCAGTGCTAGCTGACTGATGCCAATTTCCAGATAGCGGAAGACGATCTCAGATTCACCTCTGGCTCATTTAACACTGCCTTAAGTATTTTTATAAAAAATCTTCTCTAAATTGAAATCATTATATACATGTGCGGTGACAAATTGACAGATAAATTCCATTTTGTCTGAAATCTAGGACATTGATGTGTTCACCGACGCGACAGTTCGCAAACAAACTGTGGTTGGTTATAAAAAAAGATTTGTTTCGGTTGGTGTCTGACATTATGTCCCTCGAGAACAGCGAGTTCAATCAAACATTTTCTTGTTTAATACCGGAACAAAAATATTAACTTTGATTTAATTTAATCTCTAAACAAACGAGTTCCCAAAGCCCTTGTAGCACAAAAGGATTCGAAGATTGTTTGGTCATTCGAAAACCGTTTATTTGAAAGCCAAAAAAGGTTGTTCCACCTGTTCTACTGATACGTTGAAGAAAATCTTTGAAACTAATAATCAGGATTTAATTTTTATAAAATTGCTTATTTCTAGAATAGAGAATTGACACTATATTTGTCAGAAATAGAGAGAATAGATACTTTTTTGCCAGCAGTCAAGTAAAAGTAACAAATAGTAATACTTCAGTCTTTAAGACATGTCCACAAGGTTTTTTAATTACTACTTGATATGTTTCGTTTCTTCGTTCTTCTAAAACGAAAAGTAAGATGTGGGACCAATTCCAAAAGGAAAGTAGCAAAAATAATAATTTTTGAAAGTCTTAAAAGATATTGACTCGTAGAGTTATAATTGTTTTACTTCAGTTATCATTCAAAATTATTAACCAAGCATTTTTTTACAACAATTGACTATAAGAATGATAGTATAGCTATAGGTGGCAGTAAGATATTCTAGCAAATCTTTCTTCTCAAGGCAAAGACGTTTCTACTGAGTTTTTTATTCGTAAACCATAAATGCCCTGTGAAAGTTAGGTTACTTCTTAGGATGAGATCAAGCTATGTAGTGAAATGTTAAATGCAATTTCTCCTTCATAATCTCTAACTTGAAACTGAAATACTAATCGATTGAAATTGATATGGTTTTGTAGTATAAGGTTAGTCCCAAAATGCGTAGGAGAGATGAAGAAATTGGTTTTATTTTTAAACGGTTATAAAAAATCAAAAAATTCTTTTTAACAATGAAAATGTTTGAGATTTGAAATACAAATTAAGTAAAAATAGCAGCATATGATGCTTCGAGAACGGAAATGAGTAGCCTCTTTGTGAAGTTTTGAAATAGCGCCGTACCAGATTTCTCCCAGACAAATTTACTAATCCCGATTTTTTGCATGTAGATTACACTTGATTAGTTCTGCCTTGACCATAGCCCAAAATCTCTCAATTGGTCTGATTTGTGGAGTTGCTGATGGATTGTCGCTTCTTGCCACGAACTTGATTTTATGCTGATTCAGAAGATCGGTGGTATCTTTAGCGTAGTGAGCAGGTGCTTTGTCAGGCCAGAACAAGATTTGTTTGTCGGTTTCTAGTGACTTTAACCAAGGGATCAAAACTGGTTTCAAGATTTTATCACGATAGGTCACGCCATCTATAGCGCCTCTCTTCGATTTCATCACGACAGCTGGAGACAAGTGTCCTTCAGATGAAACAGCCTGCCAAACGAGCGCTTTTTTTGGATGCTTTGATTTTTGCATGATTTTAGCTTCTATAGGGACTGAGCGACCTGGCAATTCAGGTAGTATTGGTCTGCAGGCATCTCGCTTGAATCCAAGGTGACATAAGTTTCGTCATCTATGACCGTCAAAAAGTTGCCGCCAGAAATAGCGGTCTGACGGTAAAGCTTCCTGCAATTGCTTTTTGCTTTTTCAAGCTCATCTGGACGGTTCCTCGAGACCTCTGCTCTCTTGCGCCCCTTCAGGCCAATTCCTTGCGAATCCGATCTACGGCAAAGGCAAACTGTATTTCTCCTAGAGCAATACAAATAAAAAAAGTATATAAAGATTGCGTAAATTTTTGCTTTTCTTGGAATAATAATAATAATAATAATAATAATAATAACATGTTCATGATTTGTCTAAAAAGTTCCCCATAACCTGTCTTATCCTCATATTTGACTGTCATGATGTAATAACATCCCTGAAAACATTTCAATAAAAGTATGTAGCATGTAGCCTATTCGTTTCAGATGCATTAAAGCCATTCAGAGCTGACTTACTAAAAGAAGTCGAGCCGTTCCATAATGGTATAGCTTCTACAGATTGTTTGGTATTTTTATGTTCTAGAGTTGATTGTCTTTTCGTGTTTTGCACTAACACGATGTAGTAATGAGTACTTTAAGTGCTGTAAATTTTCAGCTAATAAGAAGCTTTGTTGTTTCTAAGAAAGCGTGTAGACTAAAAGAGACGAGAGAATTGTCTAAACAATTGCAACGTATGTTGTCGGATGTGCTTTTTACAAAAATAGCAGACTAAACAGGTTTAATATGTTTCTAGTGAGATTTATTTGATACTTGACCATAGAAACTACTAAGTTTTAAAATGAATCTGAAACTACAAACACTGTCTTTGAATTTTCCAATAACGCCATTTCAATGCGCGAAGTTCTGATTTCTTAAGCTTTTCTTCAACATTTGATTTGACGAAAACATTGTCAAGCTTATTAGTGGAAATTCTAATGTGACGATTCGCTTTATTTCCAATGAATCCCAAAATAAAAGATGCTTTTGCCAAAAGCACTGATATAGTCTTCTGTGAATTTCACTGTGGAAAAACAGAAACCTCAATGCATGTGTTAGGCACATTTTTTTAAGTTTGATGTTTTGTTAAATTTTAATTAAAGTCAGAAGATTGATAACGTACCTACGCATGATATACCTCCAATCAACATCCTGTTCTCAAATATTTATAATAGTACTTAGGTTGTAGAAAAGTGATATTTATTGAAACTCTTGAATGCCTTGCAAAATTCTTCACTGAATGGAAAAGGAAATTAATTTGTGAACACTACCTTCATCAGAACTTAGCACATGTAGCAGTCTTCTTAAGAAATAAATTTATTTGCTCTCAGGTACATGTTTGTTATCGATTAGTGTCGACAGCTTTGTTGGATTGTTGCACAGCTACGTGGAAACCAATCTATTGCTATTTAATATAAAGAGTTTTTTATTTATTTACACATAAATTACATCTGCCTTTGTTAGTAATATATAAGGCACTAAAAACCGTTAAATAACTGCTACTGTAATGAGTACAATGTAAAAACAAATTCCCATATCCAGGTGTTTTCTATCAGCAATAAATTGAAATAAATCGATTATGTTAATAAATACATGGAAAATAATAGAGTCATTGTTACATTAATTAATTGTACACCTGCAGAGCTCCTTTAAAACGTAATTATATCATTAAGAAGCGAATTCCTTTAATTAGTTTGTCACTTTCTGCTAGTAAACCCCTAATCGAAAAAATTATTTTCTTTTATTATGTAATTATAACACAGGTGGTTGTACGAACTTCATTTTCAATTTGCTATAGTAACCTTTCACTGAATTATTTTTTCCTTACAGGATGTCGAGAAACCGCATTTATTTATGCAATAACAAGTGCAGCAGTTACACATGCGATAGCAAGAGCTTGCAGCGAAGGTGCAATAGAAACATGTAACTGTGATTACAGCCACCATAAAAGCCGTATGCGGATTTCGGGAAAATCTGCAGTTGCCGGCGTCCGAGACTGGGAATGGGGTGGCTGTTCAGATAACATCGGTTTTGGATTCAAATTCAGCCGAGAGTTTGTAGATACAGGAGAACGGGGTAGGAATCTGCGGGAAAAAATGAATTTACATAACAACGAAGCTGGAAGAATGGTAAGTGTAGAAAAATATCAAAAACGAGTTCCCTTAAAAAGCGATTCAACCTGTCCCAAAAAGGATTTTTAATCGCTCCTTTTGTAAAATCTTATTCAACCCTCGTTCTTTCACGTACAAATACTAAACAGCTATGAACATATGTACCGAGGGACATTATCTGGTGTAACACGGTGTTTTCACGACGGGGCGCCTATGAGACTTCTAAGGAGACATGTGTGCTCTATGGGGTGCCACCATTACACAGCCATACTACAATTCTTATATGCTACCTCAACCGAATTTAAATTCAACTGCTATTAAAGGACAAATCCGTGTCATATAAACAATTAACTGTTTTAGTTATTTTATTTGTACCCTTAATGTTTTGCATTAGTTAACAAGAGGGATTTAAATAAATAAATATCCTTTAAAAGATATTCTTGACTATTCATAAATCATATAAAGTATCCCATTGCATAAAATACAGGACCGTACTTATACAATTCTGTATTTTAATTTTTGTCATTTTTCAAATTAAGATTTATTAAAGACTTCTAATAATCATTGGCTATCTTTTTAATTTGAAAAAAAAATAGTACTTTTTATGAATGATACACATGATAAGAAATAATGACAGAAAGAAATTCACAAACACCAAGTCTCTATGAAAGAAATAAGTTAAGATTTTCTAGAGACACCACCCCACTGGAGAACAATGTGATGCAGAAGCAGGTAGTCAGTAGTTGAAACATAAGTATAATGTAAGTAAAAAGTATTTCAAACTAACAAAGAGACTTAATACGGGTCAACATACACAATACCAATAGTTGCAACAAATACTAGAAAACGGGGAACAAAAACATTTGATTTATGCAGTGCCAATAGAGAAGAACTCAACAAAAAATTGAGCAAGAAGAAAATAAATAAGATCGATATTTATATCAGTTAATAATTTAAAAAAACCTATAAAGATGATATGGCCACTTGTTTAATCTTAAAGGTGTTAAATAAAGACTTTCTCCCGATAGTCATCAATCTTTGAAATTATTAAAATAGAGCATTTTGCATTGTCTTCACATACTAGGTTGGTTCTGTTCTGATTATTGAATTTGAAACAAAACAAAACTTGTTGAAGTATTTCAGTACAATTCTGGAAAGATTTTTGACGGTAAACTTAAAGTTATTCTTTTGAAATTCTGTTTGAGACTACTCAGATTTTTAACTCTGTAGACTTTTCTTCATCATAACCTTAGCAGTGTTGGAATCGCTAGCACTTCTGCTTAGAGAAGGGTGGAACAAAACTTAGATTTAGAGGGCCCAAAACTTACAGAAAACTACATTTCTGCACTTGAAATAAACAATCTAAAAGTTCTCTAGTAACGCGAAGCTGCTTTGGATGTCCAATAAAAAATCTAATTTTAAATTCTATGTATTTCTGGAAGATTGCGACCAGAAAAGTTGGTTGATACATCCATACAACTTTATCTATCATGAACTAAGAATTCCTTTCTGAAATAGTCTTGTGATTGTTAAATGTCGTTTTTTTGGATTTCTATAGTACAGAATAGCCTTAGGTTTAAAGTTTAATGGAGTGATCCTTCATCACGCAGTTTCAATTTTTTGGCAAATAAGTACCTTTGTTAATACGAAATCTGGAAATATTTAAAGAAACTTTAAGTGCGGCTGGTCGCATAATTTCAATGTCAACGTCTTTTTACATTTTTGGCTGCAATACTTCACTTTTCTTTTTGCTTCCTTAGTTATTTCTGTACTTGGTCATGCATAATAACCTAATTTTGTACCTTTTTTTCATTATTTTTCGGTTTTACAGTTTTAGTATAAATAGTCCACTGTTTTTTAAGTAGACATGTTTAAGAGTAAACACAATAAGAGTCAGTTGATGCCAATTAAATCGTTGGTGCAATCAACCCTTATTATTTACTACGTTATTCCTCAGTTCTTTGGGCCAAATTCTCTTTATATCAATAACAGTACATTTTGTTTCGTTCATTGGCATTCTGAATTTGACAGTAGCATCCTTGGCCTATTTTCTTTTTGGGCTTTTTATTATCTTTTCAGTTCATTGAACTGTATCACACTAACGCTCCGATTATATGCAAAATGTGCCTCTGTATTTTTGATATATCCTTTAAAAATGTTGGAAATATCCATTTTACTTTTTACTTAGCTTTAGGAAACAGTAATATGGACAATCATTGTTTTGAAGAAATGTAACCAAGAATACAAAACAAACTATAGTTTTTAAAAAGCCTACTGTACACTCCTGGATTAAAGCGTATCTCTTAATTCGACAAAACGTTTTAGCACAAGTGCCCTTTATTGAAAACTATATTGTTTTGGGAAAACCCAACTTTCTCAATCTTCCACAAGAGCGCCAGTTAGTGATTCTTTAGACGGAAACTCTGTCAGTTAAATAAGAATATTGACATACATTCTAGACATCAGAAACTAACGTATGTCACGAAAGTGTTGAGAAAAATTTCACAATAAGCTATAAGGAATAAGAATTAGATTTATTTAAACAATACTTATACCAACATTTTCCTTTACAATCTTACTCTAAACAATAGTATTCAAATAACAGATAGAGATCTATTGTCTTCTATGGCACGTAAATTTGTGCGAGTTCGTCGCGCAAGTCTTTGAACGGTATTAATATCTAGTTTACGAATGTTCTGAAAAATTTGCCGTTTCAATTGCTCCTCGTTTCGAGCTTCCCATCCATTGTTGTAGACTTTTCTACATAACAATGACCAAAATTCTTCTATACCTGTAGCTTGGGGCACATTTGGGGGATTATCTGCCTTTGGTACGTAATGTATGTTGTTTGCTTCTAGCCCCGGCCAAAATATTATTAGATCATTAACGTGATGCGTATTGATAGAATCCAATAATTTTGACAGATATCTTTAAGTGTAGATGTTAGCATCAATAGCTTCACCTCCAACATGTGCTGCATAAAGCCTAGAAACACCCGCCTCCAAAATGGCGCACCAAACCAATACTTTATCTTCAAGCTTCTTTTTTGATTTGAATTTTATCTGGTCTGGACAGTTTTCTATATCGTCTGTATCGAAAGGATTTCGGCGCAAAGCGCGGCAACATCCAGGAATTCTTGCCAACTGATTTTGAGTGTATTTGAGACATTTATGCCTTTTACGATGCTTAAGTCTTGAACTTTTTGACAAATTTAAAGATGCTATTGCTTACTCGGCTATTGTTTTATAAATGGTCGCAAGAGATATACCTTGATCACGAAAAAAGTTCACAATTTGACGTTTAGGCAACTGTCCAACAGGTGATACATACTTTCCCGAATTTTTAACTTATAGTTATAAGCAATTGCAATATAAATTATTTGTGTCAACATAAATTCGAGTTTAAAGGAAAATTTGTTTATCATGGCAACCATTATTGTTAATTTTACATTGACGGAATTCTTCTCAAAAGTTTCGTGACATACGTTAGTTTCTTCTTTTTCATGACAGTTCTAGAACAGTGACAAACTAGCACTGTTCGACGAACATAAATACATTTATAGGGTTGAATAATTTGGCCATAAAAAA
>VTPC01090746.1:14240-78165 GCA_011009095.1 Ignelater luminosus
TATAAAAAAGACGAGCATTATAAATAGTAGCAACATATCTTGAGCCTATTATATTTTAACTCTCCTTCACTTTCTCTATCGAGCAAATTAATTGAATTGGATAAAATAACATCCGTATCAAGAGTCATTAGCGCTATCGCGTTCAAAAGAAAGAGGCATGGAGTACTCCAGATATTCGTGCAATCAGTACTACCAACATAAACATAAGAACGTGAGACGTGTTCTGTCAGTTTGAGAAATGAGCCCGCTGTTGCGATTTGTTAAACAGACGTGTTCCACTAATAGACTAAATAGTAGAAGTCTTCTCTTTTATTAATGAATATATTAACTAACGACGCATGCACAGTCATATATAGCGTATACTTGTAATATTGAAACAGTTGGAAAAATAGGAAAAATAGGTAGCGCAAGAATACTTTTAATATTTTTAAAGATCCTTTCACCATTCAACTTTTATTTTAGTTCTTCATTAGAACGACTTTATTATATCTAGATTCAGATTCAGTTTATTAACTACTTTTGATTTCATTATTTAAATTACCTAATCCCGCGGTGGATAGAATTAAAATAAATATAAAAAAACTGATAATTTTTAATCATTACAATAAAATCTTCCATCTGCAGCTTAACGCCTAAAGGAAATGTCACTTTATTAGTAACGGGCGGTCTTCGTGGCGAGTAACAAGTTAATATGCATTTTAATATGACTCGATACGACCACCCGGTAGTAATGGCCAGTTTCTGCATAAATCAAAACCTTTTTCTCACACTAGTCGTCATTAGAAGTCTTTTTCTCCTGTTTTTTAATCGTGTAGGAAGGTAGAAATTAATACATAGTTGATAATTTGTAGTTATAATCAAAATTATTAGAAAAGTCTTCCTAGTTATTTGAAGGTAATAGGACAAGAGTATTTCTTCAAAAATTATCTTCTTCATCAAGAAAAGAGGAAGAGTTGTACTATTTTATATTTTAAACGATGACGTATTAATTATCATTTATTAATAAATTAGAAATGCAGTTGGGATATCTTCCACTTGAAAAAACTTCATAATTTATTATCTATTAATGATTTTGTTTTTTAACGTCCTTTTTTTGAATTAATAATTTATTTTTAATAGCTAAAAGTAGTATTTTATGGCAAAATTGCTTCAAACACGCAAATAGTAACACTATAAGATCAAGGACAGTATATACAGGATGGTCTTGAAAAAAGCATTCTTCCAATAAGAACGGTACCATACCAATAGAATTTGATCTATTAACAATTTCAAAAACAGTAAAATGTGCTTATTGCTTGACATTGCTATACGATGTTTATTCAAAAAAAGCACTATCATTTTTTTCTTATCTATGGACATTGCTTCCACCCTGTAAATTATCGGTTTTTACATTCTTTATATTGATGAAAATAAATATGGACTTTTAAAAGCTTCTGGTAATTCGCTGTGGTGTATTTGATCTAAAGTGCTGGTAGAGTACAAACTAATCTTTTGGGGATATCGAATTTTGATTTTCTTATATAAGTTAAGAAATCATTACTGGTTTGGCCATATGTATTAGAGTACACTGTGTAACGCATTCTTTTCCTTACTCTTTTGAGTGTAAATAAGTAAACCACATACATAGTTCTTGGTTCTCATCTTGGGTTTAACATTGCTAAATAGAGGTTGATCTTGGACGTTTAGATACTGATTGATAGTATCTTCAAAGTAGTGATTTAAATAATATTTCCACTTTTGCTTAACCTGAAGATTGGTCAATATTCTAAGATTCAGATTTACTTTAAGAAAATTGGAGCAGATAACAACGTCACTGCAATTTGTTGTCTACCCCGAAAGAAAGGACCTAATAGGAGTCAATTAAAATTTTGAAAAACGCGAGTTTAAAAGTGTAACATGTCTTTTCCCAAAATATTTGAAAAAATTACTTCTTGAATAAATGTAACTTTGCTGAATTTAACGAATGAACTGTATTTTCTTATTTTCTTTATTCATTTACTATATTAGTTCTCTTTCCTACCTGCTTCTTGCTCACCTGAAGATTTATAATCTCTTAATGTCTTTGATTTCAAATTATTTGACGGTTGCTGGAAGTGAGAAAGATAAATTATCTTGAAAGAAATTGGATTGATTCCATCGAATTTATCGATTGAATATTTCTTTAACGTTAAAATCAATTGGTATCGAAAGTACTCCGCTATTAATCAAAACACGTTTCCATAATAAATTAGATTTGGTCTAAATAAATTAGATAGTGTGCTTCTCAATACAATTCAGCTTAGTGTTAATTAGGTCAATTAATATGCAGAACTACATATAACATGGGAGAAGAGGAAGATGTAAAATAGGTTACGATGCTAGTGGTTTCAACTTTTAAATGAGGTTAAGTTAAAATGATTTAGGCGAGATCATATTAAATGTCCCTCGGTACCTTATCAGATTCAATTCATTAAAAAATTATTGAGTGGTTAAATTAATTTAATTATTTTACAAATTGGATACGTTCAGGGAATCTCATTTCCAAACTAGAATAAATGAAAAATAAAATAAAATAAAATTTAATCGGTAGTTTTATGGCTAACCTTTCAACTACCATATACATTTATAAATATTTGTTTCCAGTAAAATGTTCTAACAGCATTTTCTTGTTGTCAGCACGTACAATCCCAAATGCGCCAGGAATGTAAGTGCCACGGAATGTCAGGTTCTTGCACGGTAAAAACCTGCTGGATGCGCCTTCCACCATTCCGAGTGATCGGCGATAATCTGAAAGACCGCTTCGATGGTGCTTCGCGTGTGATGGTCAGCAACGCAGGAAATTCTCGTAACACCAACAATGCGCACAGCAATAGACACAATAAATCAAATAACATAATTAGCAATAGTATTCATAACAAGAGAGAAGGGAAAGGAAGGAAGCATAAGTATGGATTTCAGTTGAAACCTTATAATCCTGAACACAAGCCGCCAGGTCCGAAAGATTTGGTTTATTACGAACCATCGCCGGGTTTTTGTGAAAGAAATCCGAGATTAGGAATACAGGGTACGCATGGAAGACAGTGTAATGATACTTCTATTGGTGTTGATGGATGTGATTTAATGTGTTGTGGTAGAGGTTATCGTACACAAGTTGTGGAAGTGGTAGAAAGGTGTAATTGTACGTTTCATTGGTGTTGTGAGGTGAAATGCGATGTATGTAGAACGAAAAAAACAGTTCATACTTGTTTATAATCTAATATTTATGTGTATAGAACTTATACAATCTGCAGATTTCCATATTGTTTGTTTTTCAGTTCATTGTTTTCACTATTATTAATTATATCATTAAAAGAGCGAAAATTAGAGTAGATTGCGCAGCTAAATTTAAACACAATAATGAATTACCATAAATAAATCCAAAAATGAAATTAGCCAGAATCTGCAGATTTAAAATTTATCAGTATTATTTATGAAATGTGCATGTAATCATCGCTGTTTTAAGTAGCGACTACTAAAGACTGATTTTAAATTCAAACGGTGAATACAAGTAATTATAAGTTATTTATAACAATTTTTACGTAATATTTCTGAGTCATCGTGTTTTAGGTGCAGTAATACATTTTTTATAACAATTCTAATTGAGTTTTACACTGTTTAGTTCTGGTTTTAAGAAATCTAATCAAATAAACAAAAGAGAACTAAAGATCGAAAAGTTGTTTATATAAAAAATTTTTATACGCTTATTTAATTATTTTGTATAATATGAAAATAATAAGATTATTTATTTATTAGATATTATATTTTGTATATTTTTATGGATGAAATTAAATAAATTGTAATGACGCGGTATTTAAAATATTCTGTCATTTTTTGATTGTAAAATTGTAAATATTTCCTGTATATATTATATTTAGTAATTAATTAATTTTGTATAATATATCTATTTTTTTATAGCATATTATTTATAATTTGTACATTTCCAAAAAATAAAGATGTAAATCAGTGTCGTACTTCCTTAATTATTTATGTTTTCAGTCATTTTCTCAATAAAATTTAATTAAGAATTTAACACTCCGTTAGTAGAAATATCAAAAGACCACGGCAAATAAATTCAAGAGAAAGAGAAGGAAGTATCGTCAATATAAATATTTTGCAGCAGGTAAGTACAAAAACACATTACCTACATTTCATTATATTTTCTGCTACATAATCAACAACACATTGATGCAATTTATAACCCGGAAAAACGTTAACTTCTAAAGGTACATTAATTTACGAGTATAAATTTAAACTTGGAGAATGTCATCGTTTCGAAATGTGGAATTAAAAATAATAATAATAATAATAATAATAAATATATATATCACTAATGAGCCAAGTCTGGCAACTAACTGGTTCATAAATTATATATTACAATGACCCATATTTAACTTCAGAAGTCTTTACTGAAAACTATTTTCGCATTAAATCAATTACAAAAGCTTTGTTTCACGTAAATCAAATTCTTTTTTAAATCATATTTTTAGCATTATTATTTATATTGCTTTTGTTGCTGCAAAATTAAATAACAAAGCGTCTTTTTGTGTCTTCTCTTGTGAAATATTGAGATTATTCGTTCGCAAGGAAATTAAGCCTGGCTTCTTCTTTATGGAATTTCTTCTATGATTGGAAAGAAGGGGGTGCCTTACATGTATTAAACTATCAAAATTAAAAAAAATTCTTTGAATTACTAAATTAAAGACGCAAGTGGATGAAGGATTCATGTCACAAATAGTTTATTTCGAGAAAACAGCCTTTAAAGTTTTTTAAACAGTACTTTTTTGTGTTACAAAAAAATAAAACAAATTAAGTGGGGTTTAATAGACTTTTATTATAGAATTTTAGTAACATATGAGAAAAAGTCTTCCTTGTAGTTTTTCCGGTTTTTGGTTGAACGTTTTTATTTTCGAAAATAATGTTTTCATAAAAATATTTGAACTCCTCGTCAACGTAGACTATTTGATCTTGTAAATTGGAAAGCTTTTCATCAGATATCTTATTTTTTTTTTTCTTTAATATGGGCTAGCGTGTAATTCTCTGATGCAACTTTTTGGCATCCAGATTTCAAAATATTTACCTGTAAAAAAGGTGTGTGTTCATCTAAAGTATTTTTATACGAATATGATCCATATTCAGTAACACGGACCCATTTGATACCATCTCGAAAAGGCACTGGTTCATGTAGAATTTTTTTTTTCCTGTTAATCAAATGAAGTTTTTCGGATATCTCGTCAATATTCTTAAAATGATGTTTCATATTAAATACTACCGAGTTTTTGACACTACCAGATCTTATGATTGTTCTGTACGTTTCAGGGGTATAAATATTTTAATACTTTCGTAATACTTTTTCAATACGGCCAAAGTTTCTATCCGAGTCCATATATGAATGGTCTACTTCTGGAAATTTCTGATCGATACTTTGCAAATATCCTTTAAAAATGAAATACTGATAAAGTGTAATCAGATTAAAGTTCTTGTTTTGTACACTGCAGGAACCTGACCATATGATGAGATGTTTAATACTGTTTTGTCTAGCAGCACTAAATAGCTGAATGAATGTATGAAGGCAGCTACCTATCTCTAAGCTACCTTTGGTAGCAATGTTTTCCGTCCATGTAAAAAAAAATGCTTGATCCCCATCTTTTGATACTGTGTGTATACCGAAGTTATACAACCAGAGTTGCCTCAAATACAACGCTTTGGACGTAGACAATTTTGGCAAAGGCAATGTCTGTTGTAAATTCATTGTGAGATAAGCTGTATTATCGTTTGTTTGAACAAAGTTTTTATCTCTTTTTTGTTGTTCAAATGCATACTTGTAGTTCTCTTTATGCTCAATATCATCTAAACCAGCATCACAAGTACTGCAGGTATCGCTTTTAGGTTGCCCGAAGGACAGATTAAAACGGGTTGAAAAAATATTTTTGTAACTACATTTTTTTATAAAGTACTTTTCTGGAAGGTTTTGCTCCTTGCACCAATCAATACATAAATGGTACATTTTTGTTAAGTTTAGAAAAGGTGATAAGTACTTTTTGTTTAAATTTCTATTCTTCGAATAATGAGATTGGTCTGCAGGAAACTTTTCAATGTGAGTGACAACACAGTTTATCACTTCATTTGGAATTTTGTGTGGCCTGTTCTGGTGAACACCTCGCCTATCAGGGGATGGTGCCGATAAACCACTTTTAAGTTTATTCTGAATGAGCTGAATTTTTTTGAAGGTGATTTGGTAGAGTGAACATATTGCAGTTTTACAAACTTTCAAAACTTTTTGATTGTATGTAACTGTATACTTAAACGAGAATGATTTTGGTTTTTTAATGTTTTTTCGATGACGTTGGACAGGTTGAATGAAAATGCTTTTAAAGAGAAGTGCATTTTTTGAGTTTTGATCTAGCTGGTAAAATCTTTTAAATATTGTTGTTCTTGCATCTTTGTCAAAATTTTCGTTGCAGTTGAGAGTGCATTTTTCTTTTTGGCATAAAAAACCTAGTTCAACTTTTTTGACGGAACTAGCTTTCCTTTTTGGTTAATATAGCTTTCTCCTTTTTGTCTAGCCTTTGCTGCTTTGTATCTTTTCCAGTTGTCTAAGTTCTTTTGTCGCTTCCTAGATGTTTTTTCAGGCAGCTGGAATATCTTCTTTTGCACTTTTTCGATCAATGCATTATTATTTTTAGTAATCAGTTTATTTACATCTTCACTATTGATTATTTTACTTCCTTTTTCTTTATTTTCCAGCGTTTTTAAAGTCTTTATCTGGTCTTCGATGTTTTCAACGTCATTATAAATTATCTTTCTTGGCTTTGTTGATAGGAATCCTTTTCTGGATTTCAGTTCCTTTGAATAGTCCAAGTCGCTGTCGTCAGAGGTCTCATCTGAAGTATCTGGTACATAATCATCTGAAGAACCGTTGTCAGACCAATCTAAAAAGAAATAAAATAAAAACCTCTTCAAGTTTTCAATTGGACCAGCAAAACTTACCTAAATCTGCCTGTTTTACAGGATTAATTGTATTATCCTTTTTACTTATTATCATACTTTCTTTTTCATTATTTCCCGGCGTTTGTAAAGCTACCTGGTCTTCGAAGTTTCCCAGGTCATTATTTATTTTCTCTCTGTTTGATACACTAGCCCCTAGAATATTTGACTTTAGAGATAGGGGTCTTTCTCTAGATTTTAATTGCTCTGCATAATCAGAATCAGTATTGTCATAAGTCTCATCTGAGCCGTCTAAAACAACAATAACAAAATCAAGTTTTCATTTCAACTATCGCAACTTACCATAGGAACTTTGTTTTACAGGGGTAGTATTAACTTTGCTAATAAACCTTTCTAGAGGATTATTATTGTCACTCTTGGCTGGGCTCCTGCTGTCATTTGAACTATTGGGACCTAAAAACGAAAGAAAGACACTGTTAAAAGAAAATACTTGTTTGCAAGTTTAAGATAAAGTTATCATTTTGCTTTTTGTACTAAACGGTGAAAAACCACCGCAAAACTTAAACGTGAATAAAACGCAATAATATTTTTTAGGTTATATTTTAAATAAAAGCAGCTATAACTTTTATACTTACCCTTATTAGTCTGTTCTTTTACAAGTTTTAAAATTAGCATGCTTCTTGCCGACATATTAGCACTATTTTTTACTTGCACTGCAGACATTTAAGTCTTCTACCGCGTAAAAACTATAAAAATGTAGAGCACAAAACCATCAGTACTGATACATTTCTAACCTAACATTGTGGTGCTATGTTCGTTTTGTTAATATTTTTACAGGTTTCTAACTAATTTACAATGGATAAAGGATTCATGTAGAAATAATTTGAAATGTTAGTGAATAAGGGATCTATGATCAGAAATCAAGCGTACATAAATCTTTTATTCATTAAGTTTTGTTAAAATTAGATTAACATAGATCGTTTATCATCCCGTAACTTTTTAATTTTATACAATTGATCCCAAAAATTTTTTGGGTACATAAAACCTTTATTCACCAAAAAATCTCAATTTTTTAAAAAATGTTACATGAATCCTTTATCGCGTCTTCAATTAATGTTAGTAAAATAAGTTAAAGAATTTTTTATTCTTACATATATTTTATATGGTGCATTCTTAAGAAGAAAGGAAGTCCCCATTGGTATCTCACGTTGTCGACTGTGACTTTCATGAATTTAGTGATCGGTGTGCAAAAACGAAAATACTGAGACAGCAGCTAAAGCTATCTTAGATTTTGATTCGTGAATCAGTTCACTACATTATTTTAAATCAGTTAGTTCTTTATGAAACTTTAAATTCATCAATACTTTAAAACCAAACTCACTAAGAATCAGGATAAAATCCATAGACCAAAAGATTTATTCTGACTGTTTGTAGTTAATATTCATATCCACCATTTTGTTAGGAAATTTAAATTTCAAGAATCAAATTGGAAGTTGTAGATTGTTATACACAAAAAAAGCCAGCTTCCTGATGGACTGAAACTAACCTTCCACCAATCAGTATCTATCTTATTTTCTACTAGTACCATTTATTCTACACATTACCCACTTGATAGGTTTGTCCAAAGAATCATTAAACGTAAATTTTCCAAGCCTGCTCTAATCTTGAACTAATAATGCATTGTGTCTTCAAAACAATGATGACTAATAAATGCGCCAAATATCTCGAGTAATGTACTTGTAGAGTTTATTCATCAGGCTACTATTTCCAACACAGATTATATTTTCTCTTCAACAAAACCTAAAACACCAAAGCTAGTAAAAGATAAGCACAATATGTTCAAACTATGGTAAGTGACTCAAGATTCTCTCACCTAAATTCAAATGGTAACTCGCTTTAGAAAACAATCAAGCAAGTAACCCTTAGAAAAAAGTCATTTGCATCTGAGAATTAATGGTACTCAGTAAATCTCATATTAACAGCTACATACCCATCAGCCTTCCCACGCTGTTGAAATTACTCCTGCCCACGTTGATATCAAGAAGGAATTAGACAAAGTGTTGTTAAGTGGTCTTAATCATTTTTTAAGATTCCGCCGTCCCTTTTTCAAATTACAATTCTTTTGCATTTCAAATGTCTGAAGAAACTCTACTGGTGTCTCTCAAAGCTTGGTCCTGATTCCAACGTTTTTAATACATTGTCGCCAATACCCCAATATTTAACGACGTCAGAGTACTAATATTTGTATTCACCAAAGACACCGTCTGCGTCTTTACAACCCAGGATGCAGATATAGATGTAGCCTTAATTACTCTAATACGCTAAAAGATTAAGCATAGATACTTGGATCTATTATATCTTGATCGGTGTTATGCGAGATTTTATATTCTCTCTCATATTCTGCATAAAAGAATTCTTCAAAATATTGCGTTTCCTCTTAATCTAACTAATCTAATCTAATCTAATCTCATTTAATCGCATACCAAACGTATAATTACTACGCATATTCTGATGATTTTTGGACGGCCAATAACGTCGTAATTTGTAGAATTATCAAGAAATTTTACCAAAAAGTCAAACATTTTAAATTTCAATTAGACCGGATATTGGTGACAGACAATAAATTGTGAAAACGTAAAGCTAGAAACGTGCAGGTGGTCGAAATGCTTACTCATTAGTCTAGAGATTTCTGGGTGAACCCAAGCAGAGCCGAAATACACAATCTCAACGTTTTGGCAGGTCGAAAAATAAGTAATTCATGCACTGTCTTAAAAACGAAAGCAGCATTAACTTCCATCGACAATCATGATTGGTTCTTGGTTCTATCTTTTAATCAAGTTGAGACTAGCATACAATTACACAGAAAGATCACACTTTTATGCATAATGTTATGTTATCATACAAGGGCCGAAATATTCACAGATTCCGCTTCGAAGCCAAATTGGACCAGTTCATCCTAGCGTTTGAAGCTGTTTCAAAAACTGCACTTCACTAATATCTTCCAAATCAAACCACACAAACCAAAACGCTATTAGACTTTTCAACTTATTTTGTAGTAAGGAATAAATTATTGTACTTATACACACAGAAAATTTTTTGAATAAAATAAAATAATAAAAATTACAGTGCGCATTATAACGCGATTATAAATTGCAAAAATATTACTGATTTACTACAGGAAAAGAATATAGCTAATAGTAAGATACACAAATTTTATGGTATATACTGTAACGTTCAGTTTTGTTTCCGTTACATGTGTTGCTGTCCGTGTGTCTATATTTTTTTTGTAGAATTTTCTTGTTAAAGAAGTTCTTGTAAAATTTCTTGTAGATTGTGTTGTTTTTACTTTGGAAAAATAGCTTCCTTATTGATTGATTCCTTCAATATATGTATTAAATAAATTATCTGTCTTTTATTAAATGTATGGATCCTTATCCTCAGTCAAGACCACCCACTGAGTTTAGCCGGCCTAAGACCAGTAGCGTCTTAGTTATACTGGAGTACGTAAATATTGTAACGCAAGGTTATGTTACAATACTCTAAAAATTGAAATTTTCTTTTACAGGACGCGCAGTATTTCTATATGACAATAATATTTATAAACCAGCATCAAAAAGTTTCCCGATCAGGCCAAAAGAAGTGTCCCGAACTCTACGATGAAAGTAACAAGTAATGTAAGTAGCAATAGAGGCTGTGATTTTCTTCCCTTTAAGTATTAAGAAGATCGACTTAGAGACAGATTTTTATTTTGAAACTTTGCACCACGTCTAAAATTACTTTAATTCTGTTGTAGAAATTGTTCCAGTGTGTGCATTTTGTAGATGATGACACTGTACAATTCACCAAATCCGACACTAAACGGTGTTCAGATCGAATGTAGGGTTTTCATCAAGCTTCTCGGACAATAACTTTGATAATCAGCTTTGATGAGATGTGCATATTGAGTATGTTTTTCTAAAATGTAGAAAGACTTTAAACATCATTTGTTTTATTGCAAAAAATCAATAAAAAAATCTTGATACAAATGCATACAGTGCTCTAATCCAGTCTGAGATCGATTACGGGTATGTTGTGTATTCATCCGCAAGACGATCTTGTCTTAAGGTATGTTTAGACTAGCGAGAAAACTCGCGCGAGTTGCTGTCTGACAGTACTGTCGCCGGTCTAAACAGCTTCGTAAGTTGACTCGCAGGAACTTCCAAAAGTCCTTCCGCGACACAGACGCTTGCTAGTCTAAACATGCAAAAATACATTCAGGCAATTTCTCACATTACTTCCAATTTGTTTCGATATTTGGCGAGTGGCAATGAAACGTAGTGTTATTACCACCATACGTTCTCTAGGTGAAATTGAGGCGCGTAAATGAGTATCTTGTTTTTTAATTCTTGTACCCACTTTTGAAAGAAGTGCTTCCAAATCGACCGCTAACATACCAATAAAGTTTTTAAATTGTTGGGCATCTTCAATTCTTAGCTCATTAAGCAAATTATTATACGTTCCATAATTTTCCCTTCTTAACACCCATTCCCTGACCCAACCACCGCGATTTTTCTTCTTTCATCTATAGTAATTTTCACATAGAACTATCAATGCTGCGGCATGTCAAGTAATATAGTGAAAAACAATGGTTCAATATTCAACAAATAACATGATACAAGTCTAAGTTGCTGAGAGTGTAAATAGCTTTGCAAGAACTCGCGAAAGGCAGAACTTGCACGACGCTTCCGACAGAAAATCACGACAATTATTGCTAGCAGTGTAAACGAACACAGAAGTCGCTTGCGCGAAATTTGTCGCAAGTAACTCGCCAGTGTATTTTCACCTTTAGACGTCTAGATACAATTCAAACGGCAGGACCGAGATTAGTACCATGAGCTTTTCGCACCACTTGGCCATACCTTATCTTTTTCTTGTGAAACTAGAATGTCTCCGTTACACTGTAGGAGGAATAAAATACTTAGAAAATATGTTTTAGGTACTTATGTCTAACCTTTTCATTTAAATCATAGAATACTGTTTTATAATAACAACTAGGCCATACGCAAAACCACCAACAATAACAAAACCTGAAGCGTCAGGTTCGGAATGGCAAAATTTGCTATTACATTAGCTCATGTGTACAATTTGTCACCTTCAAAAATCCTTCATGAAAAGCTTCATCTAAAGTACGCAGTCTATAAAAAAAGCGAAACCAATCGTAATATATTTCACTCGATATATCGTAATATCATTAATACTTATTCTGAGAGTCTACTATTCCTAGATGGGTCCAAAACAAATCAAGTGCTTCAGATAATTTAAATTCTTGGTCTGTACCCTCAGCAGCATCTACAAGGTGTGTGAGAAAAGTAATGAGACTGGCAACACTGCGGTAGATCTGGCAACGTTGTGTCTACCGGCCTCTGCTAAACCGGTTTGTTCATCGCTTCCACTTCCTCAGTCCGAGTTACAACTCCGTACAGCTAACGCATTATTAGTGAAGTTGTGTTTTTGTTGTGTGTTACAGAAATGGAGCATCGAAATTTAGAGCAACGTTGTGCAATAAAGTTTTGTGTTAAACTTGATGAATCCGCGAGTGTGACTTTTGAAAAGTTGAAACAGGTCTATGGGGAACAGTGCTTATCAAGAGCACAAGTTTTCCGCTGGCACAAATCATTTTTGGACGGCCGAGAACACGTTGAAGATGAACCTCGCTCAGGGAGACCTTCAACTTCAAAAACTGACGAAAACGTTGAACGTGTGAGGGCTCTTGTGAGATCAGACCGTCGTTTAACAATAAGGATGATGAGTGAACAGTTAAATTTAAACACTTTCACCGTGCATCAAATTTTGACAGACATCATGACAATGCTCCGTGTCACACAGCAATTTCCATCAGTGAATTTTTGACCTCATCCCCCCTATTCACCTGATTTGAGTCCTTGTGACTTTTTCCTTTCCCCGAAATTGAAACATGCCCTAAAAGGACGTCATTTTGGAACTCTGGAGAACATTCAGAAGACTGTGACCGACCAGTTAAAAGCCATACCAGTTGAACACTTCCAGCGCTGCTACCAAGAGTGGGAACAACGACTCCGCCGGTGTACAGCTGCCCAAGGGAACTACTTTGAAGGGGATAACATTGTTGTTTGAAAAATAAAAACTTTGGTTAGTATGAAATCAGTCTCATTACTTTTCTCACATACCTCGTATGTAGACAGAGGAACTATATCATTGCGCTATTATAGATATGAATCTCATATGTATTATATTATTTGCACCGACTTGACTGTAGAAGCTTCATTGCAACTATAGGCAATATCTTTAACTTTGAACTCAGTTGAAGGTATTCTAACTTTGGTCAATTGGCTAATATCTTGCAACAAAACAATCAATTTTATCTGGTTTCTTAGCTATAATATACTAGGTATTAGTGGCAATGGCAATGCAAATCGTGCTGCGTTTACAGCTTCTAACAGCAAACTTGCTGGAAATATTGCAACTCGCCATGAGGATCCTTATAAATCGATTGCTAAAAAAAGGAAAATTGGAAGCTTGGCAAACAGAATAGCACAACAGCAACGCCAAATTAAAGTGGGCTAAAGCGACAAGTTAGGAAATGGGTTTACCCGAAAAACATTGCTCTCACAAGATTGCGACATTTGATGTCACGACAGTGTGACACTTTTTTGTGGATGTTTTCACACAATTCAATGTCACGGCATTTTGTTACTGTTCAAAACGGCGTCAAGTGAGGTGGTTGTGGCTGACTTCAAAAATGTCACAAAAAATCAAAAAATTTTGATACCGTGACACTGAAGTCATGACATTAAATTAAATGTCATGGCAACGCAACTTTTAGTTTTCACGATGACAAAAGTCATGACTTAGTGTAATGACCGTAAAAGTCAAGAAAAAATGTCACGTGAAAACGAACCTTTAACGACAAGCCATTTACTCAGAGAAACCCATTGAACAAAATGTAAATTATGCAACGGAGATTTACCCATACCACTTGATTTTCCGAAACTACATTAAAAATTAATTCATCAAAAAATCATGAAATGCTTTGTACTTAGTTATTTTACAATACGACAATAGATTTGTCGTGATCTGTGTTTGCAAAGAAGGTTATGTTACATTTCTATGGTAGTTTTTCCAATAATATTTTCTCCATAGAGCTTAAAAGCAACAAACATTGCCGACTAGCGAGTAGGAAGTTATAATACTGCATACTCAAAATTCATACTCTTACATAAAATAAATTATTTTGAGGAACAGACGAAAGACTAATTTTCAAACCTATACAATGTACATTGTTCGTCAGAGCGTACATTAAGGCCATTTCTATTTCTATTCATTACTGCCTCTTTCAGAAAATTACCATTTTCTGCTAATTTCTGACCTTTTTGAGTTACGCAATTTATTTGTGCTCATTTATTATTTAATTTAAAAAAAATACGATGCCTTCCTCCCCGGTTAGTAAAATCTTTTGTACTGTCTTATGCTATGTAAAGATGCCCCTTCTTCTGTTCTCAAAAGTAATGCTCTTCGAGATGTTTCAAGACAAGTCTTCTAGTATTAACTGTGATTAACTAAGTACTTAAATTTTGTAAAAAAAGGTGACCGTATGATGACAGAACGACCAATTAAGTAATAATTAGAATTTTATAATAAGCAATGTTGTTCTGAGCTTTTCATCTCTTTAAATGTTTAAATAACTTTGTATCTGGATTATTGGCAATTTTGTTTTTGGCTTCTTAAATACTTTGTTTTAAAATATGACTTTGTCATTAAGTCTTTCAGTCTCTTCCCTACATACAATTAATAGCATCAGTAAGATTTTATTAAACTGCATTCCATCTAAAGCGATACAGGATATTTATTTGCAGACCTAACACACACCTCGAAATTAATAATAATATTCATGGCCATAAGATTGCCCCATATCAAACAGCTGTGCACAACATATCATTGTAAAATATATTAGGTTTTCGGCTTTGTGTGCGAGGTCTCTTGAAATAACTGCTGTATTATGGACCTTTCGTTGAGCGGCGCAATCGTCGTCATATTACAGCGGCCGGCCGTTTATATATATTTTCGGTCCCTAATAATAATAACGGAGCCGCGCAACCGTGAATAATTGTGGACTCATTCATAGGATACTTGTGCTTTTTGTACAGTTGTACATTAAGCTCAGTTTATGTACTCTTCTGATTTATGACTTCTTCATTAAGTTTTATTATTTGAATTTTGCTTTCTGGATATTGTTACGCTTGTTTCCAAATTTATGATTTTTTCTTCTTGTGCTAAATCTGGATTTATACATGTTATTACCATAATGTTCCTATTTTATAGAGAATAGTCATGATTTAAAATAGAATCGTATTGCAATGTCATTTTAGAACCCTGCAACTGCAAAATTTAATTTTAGCATAATTTTTGGTAAAGGGGAGAAAAATGATGTTCAGAATATTGTTAATAGTTATACCTACTACATCTTTTGGCAGCCCTCCTAATGGTAGAATGTTTATGTTGTATTACGATATAATAATAATTAATAGCTTTGTCTGATTCCTGATACTGCAAAGAGAGTTTTACAGAGTTTATTATAAAAATTTTGACAGGTGTTTTCTATTATAATTTAAAGATGTCGCTATTATGTTCTTGACTTTTGCTGTAATACTTGCTGATTTTTTTTAGTTATTAATCAAATCACATAAATGTAAATCTTTGTGAAGTGAAAAGTTTCAGATGGAAAGTACAATGGATCTATCTGAAGGTTTTGCTTGTTCTACTGATAAGATTTCTGCTCACACAACAGTACATTAATTTGTACTGTACAACTTTGAGTGACGAATTATTTTGAATTAATATATTTTCTGTTTTTTTTTTTATTTAATTTTCTCTGAATTCGTCGTAATTAACTTTTCTTATTTATTTTTTACTTTTTAGATAGTTCCTCTTTTGGTTTTTCTTGCATAAAATGAATTGTAGTATGCTTTGACATATCATTTTAATGAGATTTTATTATTTTGTCCAGATGCTTACTTACTTCCAGAAATTTAATGATAAGCATTTACTTTTTGACAAGAAACTAGACGGTCACCAAGGATCAGTTTTTTCTGATGACTTCTCAAGATACTTTTGTCCCTGGTGCTCCGAGGTCGTATACAGATGTGACTTTATGTATTGGAAGTGTGACAATTGTCTTTGTTTTTCGTTGGTATTTGGAATCTCTGGTAGTGGTAGGTGGTAGACGTTTAAAAAGTACGAGCAATGATTTTTTATCTTTTTCACATAGTATTTACATAATGAAAACAGGAAGTTACCTCTAGATGGAAATGATACCTATGACATTCAATGATATTCTTTTTGAATTGGAAAATGGGAACGTTTAAATTGACCATCATAAATAAATCGAATTGCAAAACTGGATGCCAGAACTTAAGTCCCTTAAATCACTATACTCTGTATTGGTGTATCATGAAAACTTACAGATTACAAAGCAGAAAATAATTGTTAATGTTTAGAATTTAAATTTATGGAATGTACTTACATAAATGTCTTTGGGCTTGGTTTGGTGATAAAGTTTATCTTCTTTATGATATTCAGAAACCTACACTTGATGAAGTAAATGAAAATAGTAAATTGTGATGAAGATACCATACAAACGACTACTTCTTAAGATGGATGTTTAACATAAACTTATCTTCGGAAAAATGGGCTGTATCATGATGAGATCCGGCCTTTTAAACGATCTTGCTGTCAGCAATTTTCTTTTGTATTCTTAACAAATATAACATTAAAAATAAATATTCAAATTGAGCTTCTATTGTTGGTCGTGGTAAGGGAAGATCTTTTATTCATTTCAGGCGCTAACTATAATTTTGTTTCTTCTTTGCAAATGTCTTTATTAATTCTAAAATGTCTTGCTGTATGCAGATGAGACTTTTCTTGTAGAAAGCAATACAATAATCCATATACCAGTGATCATCTTTTAAATTTTCTGTGGTTCTATTGCACTTATCTCGGGAGTGAAAGGTCCAGTCAAGATGAAATTTTGACCAGGTATCAATATCGAGATGGTACTGATTGTAACAGTAACTTATATGAAGATGGGATTCAGGTGTTAAAGATCGTCAATTGTATCTCAGGAACGGATGGTCAATCGAAACAGAATTTTGAACTTTTTGAATGAATCACGCTTTTACTTGCCTTGGTTCAACTGCAAAAAAGGCAAAATATTCCGTCTACACGACCATTAAATTTACATTCTAAAGATTAGTATCCATTCTCCTGTGTTAGAGATATACAGCACTAGATTTTCTGCGTTGTGGAATTCAACTAGTCTGGTTCAGCTAGTTATACCTGGTTTTCACTCAGTTTGTTGTGGATTTAGATGCACAGACTTTTCCGCTCTTCCACTGTACGCATCTTTTATCTAGGTTATTAAAACTTTCATTTACAAATACGCATCCAAGTTTCTACATTTACAGTTTAAGAAATATGGACGGGCAAAATGTATTTGAAACGAGGACGACCCGAATTTAGCAGACGAATCTAATTCACAAACAATGAAGGAGATACAAGATTCATATTAATTCTTCCTCGTTCTAACGACTTGTTATTAGGTGGTCACACGTCATAAAGAGACTGTCTAAGTGTGTATACCAGCCGGAAGAATCGACTAAGCCTTAGAACAATGCAACAGAGACTATTTGACTTGTTAATGGGGTCGAGCCTTGTCAAATCAGCAATCTTTAGGCAACATATTTTATCTCTCTGCAATAGAAAAAAATCATCAACTACGAGATGACGCTAAACTTTGTCAAAATGTTATCAAAAGGG
Source organism: Ignelater luminosus (assembly GCA_011009095.1). NCBI lineage: Eukaryota > Metazoa > Arthropoda > Insecta > Coleoptera > Elateridae > Ignelater > Ignelater luminosus. The sequence continues at coordinate 32,034 of VTPC01090746.1, forward strand.
CGAAAGAAAGGGTGATCATCAGCTTACAACGGACGTCCAAATCTGAAGATTTATGACTGTTTCGAATGATATTTTTCACTGTTGTGGCAAGATTACCAAGCAATTTATGACGCTTTTCACTCTAAGGTATCTTTGAAGGTCTTTTCATGTATGAGCAAGCTCATTTTCAAACTTTAGTGTCAGCTGTTTCGCATCTATTGGGTACATCCACAATTTGCATCTTGCTCAGTGCAGCAGGTGCTGCTTTCCTCTTTTAGAAACTCTATTGCATACTTTTAACAGAAACTAAAGTCTTATTTGATATTCACCTACTCTATTGATCTTCACTCCGTTTGTCAAAAGCTCACTAATTGTAAAATCACTATACATTACATCGAGTGAAAATCAAAACTGATACTTGATGACCATACGAATGAACTTCCTTTTTATCTACGGATTCAATTGTTGAAATTTTTTGTGAAGTGGAAGAAGAAAGTGGTGGATGTTCTCAATTAGATGTTCTGTACAACTAATAAGTCGACGGAAATAACTCCTAAGTCCACTTGTTACAATGCGTGAAGAAGGCGAAAAAACAAACTATAATACCAGTATTGTTTATGCCAGACACGATCGTTTTAGAGTTGAGAAATACTGATAGCTTTGCTCAGTTGTTTCTAAAAGACAGTTTTACAGCAATTTGAAACAGAGATTCGTTGTTTGGTGATGGTCTTAAACTTTAAATGTTGAAAGAAACTTTTCGAACGATATAGAGCGTAGTTTTCTTGATTGCGTTATTATGTAGCTATTAAAAAATGAATTTATTGTCTCACATAATAGAATCAAGCACAAGAGTCACCTTTAGACTACAAAACGCTTGAGGAGGAAAGAGGACCAGTTGTCTGCCTATTTCCACACATAGTCTATTTCTAAAATCTAGGAGGGAGGTTAGTCGCAGCGTTGTGTAATTATTAAAGCAGAGTTTGAAGTTGCATTAGGGGCACGTTACAAGGGGAAGAGCACGAGAAAATTTAGCGTTACCTGAATTAAAGACTACCCCAAACTTACAAGTGTAGCAGATGCATATTAGCATTGGTGAAGTATTTGGAAGAATGTTTTCCCCAAATGCCGATTTTTTGATGCAGCTCTTGGGCACTAAGGTAGATTTGTTTGTTGCTTTACAGGATATTCCCATTCATAATAATTGACGGTTTTATCGAAGGAACAGATGAAGAATGAACAAGGAGGTCTTTCGAATTGCCCTTCTGTCATAAAAGATCACCAGCCGTTTCCGTATACGTGTACGCGTGTTACGAGTTATATTAGATTTAAACAGATAGGTGTATGAAGAGAGTGCGATTATATTATAGTACGTGATCAATTACGGTTTTGTCAAATGAAGAGATTTTCGTGTAGCCAACTAATGAAAATGATTAGAGTCTTCTCTGAGTCTTCTGCTGCTTTGGAGCTTTGGAAAGGGTATTTAACTACATTATACTAGTTTTTTAGTCTACGATGTTAGAGGAATTCTCAGATACTTAAGAATGAAAACTGCCTAAGGGTAATAGAACGTGTGTTCCAAAAATATTTAGTTCAGAGTTTGGAGCTGAGAGTGTATGTTGTTTTGATGGTTTTAATCTTTAATTTTCGTGGAAAGTTACATTTTTATAAATCAGTAATCAGAATTTTTATTCAAGAACAGCCAACCTTCTTGACTGAAAACATCAAAACATTAAAAAACTTGTTAATTTGTGTTTAATCTGTAAAAGAGGAAACACTTCCAACGTCTTTTAAAATAGCACATAAAATGTCAGGTTTGTCAGCTTCTAAATCAAATTCATTATGTATTATGTAAGCAAAGAAAGATGTTTCTATATTCATAGCCAACCCTGTTGTAAATATTTTTGAGGCCCTCATTAAATGACTCATAAGTATGAGTTTCTAGCGACAGATAGTTGGAAAGAATTTTTTCTAGTCCTTTTTTTTCTAATTTAAATTTTATTTCTAAGTGCACATTTCACAATCATAAGAGCCTGTTCATACATTTAAAGCGATTGTCAAGCAATAAAACGACATAAATTAGTGAAACAAATACGATGAGTTTTTATAGATTTAAATTTACCGGTTGGTCAGTCAAACGGGGACGATATACTGTAACATAATGTTTGATTGACAGGCGCGACTTGATATGTATGACATCGCGACTTGTCTGCCCATATTCAGCAATCAAGTCTTTTCACTATTCTGAAGATCTGCATTTGTTTTCTAAAAAAAGGAAAGAGGAAAGAATGTTTGCAAAAAATATGCTGAAACTGTACTCTTGAAAAGTTAGTTTGTATAATATTGCGGCTTTATTCGGACAATAGGAAAATAGAAAAAGGATTTTCTCTTATTACAAGTTTCAAGGTTAAGATGCTTAATTCAGTAATAAACGTCAATGATTTTCTTATGATGTCTCATTTCCAGCTAGTGCTGTATATTACACGAAAGAATAAATGAATTTATGTTGTTACGTCGATTAATCCATCTATTATTAATGAGCCAATAAATAAAAGTTAAAATACAAAAATGCGGACATATTTATTGCAGCAGTTGTAAATATAAAACTGAATACGTCAGACAAAAACTGTCTGATACATCGCAGTGTAGAAGAAGCATATTTTTTGATTAAATAAGAAAAAGAAAATTTATACCGTGCGAACGAGAATGAAAACAAACATAACAGTTCTTTTACAACTCTCTTTGACACGGAGCAATTTGGATGATAATTTTCAGGGTAGCTCAAACAAAAAGCAGAAAGTTCTGAATCTTATAAAATGCCGTTTAAACTGTCCTCTTCAAGATCACACATCACTCTTGCAAAAAGACAACTAATACACGAACGCCAGACATAGACTTTGCGAGTAGACTAGAAAGAAGTTAAATGATGATGATGATGGTGATGAAGAAAGGTTTTGCATTTTTTAAGGTCGAAAGTAGAAATATGTCCATATTCAGAGTTTATTAGTAAAAACACTTAGGCAATGGAAATAAATTGGTTACAAGGAAATTTTCACACGATAAAAATTCGTAGCGTTTAAAATAAATCATCAATTTAGTTGCTCAATCAACAAATAACTAAAAAAACTTGCTTTTAATCAAGTAATTTATATAACTCGCTCAAAAATGTTACTTTATAACTTTTTTATGTATTTTATGTAAGCTGACACTGTGATTGATGTATGAATTTCGTTGAAATCTCGAAAATATCGTCCAGAGTGTAATATATTTATCGCTACTGTGTGGAGAATTCCAGATATAAATTTTATTAGCATCCATCTTAGTGCTCTCTGAGCGTGGGAACGTTCAATATTGTCACAAATATTCCTTGCCGTTTAGGAACCATCGGATTCCATCGACGCGCTTGTCATTAACTGAGATTCGTTCGGCCACATTCAAGCCGGTCGACGTTTATTTTTTGCTTTCTTTTTCTTCTGCAACTTTCATTATGTAATCAACTTTATCATAAAAGGGGAGGATTTACCTCATCCTTTTGAAAATTCCTCCTATAAACTAAATTGCATCAGATTTTAACGTTTTTATAAACTGCCCACTTTTTACATTTTGCTTCTTTACGACCTTTACATACATTTGGGCGATCTTCACTGAGTTACCATGGAAAGAACAAAATGGAAAACTGATCAATAAATTTTTCATGGAGTGTACCGGTATCATCCATAAGATGAAATGATTTATGTTATGAAAAAGCGGTCTTAACAACTTAGTTCGACATTATCAAAGTAATACCCCCACATACCCTGCCCCATCTTATTCGGTCGCGAATTCCATCAGCGGAATGCGGCCCCGCGAGCGAACCCCACAAAACACAAATTTGTTTCCCCGTGTGAACGCTGTGATATGCAGCCAAACTATGCCCATTCTCATACCATCAAAACGGTTCGATCCAAAAAGTGACGTGCGTCTTTTAAATTAGTTTTCAACGATCACAAAATTCCTATAACGACGTTAATGCCGACAGTGAATGGGTACTTTTAAATTGTTTCTGGATTATTTCAAATATTTAATGAATGTTTAAGAGCTTAAAAACTGTAAATGAGAGTAAATATGTTTCCCCTTGTTAACGATTTATGAAAAGTATTTTGAAAATTGCATGAATTCGTATGGTCATCTTGAAAATGTGTTTAATTAGATTTCGAACGAGGTGCTTTAAATTGTTATAATAGCTTGTTACGCAACATTTTTACATTTTAACTAAAAATTTCTGGGAATGTTTTCCTAATTTTAATTTTCTCGAACAAATTTTAATAAGTACGAATGAACTAATGGTTATAAGTTCCGATCTTGACTAATTGAAGCTAATATGGTAAAATCTAACTAATTAACTCATCGTTAACAACTATAATGAATTCATCAATCAGCATTGCCTAATCCTTTAGCCACCGATACCTGCACTCAATGCTGAAGCTTGACTGGTTACGACTTCTCAAGTTTCATGTTCAACACAGAGTTGTATTAAAGAAATTTTATAATACGTTTAATTTACATTATTTTAAAATAATGCAATATAAAAGTTAAAATTAAATTAATATAGAATTACATTACAGTAGATTTTCACTAGAAAATATTTAAATCATGTTTTTAATCAAATAAATAAACTAACTAGAAAAAAAAAGAATAAGATAGTAAAAGTACTTAGGGATAATACGAATTTTAAAACTGCATGTCAAAGAAAAAGCAGATAATAAGATTTAGAGCACTGAAGACAGTCGATACTAACTTCACTCCAAAAACCTTTTGAAAACATTTTAAGAATTTATTTGTGTAAAATTTGTAAAAGAAAAGAGATACAAGGTTTAGATATAAACTGATCTAAACACAGAGTGCAGTACTTCTTATCAGTACACCTTTGTATTTCTTTTATTAAATATGAAATTGGTTTTAAAGAATTTTACAATACAGCCGACTAATCTTTTAGGCATTAACTAATTAAAACTCAAAATCTACTTCTCAAAAGACTTACCGTTCATGATACAAACATGTGATCCAAATGGTATTTAAATATAAAACAAAAGGACTGTATCTTACGTTAGCGAACAGGGCGTGAGTGTTTGCACAAGAGAGACGCTTCCAAGAAATTGTCTTTTTGACAAACATTTACTATGCATTTGCCACAAGGCCTACATCGGTTCCATGGAATAATTAATACCATGCAACAGAGTTTGCTCTACTAAGTTATTTAAATATAAAAAACTAAAATAACAACGTGTTTGCAAACCATCGGGAACGCGTTTCCAAAAAGTACTGCTTTCAAGGACATTTTTGGCGAGAATCAGAATATACACCATGTGCAAAAGTCTTCCTAAACCGTGCATCTAATAGAAGAATTAGCCTATGTATATTATGAAGTAAGCACAAAATTGGAACAACTTTGAAAACTGCAGGTTTCTATGGATTGGTGATCATGATCAAAACATTTGAAGATAAAATATGTATCTTTCAAAAACAACATGCAAGTCAACAGATACGTTGTATGTAGTACAAGATAAGGAAAAATGTGTAAAATGACATGCTTTGTATTTCGTGAGTTTTAAGAAGTGCTCTTAATGTTGTCATTAACTTATCAATATTTAGTCGTTATAAGATTGATATCGTCAAATTCATCCAGTTATTAAGAGCCGTTTCATATACAAATTAACTATCTAGTAGTAGTTGATAAGCGTCCAAACCATTTTTTTTTGGTTGGTGTTATTTTGTTCAAAATGACATACAATGACTGCTGATAAAATGGCACAGTCTATCATTTTATACACAAGTTCTAAAGTGCACATTTTATGTTTTCTTTGGAATAATGTGTAAACAATGTTGCCCAAAAAAAAACAGTGGCAAAACCGAATAAAAGTAGACATAGAAGAAGCTCCTGCAGTTCTACAGAATGGAAGCATAGAAATAAAAAAAAATGGAGTGGTTAAAAATACCAAAAGTTTATAACGTACCCCAAACAATCCTACGCAGAAATGAAGCAAAAATAAGGTAGTAATTGCTAAGGGTGCTATTTAATTTAACAAATCTGAACTTCAGGTTGTTTAACCTTTCCTGTTTAAAGCTGCGGAATCTGGCTTATTAATTAGCAATGAATTATGTCACTGGATATTGTTTCAATAACCAGAACAACAGCTTCTTGTGCAGTGGTGTTTAATAAGCCAACCGTCCAAAAACTTTTGCAAAAATTAGAAAATATTTAAGAGCGTGGAAGTATTGCCACTCACCGGATTTATAAGTATAGAAGACAGTGGGCTTTAGACATTGGCCGCCAAAAGTCCTTTCTACAGCCGGAAAAGTACAAGAATACAATAGTAGGTCGCTTTTTCCCCAAGTGATAAAGTATGATCGACAGCGTTTGCACCGAAACTTTTCGTTTGGCGCAGGAATCTGACTAGATGACAGAGGAAACCTTTTTAAGTGAATTCAAGATTTTCAAAAACATGTACAGTCATTATCGAAGAAAAAGGTGCTCTTGCTGCTGCATGGCTACAGCATCCACAAATCACAAGAAATCCTTGGATGTGCAAAGATAAACGTGATTACACACACTGCACACGTAAAATGCAACCTCTTGATGTGACCTTTTTTGGATCTCTCAAGGTTTATATAATCTAGAAAATCTAGAAGTTGACCAATGACTTAGACATTATTTCGGTTTACTCTTTCACCTTTTTTTAAATTGCCAGATTGTTTGCTAAGGTATCTGAAAAAGTAGTTATCGTAGAACTAACGAAACCCAAACGTCAGCTTGTAGCAAGTACTTTACAGTCAGAGAATGTGAAGCTTGTAGAAAAGACATTGCTAAAAATGTCGCCTCTGTCTGTCACAAATCAAATGGCCTGATATGGAATATGTGGATGTGAGCTTCCAGCGTATGTAACGCAAAAAGCACTAGTCTCAGATTATCAAGTGCGAATCCCTGGAGGATGATATTAAGAGCATGGATGACACAACTAAATGCAAAGAAATTCACAGTAAGTTCTTGAAGATTAAGGAACTTTCGAAAAACTTATTAATTTTTTCTAAACTGAGACTAGAAAAGTATCATATATCCCATGTATGTACCAAGTAAAATATGTCTTGACCATATTGTATCTGATAAAGTCGCCAATTAAATAGCACGTATGGTCATTTGATAACTCAAACGTTCATTTAATTCTGTGTGCGCCTGTAGTCATTTTGCAATTAACAACTGATAGATACACGGTGACCAGAAGGGATAATATGTGGATCTGGGCCCCTATTTAACACTAAGAATCTTTGAATTTTCAGAATTTTTTTTGTTGCGACGTGCATAAGGTTCTAAACTTATACTCATAGATCGTCATTTGTTTCGGTATAGCGCAGCAATCGCTTTTTGCACCAGTTTTAGTATTTTTACTTCTTTTGTCCTAAAAATGATGTTTTTTAAGGTTCTTTGAAGCTTTTGTAGAGTTTTGAAAGAGCATCTATCTTGTGTACCGAAAAATGACCTCCATGTCATTACAACTTTGATTTCAGGATATATAGGAAGAAAGTTCTAGTCTAAGGGTGATGGAAAGAATTGAATGAAACCTGCATTAAGAGCTGTTAGGTTCATTCTAGAAACATCTTAATTTGGACTACATTTTCGAGCATTTTATAATTTGGCACAAAGCTGTTTCTGCACATCGACCAGCTTTTGTTTTCAACCGCCAATTTTTTATCTACGGTTATACGCAGGGCATTTTAAGTAGATACGTCAAATTATATTCTCCTAATTGTTTTGGTGCTCTCGGTATAAATTCTTTCCGTCTAGATCTGGAAGTTCCTTTAACAACACCACTGGAAAATAGAAAATTTAGTTTTGCTAGCATTTGCGCGCAAGAGCACTGTCGGAATAGGTACTCCAAACAGCATTTTGATATCTTTTAGAAACCCTCACCCCAGTTACCCAAGACCCATGTCGTGCAACCAACCAAGATTTAGCCAACTTAAAACTTTGGGATTTCCAAATACGCAATGACTTTCAGTTTTAAAGTAAATCATCTAAATGAGTTCTTGAGATCTAGAAAATGGTGATGGTTGTTTCGAGCTCTGGCGAGCTTGTTTCTTGATTATATGACAATATGACAGCAATATTATTGTAAAAAGTTAGCGTTAGAAGAGTGAGAAAAGGCCTTTAAATTGGAGTAACACAGATGTAAGAAAGTGTAATTAAATAGATCTTCTTACAGTAAGAGACCAAAAGTACTAATTGTATAGTCTGGTAGAAAGAGTATGAAACGTGTAGTGCCGTTTGTGGTTTTACTAGAAAGTAAAGAGCAATCATAAAATGACGAGTATCAGAAAAATGAGAGATTGCACCTTTTCATATCCTATCATTTTTCCAGATAAACTACAATTTTGTGTGTACAGTAACTTATTTGGAAATGTGCTCTCGAGCTAATCTTTTATTTCATTATTTAGCTAAAATAACTAACTTGGTGTGTTAAAGACTGCATCTTATGTAAATTAATAAAAACACGAGCCAATACTTCGAATTTTAAGCTTTGAAGAGACAAAAGCTATCCATAACCATAAGGTACATTAAAATACAAATCGATTAATTAAAGAAGTGGTGGAAACTAAAGATAACCGTAACAGAAAGGGTTAAAGTTATTAAATTTTATTAAGCCTACTCTGTTTACGTATCATGTTATGCTTTTAACAGCGGCAGGTCTTACAGATAAGAATTTAGTGCGCCATTTAAGCAAGGGGTCTTCTAAGATTCCGTCTTTAATGTTTCACGTGCTTTATCAGAAAAAAATCTTTATACCAAAAATTTCTCTAAGAAAATAATTATCAAAGTCAAAAACTGAGATTTTTATATCGATATGTTTTATAGGACGAATATCTGAACAAATATTTCACTAATAAAAATTCCGGTGACATTTCTTTTTCGACTCTTTGTTTATTGTGACAATTTTAAAGCCCGGTTGCTTAAAATAATTGGACGTAAATTATTGTTATAGCACAAAGCAACGCTAGAAATTCAGTTTAATGTTTTATGTTCATCCAATTAAAAATAACGCGGAATTTGATTTTTTATTATTTGATATAAAAATTGGAATTTGGAAAGTTGGTGCCACAAGGTCGTTGGTTACAAAATAGCTCATCCACACGCCAGTCTGGGCATAAAATCAAAAATTATATTTTTATTTCCAAAAATTCCCCACAAATTATTTTACTATCGAAGGTACTTACGCGAGTAAGTACCCACTGATATAAATACATAATACGTTCTCACAAGTAAAAAAAGGAGTTTAAAGCTCGAGTAAAATGGAAATAGGAGTAATAAAAGGTAAAATATTGCGTTGGCGAGTTGACACAATTCCTGATATCCATCAGTATCAACTACGAGCCGTGAAACACCGCCGAATCGCTGCTTTACTGCATGGGAACGCCGCCGTGCGTGCCTGTATCAGATACACCATCATACACAAGAGTCCGGCTAAGTAGCGAATTAACATTCATGTAACGAATCAGAACAAAATGTGTCATACATTTTATTATATGTTGCTGATATCCACAGGTACTTGCACGACAAGGAAGCTGAATATGGTAAAAAGTTGATTTCACATTATTTTCTCTTTCTTTTTAATTTAGATATCTGGAACTGCTAGAACATAATTGATGATTTATAAGTGTTTTAGGTTTAATAAGGTCTTTAGTAGTTTATCTTGCGTTAAGAATTCATAATTTGATTACACACTAATCAATCAGAGGCTTCTTTCAATCAGATTGAGATTCTAGTTTAGTTAAGAACAATCAGAATTTAATTTCTGTTCAAAATGACTTCAGTAGCGATTAAGTATTTTGTAAATATTATCAAATTAAATGCCTAATTTTTTTGATTGTCAGCAGTTGATTGCTGTTTGTGTTCTTCTCCAAATGTCAGCAAATTCCTACAAATCTATTTTTTCGAAAAGCATATTGAGTGGAATAATAAAATGACTCAATTTCGAAGCGTATGATTGTATGTTATACAGGGGATTATTTTGGCCTTCTTTTAGTACATGAAGGAAGCTGTGTCGGTCCAAAAAAACCTAAAGCTTTCTTTAATATTAAAAGCTTTTTAAAGTAACTGTTAATAAGAAAGAACAACCAGAAACATTGAACTGATCTACCAAACATAACCGGCTTGAAATACCAAGCTTGCCCAAAACTTCAATCGGTTTACCTGAGATAACTAAAATATTAGTTTTCACCATAAACGAAGCTCATCAAAGTTGAAGTTTAGGACGGGGAAAAGCTAACCAATTAGCGATGGTCGGTTTTCCATTGCGAAAATTTGTCAGGATAAACAAAAGATTAACAAAAATTTGGTAATAAATTAATCAATTCTAGAAAAAGATTAATTCTTTTTTCATTCATGTTCAAGTCAAATTAATGTTAATTTGACCACCGAAAATGGCTTGGCTCTCAAGAAATCCTTTTCAGCCAGTGGAATAGAATTTTGTGATAAAACAACGGATGGACGAGATTACGTTGGATTAATCAGAATGGCTTGTGTGGAAAAGGCAGAGCGTAATTCCCAAAAATATCCAGTATATGTATGGACAGAAGCAAATTCCGCTGTAAAAAATGATTTCAAATCGCATTGTGTTCAACCCCAGACAAAATACTTCTTCTATTTAGTAACATCCAATAAACTTTAATTTACAACAATTAAAAACACTATTCTAGATTATATTGGTTGAAATGCCGAAATCTGACTACCCAACACTGACACGAAAAAGAAATAGACGCATAGTTATACTAGTCAGATTACTATCTTGATTACAAAACTCACAATCATCTATGTGGATCTGTGATTGGGTCTAAGTGAATACGCCCGTACCAGAAATTCTATCAGGGCCGTGTGCCATGGCCGAAAAAGATGTAAACATACAAACACAAATTAAGTAAGTAGAATATCATCTCTCTAGATCTTAGTTTGGAAAATGACAGCATACTAACACCATGTCGTTTGTATCTAAAAAAGAGGTATTCAACAGAATAAATTACATCTAACCACTTGATTCTGCAGGCTTCTTTCCCAAAAAGTTGTACTAAATTGTCAACGCTTACAGAATTCAGGTGTTACATACGAGGGTCGTTTGAAAAGTCCGTGCAAAAATAAAAACTACTTAATTGTTTGGGGTAAACCTTTTTTATTTTTCAACATAGTCTCCTTTTAGGCTTATACACTTCGTCCAACGCTGCTCTAGTTTGTTGATCCCTTCTGAATAATAGGATTTGTCCAAGTCTGAAAAATAGCCATTCGTTTCTGCAATCACCTCCTCGTTTGAATAAAATCTTTTTCCCGCCAAATATTTCTTCAAATTGGGGAACAAATAGTAGTCCGAGGGAGCCAAGTCTGGAGAATAGGGGTGATGTGAAACGAGTTGGAACCCTATTTCCATTAATTTTGCGACCACAACTGCTGAGGCGTGAGCTGGTGCGTTGTCGTGATGGAAAAAGACTTTTTTGTGGGCCAATCGTGGGCGTTCTTCTTGCAGCTCGGTTTTTAAACGGTCCAATAACGATGAATAATATGCACCTGTAATAGTTTTACCCTTTTCCAGATAGTCGATGAGGATTATTACTTGCCAACAAGGCGTCCAGAACGTTCAGCGTCACTTGTGCCCATATGGCCACTCCGAAAATTTTGAAACCACTTATAAACTGTTCTAATCGAAGGTGCAGAGTCACCATAATGTTTATCAAGTTTCTCTTTAGTCTCCTGAGGCGTTTTGCCTTTCATAAAGTAATGTTTAATCAACACACGAAATTCTTTTTCGTCCATTTTTTGAAAATCACTCGACTTCATCGATTCAAACGAATGCCAAACACAAAGAAATAGACCGCTGGCTGAAACTTGGTGTGTGTTCTTCCAAGAGATGCTACTAACTAAACATAACCTCGATATGCGCCAGTAGTGCCATCTCTCTGACTTTGCACGGACTTTTCAAACGACTCTCGTAAAATAAAATCAATTGGGTGGATTTGTTTTCTCTTATGTATTGGCCTGAAAACCGGTACAACTGTTAAATTTGATTTTCTGATAGAGAACCCTTATTTGAAAACAACAACTAACACTTTAAAATTAAACACGACCTGAAATTACACCAACAGTTTGAATATCGAAATGCAAAGCCAACCTTATATTGCATTAACCTCACCTCTATTCTGTTGGATTATCATCTCTAGACAAAAAAGATTCCTCAGATGGAGAATTATCTTTCGGAAGAAGAATCTTCTTGAGTGGGAATAATCAAGTTCTGAGTTCTACAATTAACACCAACGGATGTTACTGCCCATTTACAAGACTGGGTTTTGTTCCTAAGATATTGACAATGTGCAATAATTACGAAAATACCGACGAACTGTACAACGGAGACCTGTGACCTTGATTACATAGAAACCAAAAACTACTTGAAAGATCCTTAATATTCACGTTTTATACATACACATTTTACGTATTTGTAGAGATGTTATTGTTCCATCAGCAATACAAGTTAAATTGTATAAAATATGATGATTAAGGATCTTTCAAGCAGTTTTTCGTTTCTGTGTAATCAAGGTCACAGCTCACGAGAAAACGCGTACACTTTACCTGACAACATAATAGAGATTTTAGTTGAAAGCGAAAAGTAAAATGATCTGGGCAGTAAAAATTTTGCTTATCCAGACTTTTCTAATTATATGGCTACTTTTATTTCATATCTGTAAACGACCGTGGGACCCCCAAATCCTTCGGCCCCCTGTACTGCGGACTTTTGCGTCCAGTATTTACGCCGCTGGCTTTATCATATCATATATTTGAGAACGCAGACATCAAGTAGACAATAAGATAGACAAACAAAAGTAGTTTCTTTCAAGAGACAAATTATCTAGCAAGTTATTCTTCAGTCAGTATAAGTGATGATGTAATGATCATAAGATAGAATCATGGAAGACTGTAACACATAATGGATGCTTTGGATCGTTTTCTAAGTTTTGTCAAAATCAAAACAATTGGAAAGCAGAATGAATATTTACTGCATATTAATCAAAAAAAACCTCTTCTCAAATAAAAGAATTTTTCCTTATATTTGGGCTCTTAAGGAGCTTCTTCGAGAGACTAAAGAAGAATACGGTGACTCAATCATGCTAAAAGTGAAACTTCTCTCAGAAACTCTTGTAGTTGTACAGCTTTTCTTTAATCTCCCGAAGAAGTTCCTTCGAGTACGGTTAACTAATCTGGAAATGCGATATCTATAATGATACGTCTTATACAGGGTGTTTGTTTTCAAATGGTTATCCGTTGGGGTACAGAAACTATTTATGTTCAAAGATGCACCAATTTTTAGATTAATGTTGTTTTCAAAATAACTGAGATAACGTATCTCTTATTTTATAAATAGAGAGATTGTAAAAATAAGGAAATCGACCAAATTCTGTTTACGTAGGATGTACTGTTTTTGAGTAAACTTAAATTATTCTGAGATCTATCAGTCTCAATACGCTATGTTACAATTTTTTTTTAATTACTCGATGTGTTGTAAACAAGGCATAATAATACAAGTAGAATTCTTTGCAAGTTATGTATCACAAATTAAAACGTCTATTATTCTATTTATGTTTACATTACGCAAAATGGAGTAATCACACTTCCCTGAAAAATTCATGTTAAACCAACAAAAACAAAATAACATTTATTCTCCTGGGTGAACGTACAAAACTGTATTTTCTTCATGAACAAATAGTAAAACTGAATTACAATAAAAAATTCTTTTTGGCGGGGTTTCTTAGCGAGTGGAACCTGAATAGATATTAGTTCTATCACTTGAGATGGGTCTTCGTTATACCAATACAAATCAATTGTTCATTTATAAGCTTTTAAAACTTATTACTTTCTCACTCTACTTGCTGTTTCTTTTTCTTTCGAAAAAACATTTTTCTTGTTATAAAGAATAACATTACAAAAAGTTGTCGTTTCTTCTTTTTGTTTGAACTATTTCTATTTACCTAAGTGCAGTCAAAAAATGTAATAATATTTCAAATTTATATAGCTAAGAAAATTCAAAGCACGATTGTGTTGCATAATAAAATTCAGGACGTGCGTGAAATAAAATTATAAAATTACCTATAAAAATTCCTAAGAAAAAATTTTGCACGACTTCGTTACTGCATCGATAGATAAAAGTTTTCAACCATTTAAAATACTCATACCGATGATATGTTTTCTATAATAAAAATGAAGTCATTCGCAATATAATTCCAATCATCAATAAATAATTCGTCTGGTTTATACATAAATATATTTTATACATGTACATTGATAAATGATGTGATGACGACTAATACATCTGCAAGTCAGCTAGTATCTCCAGGTGGTTTTATATGGAATCAAATCATCAATGATATCTATATAATAACATAATAAAGAAAAGTGCCCGGAACACCGTACGGGGGCAAGAGCAATACGATGGGCTTGGGTGGTCTACGCGTGACGCCCTGAGCCGACAGCGTGACCCATCATTAGGCCATTGCGAAAGGCGATCTAATTGCTCGCCTGAACACCCAACGTCTTTATTCATCACACCTTTATTTTTCCTTATAACTTACAAGAAATCACAGAAACTTGTTAAACGAGTATTTTATGATTGCGTGCAGTTTTAGTAATTTACAGATACTGTAAAACATTTTAAACGCAAATAAATCTATTACGTAGATGGCACGAAGTTTCAGGGGGTATAAACGTATCGTTAAGTAAATTTAATGATAATCAAAAATAGATGCTTTGATTTTTCTTCTGAATACCAAAAATTGCCCTGTCATTTGCTTGATTTATGTAGCTATTATTTAAAATTTCCAACAATTCTACATTCTATAGCTTGCATGCACAAAAATCTAGGGCTAAGACTTAAATAACAACTTTCATAAACTTTGCATTTAGTATGTTAGCAAGTTCCAGTGATTCTCAAACCGACATTGCAGTTAATCTTGAGCCCATTTTCTTGCAACTAAAATGCCTTCTGACCAATAACTTTCAAGACTGCCATTATCGTCTAACTCGCCATATTGTTCTCATATTAAAAAGGGGTTGTATGGTCTGTGATGTTTTATCTACCCTCTGCAAGCAACGACAAGCCATCACTATGTCGGGATGTTCTTTAAATCTCTTTGATGGTGGCGAATAATATAACTCGCCTCAGATTTTTCATTTCGACTTTGTGTATTCATTGTTATCTATAGAGGTTAGATGAGAAATCATAGGTCGTAATATGAATTAAATAACTTGCTGTTCGTTTGCTGATCAAACCATTGTAAATCCGAAATATAGCCTTTAAAGAATCACGAGCCATAGCGAACCACAGACAGTGTTACTCTGGTGTATTTGACTAACACTAAGGAGAATGAAGAAGTTTCAGTAACTGCTCCAAGTGTTGGTCTAATACAATTGGCTCTTATATTTGCAAGTTCTTAAACATGACTATACCAGATTAAAGGTATAGGGTACAGAGAAGTCCCTAGATTGCAGATCTTCAATCACCAACTAAAGCAAAAACCTGCCGTTTAAGTTTATTTGGCCTGTCTTGTCCCGTTGAATACACCACGAAATTATGCCTTATTGTAGTACCACTCTATATATCTAGCTATGGCATGATTTCATTGTGATACTTGATTTCGCTCATTTTATCACCTTTCATCAGTCAATGCATTCAAGAAAACCTGTACATGATGATAGATCAACCAAAGTTCAATTACGTAACCGCTATGATTGTTTATTCTTAGAAAAATTAAGTCTGCTCAACGTATATGTTTGAGACAATAAAACAGCAAGAATTCGATGATGATAAATCAAGGCATATACCAACTTTTATGTTAAATCATCACTGTTGATTGCAATGTTTGATGTTTTGGAATTGTGTCTACCTACAAATGGCAATTAGAATTGCTCACAATGATTTAGAGAGAACGCCAACTTACCTTATTTTGAAGTTGTTTAGACGATCTGTAAATAAATTTCAAAATGTTATTGAGGATCACATTTACGTACGTATCATTCATTGTAATCCATTCAAATCAATATTTAAACATTTACCTTATCGTTTTCTGGTTTTTGACTAATATTACTCTATCTTGATCTACGACGAAAAGCTCAAAAGTTATTAAACCAACAATATAATTTGTACTAGAAGTTTTGATCTATTGAAGACAACATATGTATATGTACAACTTTCTTACAAACGGTTGGTGTACTGCGAAGCACTTTATAGGTTGCTGATGGCTTGTCAAATAGTAAGTGCTGATCTGTTGTTTTTAATATAAGTCAATCATGTAGAGCTAAGTTTATTTTTATAAGGTACTGGAAATTACTGTTTCAACCATACAAGATGAAGTAATATTTATGTTATTGGAAGGAGATTAGATTGTAGATAATCTGTATACTTCTAAAAATTCTAAATTTGTTTTTTTTTGTAAATTCAGTTACGTGGAGATAATTTATAACCGAAAGCTCTTAACAAAGATGATGCTAAGGATTAAGGCTGTAGCTAGTACATTAGACCTATGGAAGATAAACTGATGTTGCTTAAAATCTTGTTATTTATTTCTATTCTTCAGATTTTCAAACAATATAGATATAAAAATTCTAGGAGGTATATCTTCCATAGAAGACGTTTTTGGGCATGTTTTGTCTTGAAATCAACCAAGAAATCGCCTCTAGAAATATCTCCCAATTACTGAGTACATACAGTAAGAGACTAGTAAGGAAAATATCGTTCACGCATCGAAACCAGATTGTGATCTCAGCATAAAAGCATTATTTAATTATGGTAATAGCAATAACAGAGGGATGCTAGTGGACATGGAAATAACACCAGTTACCACGATGGCTTGATAATTGGCAAAATTAGTATTGGAAAAGAAAAGAAGTGGAACTAAGCAGTTTCTCTAGAAATGCAACTCGAAATGGGCCACTTATTAACCAAGAAGACGATATCAAAGAGTATGGGAGAAGGTTTACTGTGTTAGGCAATCAGTGAAGAAAGTAACTAGCTACGTTACATTCAGAAATATCCCCCATTTTTTTTCAGAGTTCACAGAAAAAGTCTGTTTTTACGTTATAGGGAAAAAGTTGATATTTTAAACTTCGTCCTTGTTGTCCTATTCTTCAAGTAAATTGACGATCATTTCAGTTACTTCTCGTTACACTCTAACTTTTGCATCACTTTACACTGTAGAGACTTCTCTATCTGGAATTCATGAATGAATAATTATTTTTGAGATTGCACCTTTCCAAATTCGATATTCTGTTTATTGTTCTGAGAGAAATTTTGATGAAAAAGTAAAAAAGAAGATTAAGACTATTGGGATTCATTATCCGTGACTAGCAACTGTGATTTGAAAGGCACCTTTCAAGAATTTTACAGTATCTATCTGACTAGTCTGTAGACTATTTCTGACATGCAGTACATAGCCTAGCTCTGATGGTTCTCTGTTTCGATCCTAAAGATCAATAGAAATTTTGACAGCTATATTAAATCAAGTTTTAAAATTGGAAGTGGTATGGACTGGACATATCGAATTAGGTAGTATAAGATATTGGTAATTTGTATTGAATATCTCAGTTACGAATATTATTTGTAGTATGATGAAGAGTGAACCAGAATGACAAACGGGCACTCAGCGGGAATGACTATTGTGTTTCTTCGAAGTTCTCCTTTATGTAACATGGCAGTAAAAGATCCACCATTAACATTTTATCATTAACCCAAAGTCATTACCGCATCAACATTAGGTTGGTTTCTAAAATTATTACTATATCACCTATAATAATAGGTTTAGATAACTTGTGTTAGTCACATAATTACGAAATTTTATTCATTATAAAAAGCTGTGGCTTAATTACTATTTAAATCGATACAAATGATGAAGATTACAATTTTTATCTGTTTGCAAATTTTCATTGCTAGAATTAGTAAGGAAAAGTCATGCAATCAATGAATATTTGACAATACGGTAGATAAGAGAGTTCTGATCAATAATTAAAGTGAATGAACTATCAGAGGTTGAAGAAACCTATGAACCATATTAGACAAGTAATAAAACGTGTTGAAACAAGCCAGTTTTGGAACAATTGGAAAGATGTGCATTGTCCTAGAAAAACAACAAATTTACAAAATGACTGAGGTATTAATCAAAAAGGTTTATTATATATCAATTGTTCCATAATGAAAATCGATCTATCAATCAATAAATTGTATCAATTTATAGAAAATTTGAAATTTGAATAAAGAAAATTAACATTTACACGTAACTTCTATTAAAATCTGACATCATCCAAGACAAAGTTATTCACGTTTCAATCAGAAGGCTACTCAAAAACAACTGTGAAAGTGTAGATTCATGGTACGTAATGCTATCGCTAAAGCCATGACAAGCTCACAATAGCCCAGGTACACAAGAACAATACATTAGTGACTCGCATTATCCTCAACCACGTTTTTTATTAGCTGACATGCTACATAACATGCATATTTGTCTAATTAACTTACAACTTTCGTTTTTATTGGATACACAAGAGATTATTAAGCACATTTATTATTAGATTTTTGAAAGTTATGTGAGAAAGCATTAAAGAGGTGCATAAAAAGTTTAAAATTATCCGAGAATATAAAAATTGATACAAAAAAAGCACACTAAAAAATAATAATTTAAACGTTCTCATTTTCAGGTTCCGTCTGGAATGTAGTAAAGGAATAATCTGATTTTGAAATAAATTTATTATGACAAGCTGAATTTTTATTAAGATTAAAACGATTTCTGCAAAAGTTCATAATTGAAATATTTGTGGTCGAAACATAGCACAGGTGTCGTTCAGAAGTCATTAAAATATAAGTAAGAATCATCAGCAAAAATTTTATCCTTTTGTTTTTTAAAGTCAATCAGAACACCAACGTTGATAATTGACTTGGGAAGATACAACGACACCTAGGTGACCTTCACGTGTTAACACATAGGCGTCTTAGAAGAAGACAAAAACGTCTTGAATCTAAAATTTATAATTATAGATTTTTTCCTCGTTTTCTTTTTATAGTGTGCTCAAAAAATAAATTAATTTCGCTTCTACATAAATTGTGTAAAACGTTAATGACTCGAAAGTGTTATCTGACTCATTTAAAATTTGAAGCTTACCCGGATCCGCACTAGTATAATATCAAACTAATCGACCACTAATTAGGAGCAGGTATAAGAGATTCCAAGGTTCTTGATCAGCTAATTTGTAGGTAATCGAGCACTGTGAACATCGCTCCGATTGCAATGACTGGATTTTATTCATAGCATTTAACACGATAAACGAACTGAAAACAAAAATGTCGAAATTGGCATGGAATGTTTAAAATAGCAACCTGACGTGGACTAATTAAACCACTGTTTCAGAATTTCATTTTTTTCTTCGACTTTTTTGCTTTTATTTTGTTGAATTCGATTACCTCTCGCTTAATATTCGATTTTGTTTCAACAATAAAAAAAACGTTATAAATTAATAAAAATTTGTTTTTAAAAATCAAATAAATTTAGTCTGGGTGGAAAGAAAAATATTTTATTGGTTATCGCTTTACAAAATGCAAACCTTAATTGAGTATTAATTACAGGGAGCATTATTAATGCAGGTAATTAAATAATTATTTACAACATGCTTTATAAACTGTGCAGGAATTTCAAGACTGGTCATATAAATAATATATCCATGTAACCATTCATATTACAAGAAGAGAGAGCTGTCGTGACTTCAATAATGAAAAGATAATAAAAATAGGATCAGCACGCAAGGTTTGACGTTATTTCTTAATAATCTACTGCTTCGTCATTGTCTTTTAAATATTTTTCTTAAATATAAATTTATGTCACGCTACTCTGTGGTTAGACAATTTTGCTAAATGTGGTTTCGGAAAATAACATGGTCCAGATGCGGTTTATTAAAATTTTCGTGTATAAATTAAGACATCCATATAACTGAACTTAAATACGGACCTGAAACAATTTAAAACAATTTCTATAATTATTTCCGGTAAATCCAGTTAATGTTTCATAATTATTTTTCTATCTAATATCATCTAGAAGATTCCTTTATACGTATCTCGCTCAAAAGTTTTAGATTCAGTGCTGGAAATGGGATGCGGCAAAAGGTAACCAAGAGAGAACTATAATAGCCATTAATAACATACCGCCAACGCGGTTCCGTGCGAGACCTCTTAATAACCGATCTGTCTTGGGGCCCCTCTCTTCTCGCGGTCTTTGCCAACCTTGTCCATGAACTAGAACTTGTATCAGCAGCTTATGATTTATATTGTAACACTTCCATATATACACGTTAAATATGACTAAGTTGTTCACTATCATGACAGAATTATCTTAACAATCGTAGAAATGTTGTATCGTATTGTTACATCGCTTTTTTTATTTCAATCAAAAGATTTTTTAGATGTTTTGACAGTTGAATTGTTGATTTTTTATTGAAGTGAAATCATACGAATTTTAATAATTTTTTTAAAAGTGCGTCCTCTTCTAATTTCAAAATATACTAATAGAGGATATTTATGATGCCTGGAATAACATGGATTACATTATGTCGAAGTAAATTCTTGTGATGTAATCTTTAGATTGGTTTCGCGTCTTTGCAGAGGTATATTTTATTATCTTTCTAATTTATTAAACCAGTATAAGATACACGTACATATACAGTATCGACCTCTTCGTGGTAAAATAGGACACCTAAAATCTGCAAGATCTATTATTCATGAAATGTTATTTCTTTGCCGATACTTGACAAAAGATTGGTAAATATTGTGATGATATTAAAAATGTAAATGTGATGATATTAAAAATGTAGTGATATTTGAAAATGATAAAAAAAGAGAGTATAAAATAAAAAAAAATTTTGTTTTTTGTTTTTGATAAATGTAATGACAGTAAAATATAAATAAATATTGTCAAGAAAATAGCGTTTTAATAAAAAAAATTAAGAACCACACGAAGAAAAATAAGGACCCTGAGAAAAAGAGCTTTCCATATCATAACAATATGTAATGCATACACAACTCTAAATAGGTACCAGCTTTCCTAATAAACGTGTATTTACAGAGGTATTGTTCCAAAACGTATTTGCGGTAATTCTTATAAAGATTTAGACAGAAAATATGGTTTCCCACAAGCTTTATAATAAATAGTTACGAGCAAAAAACGAAAAGAAAATGTACTTATAAAGCAAGATACACAAATTTACCAACAGTAAACTATGTGTGATGTTCTTTAGATTTAGTTATGATTTGTTAGCGTTAGGGATTTTAGTGGTACAATAGAAAAGTACACTCTTGATGCCATTGCTTATTTTGCAAAATAATTTTTCTAATGAATTTTCTTAACTTTTCAGAATTTTAAATTCCCAAAAAACTTAAATTGGATTAAACTTCCGATTTAACCTTAGTAGTTGCTTTGTAACCAGAATATCTAAATGAAAGACAGTGACATCATTAGAGACCCTGGTTCAAAGCTTCTGAGTAAGCTTTCCTCTGGGACACTGCATTAGAAATTTATTTATCGAAAATCAAATTAATCGTAAACGATTGTTTGAGATCTTTTGAGGCTACTTTTCACGAATAAAAAAAGTCAACAATTAGAATAAAAAATCCAATAGAGCCGGTAGAATAATATAGTTAGCTAATTGGAAAGATCTACAATGGTCCTACGTGACGTACTCGATTAAATTTTTTATGATTTGTTTCTATTCAAAAGATTGACCTTGCTAGCAAGCCATTAAGATCTCCATTGCTTTTGCTACTACATAAAAACAAATTATTTTCTTCGATCAACAAGCACAATTCAGGGCGTAGGTTGCATAAATTTTTCATACTTCTCTGTGTTAACGAGCACCTTGGGGCGTTTTTCCACTTTGTAAGGATTATCAACCACTCGTAGCTAGTTACTTTCCTACTGTTCTTCCACAACAAAAAATCGCCTTTAAAGGTTATGTGGGAGGGGGAAGGTACCCGTATTTTTCTTTTATATTGTTGGGCCTACAAACTTTATTTAAAGTTATTGTTTTCTAAAACTTTTAAACCATGTGTCAAACAGAAATTTGTAAAATAATTAATACACACCTTACGTATAACAGAGATTACAATGAAAATGTCAACTTAATATTCCAAGTCGTTTTCTATAAATTTCTACCAAAACAACAAAGCTGATATAGTATAAATATGAGACGCCCCGTATATCGAATCCAATAAACTGGTTTCTGACCAACTTACTAGTTTTTCCTGTAATTTCTGTACCCAAGTGAATGTCTCTCTAGAAATAAGGCATCCTGTATTTTTTTAGTTTCTTCCTTGTCTTTCAACTACTTATTTAAGCCTTTTACAATGGTTATTTGATTTTAAGATTATTCTCGTACTTTTATAGACTCTTCTTGTTGTCTTTCTGTTGCTTGAGATTAAAAGATTGTTTTCATGGGATTGCCAGCTATCATTTCCGCCCACCGGTCTTCAACAGTTCCTTCTTTTTACATGTTCATACCAGTAGCGTCTGCACTGCTTTTGCTATCGATGTCTTCCACTTCGCATTCCTATTTAACGTGTTCATATGTTTTTTGTTCTAATTGTATTTCCATGTGCCTCTATACTATGCCTCATTATTGGCCTTACATAGGTCTTATCTATTCTAACATTACTATCTGCTTTCATGTATTTATTCTTCCATATGGCATCTCTTAATCATCCGGATATAACAGCTGCTTTGTTTACTTGAAACATTATTTTGCTTATTGAATTATGCTGGCTTGATACTCTATTCCGAGGTATCTAAACTGCATTATACTTGTTCTGCAGGTTTATTCCCTACTCCTAGTCTATATTTCATAAGCCCTTTGGAAAAGGTCATACATTTCGTTTTTTCTTCAGATGTGATCACGTTGTGTTCCAGAGAGACTTGATGGCATCTGTGTAATTGTCATTGTAGATCATCTTGTATTTCTGCCATTATTATGGCATCATCAGTGTAACATATAATATTTTATAGATTTATTTAAAATTTTATATTCTTCTTTAAGTGACAATATCTCTTCTATAATTTTATTCATTATGAGACTGTACGTTGGATGTTGGAACATTATTAGTTGTTATCGACTACTCTTGCAGTTTAACTTTCTTAAATGCTTTAGTCAGGTTGACAAAGCAAACATATTATTGAGACTTTATCATATTCAGCTGCCTTTTTTTTATTTATTTGATAATGATTATTGTTGTCGGTTTTTCTTTACAGAATCGTGCTATTCTTCTCTGTTGGTAATGCAACTTTCTAGTCTTGTTTTTAATATGTTCATAAACAACTTCATACTTGAGCTTAGCAGAGTAACTTTTCTGCAGTTATCAGAATTCGTCTTTTGGCCTTGCTTGAATATAAGAATTTATCTGTTTTTTGATTTTCTTAATCCTTCGCTGGTTTCGGTTTCTTGAAAGGCTTCCTCTGGGGGTTTTTGCTTGTAGATTTATCAATGGGCTTTTTTCTGCATTTTAATATTTTTCAAACTTTTCTTTGTGCTCCATACATATCATGCGGATTTTTTTCAGTATCCTTTCTTTATTGTCCTTATTCTTGTGTTGACTTTATTTTTGATGCCCAAGGCTTATTACAGTTTTGTGGATTGATGTTACTTTTTCTTTTCTCTGCATTTCACGATTGCGTTACAACTTCCTTCAAGATCATGTTGAACACTACAAGTATCTACTGTGTTTTTTCTAAGCATATCTGAATATAATTCTTGAGTACTATCGTCCGTCAAGGATTTCAGTTTGTATTTCTCCAAGTACTGTGGTTGTTTCTGTTCTCTGCTGGGTTGTTCATGTCGTATTTTGCATAAAATAAAATTGTGATCTGTTTTTAAGTTTGTTGAAGTAAGTGCACAAACGTTTAGTATTTGTTTTCGTGTGAATGCTGTGTTGATTCTTTAAGGGAAGTAGGTGTTATTGATCCAGGATTCATTTTCGTTTACTTATGTGTACTTATTACATGAAGGGTGTAACGTTTCAGCGCTTAATTAACGCTAAGGATTCTGTCCCTATCGTATTCGATATTTGTTATGTGATGCATGTATTTTCTATGTAGCAATATGCCTGTCCCAGAAGGGCCCTGTTTTATTTAGAATTTCTACTGTATACTATAGTAGTAAGCAGTTTGCGTATTTGATTGTTCTTTGTTTTTTCTTTTTGGTTTAGAAGAGCATATACATAAATCTATCCGACGTTTTTCCATTCCATGTTGTGACGTTTCAGCATACAACTTGAGTAGTTTTATGTTTCCATTTCTTATTTCTCTTGTTTCGTTTTCATGCATAAATCGTTATCGTTGTAGTTCGTCCGCCTTTCGAGGCTAGCTTTTTGGTTCTGCAAACAGTACAGTAGTTGGATATTAATTAGTACCAACCCCAAGAATTATACACAAATGAAATAAAGATTATTCAATGAAAAGAGATAATCCTACAATTAATTTAAACAAAAAGAAAATAGAATCTTGTAATTAATGCATATAATAAATAATCAAACAGATAAAATAATATATGTAATACAGCTTTAAGAGTGAAATATTACTTCTACTATTATTTTACTAATAAATAGAAAATTTTCACCTGAAGATGATTCAAATCGAAACCGGTCGTGAAATATAAATTATTAACAAAACTTAAGGAAATACCTCTTTTAATATCTTAACATCTACAGCACAAGTACAGTATTTTACCTTGGGTTGGTCTTCCACTTCTTTTCCCTAGCTGTAGCAGTTTCTGAGTTACTCCATCTATTTAGTTACTACCACAGGGAATGTTTCTTATAGTTTCACTTGCATAATCTTCTATCTTTGTTAACTTTTTAACATTTTCGAATGACACATGCAAAACGTATATTTTAATTTCTGATTTCTACGGCTAGACTTTGTCTTGTTGAGGAGCTTTACAGACATTCCTGAAGGTTTGGCTTTTCTACACTCTGTAGTTACCTAAAACATCTGATTCATACCTGCTTAAAGTTGTATGTTTTGAATATTCTGTTTAGGCTTTTACTATAGCGGATTACTTTTGTCATGGTCTAAGTATCTACAACATCTCTTTGAAGATAGTTTTTTGTTACAAACACCTTAGTTCTTTAGGGTAAGCACCCACCAAAGTAACATGACATATGATCTGACGAATGACTAACATGTGACATGTAACTTAAGATTAAACCAATGCAAACAAACCACTGCACGCCCATCGAACGGATATGACGAGGATGTGACTCGTAACACGTCACGTCAGCGTCAGACAAATGGAGCAGGTTCCACTTTTGTGTGATGTCATTCGAAAATATCTCGCAGAGCTGCATACATTTCAAACAGTTTCTGTTTTAAAAACGAAAAAATGAAAGACAATCTAGCGTTTAATATTTGTTTTGTCGGGTTAATAGAGGAAAATCAGTGTATTTATGATTTATGATTGAAATCGTTCTGGGTACATCGTTAGCTCTATAAAAATGTTAAAAGCACCAAGTTGTTTTACATTAACACACCAATGAGGGTGAATTCAGTAACGTCGTTTAGCTTGTTTTGTTTCGTTAACATTAATTAAATTCACCAGCGCGATCACAGCTTCATCTTCGGAGGACGACATTGCGACTGACTTTAATCAGTGCAGTAGGCGTTAAATCACTTACAAGTTACATGAATATTATATCACTGTCATATCAGAATCAGATCATAGATCATGTTAGTTTGGTGGGCGCTTGGACTAATTAGATAAGCGAAGCACAATTAGAATCAGTATGCTTTCCTTGTTGTATCTTTTCCAATCTTTAATGATGTCGCCATAGATCCTGGCAATGATATTCACGTTGTAGTCCAATAAACTTTGATGTTATCTTGCAAGAACCAAAATGTGAATTTATAATTCTTGCCGATGAAACGTCTACGTATCTTGCAGTACAGTATGAAGCCGCGTTTTTAAATTAAAACATGAAAGAGCGTCAAGCTCATTAAACAAAATAGTTTTCAGTCTTTTCAATATTAATAATCAAATCATCTCAAAGAATATTATGTGGACAGCTCTAATATCAATAAATCCAAGAGGTAAGAATTTTCTTGAACACTTTTGTGTTGTGTATTGGAAATACTGATCTGAAGATACACATTGTGAGTTTTCGTTTAGTAACACTGAAGACTTTATTAGTGCAGTGATATTGCAAAGCAAAACACGCTGCCTGACAATGAGCGCAATACGATTTTTTGAGACTTTTAGCCGGCAATTCTAAATTATATCAAGGGACGAAGAAGTAACCTCTAAAGTACTGAGATAAATTAGAATTTTACAAAATATTTGACTTTTTGCAAAAAGTCTCAACGTTCCTATTTATTTCTACTAGATCTTTTACTTAAGATTAGGAAGAGCAATACAGAGATTGTAGATCGGTCATATACTGGCCGGCAGCTGCTTTTTTCCGTTAAAGGTACTGGAGAGACTTATGGAGGAATTTATCAATGAAGGAGATCTGGTGGAATATCAAGCGTATCGAGCAGGTGGATTTGGCAACATAAAGCTTCACTAAGATATATTTAAAATCGTAAAGGTTATGGAATCTTGAGAATTTGCTCGTTTGATGATTCTAAAGACAGGAGAAAATTCAATCACGACAGTATAGAAATAAGAGAATTTTATCGGATGAGTTAAGATGGACATACCAATGAAATTATGACTCAATTTTATACTACTGCTTAAACATATCTGTAGAGAGCAGTATTACTTCTTCTCTAGTGATGTTTGTTACTGCACCAATTGTTCAAAAAAAACTCGATTTGAGAGACCATACATAGTGTACAACTTCCACTAGGTAGGTATCAAGTGTTATTTGTAAACTCATTCAGGAAGTTTACAGAATTGCTCGTATACGAAGTTTAGGTCAAGTCGGTAAAAACGCAATTGACTCAAAATCCAGAGATTTGAATTTGTCAAGAACAGGTCATTTTATGAACACACACAACTATGGTGTAACTTTATGACAACAATATGAGCTGATATAGTAGCTCAATCTGAAACTGAAAAACGATAATTAGACCCATCATCCATTGTATAAATACTACAGATGTAATGTATCGTGATCGTTATGTCAATGGTTCTCACACTTCTTTTTTGACCTGGATAAACCTACGCCTCTTTAATTAATTATTAGTTAGATAGTGCTATAATACAGCATATTTACGTTAATTTCTACGTAGCAATTTAAACCAGATATTTTTTTCGATTGATTCTGTTGCAAACCCAGATATATTAATTGTTGGAAAAGTTGCACATTTTGACAAGGCCGTCACATTACTTACTTGTTCCACCAGTTATATTGATAAAAACCATAAACCAATAGAAGGTTCTAAATTTTTTAAACACGAGAGAAAATTAGCGTTGCCAAAGTTGGTAAAAGATTTCCAAATCTGATGATTTTACATCTTTCATCCTGTTTCTGACGACTACCAGGGATTTGTAGATGACCAGAACACCTCATTGGCAAGACTTCCTGCAAAGAGGATTAAGAAGAAACGGAGAGCTACAATATAGCAAAAGAAATGGAGCAATGGAGCAACAGAGGTTGGAGCAAGAATTAGCGAAGAGAAGGGTTATAGAAAGTTGCAAGTCAATGAAGTGCTTAGAGCTGGTGATTGACAAAAAACTGTTATTTATAGAACATTCTAAATAGGTAAGAAAGAATGCACAACTGGAAATCGGGATTTATATTTAAGATGGTGTATATTGAAGGTATAAGGTCAATATTTGTATACGGAGCAGACATCTAAGAGGAGAGATAAAAGGGCTCCAGAATGATAAGACACCTATAGGTTTGGTCATTTCGATAGTTTATAGAACAATTTCAAGGAACGCACTAGAGGTGGTGGCAGGTGTAACTGAAAAGACTGTCATTTCTACATAGTTATGTGGGTGCACCAAGTAGAAGATTTACGGCTTGAAAATGGAAGTTCTGAAGTTCTGTTCATGAACTGTTTGAGCTACTTGTACAAACTTGAAACTGTTTCAAGCATTTTGAAATGACTTAAACAGTCACTAACGTTTATTGTTTTTAACAAATCATTTAAAAAATATTTTCGTATTTTTGAGTTTGAATAAACTTTTTGTTACCGTTGTTCTTATGAAATAGTTAATTCTACACAGAATTTTTCTTTAGCTTGCTGATAACACGCGCTTCTCACAGTTTGAGAACTAATGGTTTACGTCAAGAAACACCGTTTTGAAAAAAAAATAACTGAATTCACTAATAAAGGGAAGAGCATGATTTAGGCCAAGTAGTTTAAAGGGGAACGAAAGGATCTAATTAAGCCTTATATTAGCTTAATGAACAGGGAGGTCAAAATTTAAGGATTAAAGTTTGTTGAGGTAGTGCAATCTACTTAACTTAGATACAAGCACTAAAGATCAGTTTGCTAATGGTGCTCGAAAAATATCTTTTGATTTTTCATTTTTATGTTTTTTTTTGTTTATTCTGACGAACAAATAAAGCAAAACTGGGTTTCTTGAGATAGCTTTGTCAATTAATTTGTTCATTTTTTACTACACAATCAATCAGGTATAACATTGTTTTAGAGTAATTTGAACTTACTACAAAAAAACTACTTGTTTAGTAACTACATTAACTCAAGTTGTTAAAAGATAAAAAGCAATTCTCTACGGACATCATCAAGAAGCGGTTGCCAAAAAAAGAGATGTCATTATTTTGACGCACACGGTTGTTGTTATTTAAATTTAATTTAATTTTATCTATACCTGTTTGATTACGTAAAAACACATTTAGCTGTGGGTTATTACTTTTCAATTTATAAACCAACTACTATCATCTATTAATTGTGACAACTCGTAGCAACAGGAAATAAAAAGATGTAAACGTGACACTAACTTAATTAGACATTTATTCCTACATTAATTTATTATTTATTATATCCAATTCCAGGTTTATCGAATACGGACGAAATTATTTCCTAACTGATGGTACTTTAAGCTTTTAACAACGTTTTACGCGTATTCATTTGATCCGAAAATTATTTATATTATTGATTTTATTAAGAGACCTGATTAAAATAAACGCTAATTATAAAAATTTGTTTACTGTAAACAACTTTTGCATAATGTAGTAGTATGATAACGTTTGCATCGGTTTCTAAGACCACCCAAACACAAGTCGCTTCCTGGGGGGCACTTTAAGACATCTTCATGGGTCCAGGACATAAATTTGCCGTGGACATGTTCTGATCACGCAACCTGAATGAACCGATTGATTAAGAGAACTAAATTTTGAAACCTATATAATTTTTATTACACATAGCCTTGGCTATTTTTTTTCTCTGTCATTATTATTGTTATATATTTGCTTTTAATGTTGTGTATTTGTACTAATAAAGGTAAAGCTTGAAACTTATACATAATAATGTGTCGGATGCCAGTGTGTCTTACATAAGAGGATATTGTTTTTATGTTAACTATTCGTTAATTAAAGTTAATTAATACTATGTACTTTTTAAATGTTCAATGGTTTACATATCTTAAGTTTCTATTAATTGTATCTTATAAAATTGTTATATATTTTACTACTTGCAAATCAGACATTTACTGTTTTTCTATTTCCAGATTACTGGTCTACTTCTATCAAATCAATCTGTATATTTTTCTTTTTTTTTTTCATCGTCCATTTCTAAATTATATTTTTTCTAGCATTTTATTTTTCTGTTTTTCTTGCAAAATAGTATGCTAACATGCAATTCAATTAAAACGATGGTTCGCCAAGTAAAGTGTATATTCCAACAACGCAACTGTTTTAGAAAAATCTAAAACTGTAACTACAACAATTTACTTATCGCGTTGCGTCGTCGAGTTCATTAGTATCATCGGTATACTAGAGTACGGCTGCGTATAACGGAAGTCAATCTGAATGATGTAATTTCTAACAAGGACAGGCTATTCACGTTAGAGACAGATTAGGATCTTCTGGAAGTCTTATAAGACTAGACAGCATTAGAGCATCAGAAAGAATTAAAAAAGCGCATACTTTTCACACACAAGCTTACGGGTAAAACTTCGAGAGAAGAGATATCCCGGCAGATAAACCAAAACCAAGACGTACTGCAATCGCAATAGCTGAACTTAGGAAACTGAAGCTTTAAATGCAACTTTCAAAAGAAATACTTCTCATGGAGTTTCGTAACTTGCTTTATCTCCCTATTAAGATGGTCGTTTACGGTTGAAAAATATGTACATGCGGCCGCACTTTAATCTAATAATTTTCGTATTTGGAAAGTGATTTTTACAAAAGCAAAGCTACTGTATTCGTGAAATTCTCTTCTACAAAGCTATATGGAGCTGTATTTTAATTTGTAGTTACATTCCAATAAAAGCTTTCTAGCAATATTAGCATTTTTAGTAAATTTCACTATCTTTCACCTCTTAAGTTTGCATTTAACGCTTTACATTAAACGGAATTAAAGTGAATTTAAAAGTAATCAAGTGTCTCCTATTGTAAGTGAAATGAAAAGTGAACACAGAATTGTAGCAGTTAAACATGGTAACTACTGGAACATTGTAAATAGTACAAGATGCTTTACAAATGTTCTTAATTCTTAATTTTGATGAAAACTTACAAGAGCAAGCAAGAAGCAACCTTGTAAGATTAACTAGGGAAAGGCCTAATACGAATATTTATTTACGTATTGTTTCCATATTTTAATAAAAAATGTGATGTCCGTTTGTTTTAATACTTCGTCTTAATTATCTTCACTTCTGGGTACACAAGGTTTTGATGACACCCTCATTTATCTTAGTTTTGTTGGAGCAGCTATCCATTCTTTATGGGGTTCAATCTGGTGAATTCTCAAGCCAATCCAACTCTGCTAGCTTTTTCTTGGTGAGTTCAGAGTTGTGATAAGGACAAATCCTGCTGAAACAGACTGTCACTGTCACAAGATTACCTATACATTCTTGGGGTCAGTTTTCTCTATAACATATCAACGTATTTCATACTACATATCATTCCTTCAATGAGACAGAGCGTTTCTGATCCGGAAGCTGTGAAGAAACCTTGAAACATCACTTTTGGTAGATGTTTGGGTGCCTGCTAGATGTGGCCAGGTTGAAGAGGTTTCCTAGGTGAGCGCCAGACAGAAATGGATCTGTACACGTGAACTTCAAAATGTGTTTCGTAGACCCCGTGTCTTCATGTAACTTGACAATTCTTGATACAGTGGACTTCTCAACACCAGCTGAATATGTTATCATTCTTGCGCTTTTCTTCGTATTTTGACTCAAATATGTGTGTAGTATTCTGATATGCATAGCAAAAAAAAACTCAAGAAATTCTTTTAAAAGTAGTATCAAGAAAAAAAGTGAAAAAATACATCTTAATATCATTAAAGATAAATTTAGACTGTCAGACTGATGAATAAATCAGGCAAAAGTAATTAATTTGCACTGTACTTTATAACACGAGTACCATTAATTATTACTAGATCAAACAGTATATTATGGAAGTGAACATGATGACATGGGGAACCAATTAGTAGTCAGTATGCATTACGCATAATCATCAAAGAGGTTGGCCGTTCAAAGTCTGCCGCGAAGATACATGTGGGGAAACTGTGATGTCTTTGCCGTTATTCTTAATGTGAATACCATAAACCTAGTACATAGCATCAGTACAGTTTTCGTAAGAGGTTTTACACTGACAAACATCTCCAGCATCTGCAATCAGATAAAAATGGTCCACCATTAAACCTCCACCAGATAGCAACAATACCAATTAGGTTCTTCTTCTAGGGCTGTCGGTTTCTTCTGAAACAGAAATTATCAAATAAAAGTATTTGTTTACAGTAAAGTTTGATAAAGAGTGTACGTGAAGCAAAAGACAACGCGATGATATGCATATCTTGGCTATCTTTTTGTTCTGGGCGCTGGTGGTCTGAAACTCTAAACCAATTACAATATTACCAAGACATGATTTTGTCCATAAACTACAATTCAAATGTCAGTTTTGTAATTTCCAAAGCTTTTCAGATTTGTGTTTTTGGTGAGATTTATTAAAATCTTCTATTTAAATATAATTAGTTACGCATTAAAGGTTGAAGAGAATGTCCAAAATAGAAAAGTTTTGTACACTGATTTTCCTTCTGTTTGCGACAAGAATCTCAACTCGATCACTCAGTCTCCCAGTTTTACCTACTGTTGTATGCAGGCTTGTAGTAAAAAAACAATAATATAAACAAATCGATTAATTTCAGACGAGGATTAACACCAACATAGCACAAAATCTTTGGACTCGACTGATCCCGATTTGACTGAGATAAACTTGGTGTGGACAAAAAGACCGGTAGCACCTTCAGCAAAGTTTGAACAATGCACAGAAATGCAGGATTGATTGTTCTGCCAAGTGTCTGGTCATTCAATTTTACTTATAATGGTTTATTGCAAAAACAGCAGATCAAGTTTGATCTTAAACCAGTGCAAGATTAAAAGTACTATTGAATGTGGTGGTACAGTGGCGGCTATTAGGGTGACGCAAGTGAAGCGCCGATTCACCTATTTGTTTCTTTTAATAATTTCTAATATTTAATTACTTAAGTAATTTTGTTTCTTAGTGTAAAATAGTAAAATCTTGAATAAAATGTAGGTAGGTAGGTACTCAAAACACAATATCACGACGCCTCTGTTATGGACCAACACGAACGCAAAGCATAAGGACACTTGCACTAAGCTTAACATTGAGTTGAAGCGATATGAAAATTCTAGGCGAATGTTTCAACAAGAAAGACGCGTTGCCATGGCAACAGACTTCCTACGCGGTCGTATGCAGTACAAACACCGCCGGTATTGGCCGCGCCAGAAGCGTTTTTAAAGAAAACGAACAGCGATTTACTATAAGTATACAGCTTGCATTTTTTAGTTGCATTGACGGTGTTTTCAGTTTTTACGTCATTTAAGATTATCCAAGTAAAATTTCAGTTAAAAAGAAACGAAACTGAATAAAGACAATATTTAATAAAGCTTTGATAAACACACATATTTAGCAAAGAAGGCAAGTTGGAGATGCCTTGTAAGACGAATAAATATTCGAAAGTTATAAGCTGCTATTTTATGAAATCTTAGATACCATTTTGATGCAAATAGACACTAGATTTCAAGACATGGATAAATTGTTATTCATTTATCTTGCTGACGTTTCTAAGTTTGATGAACATTCTGAATTATTTTCAACGGAAAATCTTCATAATTTGAAACAATCATATTCCAGTTTATTTAGTACTACGGACATGCAAAGACTGAAAACGAATTAGACCTCATATATTCTGATCAGCAATATAGAAGCAGAACCCCCAGGAAGTAATGCTTTTGTTGCACGACGTGCTTGAAAAGAATCAAATCATACTTGTGCAATTCAATGGCGTAGGAAAGACTTTCACATTTAGGAAGAATATCTATTGAAAAAGGACTCAACCATTTTATGATGATGTCATCAAGTTTGCTGCCTTGAAAGATCGAAGAATAGATCTCGTCTACAAAAGGTTTAATTTTTTACTATTATAGGTATTTTACTGATTTTGGGATGAGACAAGCACCTTTTATCTTGTTAAATTTTTGTTCATTTTTAAGATTTCAATGCAAAACGCTTCACCTGTTTTAAAACTCACGAGTCGCCACTGTGGTGGTATGAATCTTACATACTGTACGGTCTTTGGTTTAATATTGTAATGATTCAGTAAAAGACCGATTTACTAAGTTAAATTAAATTAGTTCGATTTAAGAAAAGAAAAGGTTAGTGTGAATAAAACTTTAATTAAGTATATAAACTTTACATTATTGATAGTGTTATGTTTGTTTGTTGTTGTTCATAATAATATCAATGAAAAAAATGAATATTTGTCAAAACATAAATTTTCACAATACAAACGATTGAATTTTAGAATAATACTTAATTGAAGAATTGAATGATTGAATAATTGAGTTTTTAAAGTTCTTAATGATCTCATTTCTACGCAATATTTACGTTTATATTAACATCGTTGACACATGATATTGACCTAAAATAAAGTAAAATTTAGATCGGTAATACAAATTAGCATATTTTCCATGAAAGAAACGTTTGTTTAGCAATAGCAAAGTAATATATATTAAAAAAAAATTGAAAGATAATGTTAACCTTTACATCAGTTCATTAATAGGGAAATACATTCAAGGAATATTAATTTCTGAAAATGACAGGGGTTTTTAAAACACTCTGTAGTTTGGAAACAAACACGTGTTTATCTAAACTATTTTCATTGTTTAATAAAAACACAATAATAAACTGTTCAAGTTTTTGGCACAATCTTTTAAAGGAAAATTTTGCACACAAATAACTTTTTAAATGTAGTCTCTTCTTGGTGTTATTTATATTTAAAATTATTTTTAATTATAAGTTATTTTTATATTTATATTTATTTAAATTGTCAATTATTTATTTACTTAAGGTATACACGATATGGTATTTAAAAGTCTTGTATAGATGTAATAATAAACAGAATCTTGAAACAGATTAAAGTTTATCAAAACAAAAATTTTGCTCTCGCGATATTTTTTGCGTATGAATTGATGGATTGACATGTGATGTCTGCTATATAGGAAGATATGAAACAGATTTTCTTATTCCGACTTTTTTAGTAAAAGCGATTTGTACGTACCAGTTCAACAAATTGTATTTTACATAATATTAAATAACTTTCACAGGTGACAGTCTATTCAATTTATAAGAATAAGCAAAAAATGTTAAAAAGAATCAAGTTCTTGAGATTTTTCCAAATAAAATGCATAGCAACAGTTTGTTGATACTAAAAGCCAAAATAGCCAACGAATGTTGAATTTCTAGAGTTCCGGTTTGTTTTAAATATAATTTTTTCCAAAAACTTTACTTTCATATAAATTTCCAATTAACCCCCATTTTATTTCAATGAATTATTATCAAAGAAAAAAAATTCGTCGAAATGCTTAGAAATTATATTGCAAGAATCCCTTTATTACTGCGTATATTTATTTACATACGTACAGGTATTTACTTATTTTGTAGACCACATTAATTCCAGGATATCTTAACGTTGGGAAAATTTTCATAAACTCAACAATATAAAGTGAAAATAAACTGGAAACTTATTACACTACCGACTGACTGTAGCAATAAATGTATTTAATATTTATTTACTTTTTCATTAAATCTGAATTTAAGAATTAAACGGAAATTTTGCTATTGCTGTTTATTGGCTTAAACCTCATTTTAAACTTGGAATAGCAAGTATAAGTAAGTACTAAGTTCTTGGGAATTTTCTATAAATTTAACTTATTTATTTATTTTTAGATATACGTAGATAATCACAAGAAAAGCGAATTCAAAGTTTTAGGAGAATTATCTTTTTTGTATGAACTACCATCTAGAACTGTTGCCTACAAGACCATTTTAAATAACTTCTATACTATCATTAAAGAATGATTATACAGGCAATGATGAAATGAATAAATGTACATAATACATAGTAAATAAAAGTATACTTACTAAGAATTATATGCCACTACCATTGAGAGGTCCATTATTATTTCAGCAACATTTCTCGATCATCTTCCTACACGATCCCTTACATTTAGAGACCATTGCTCCGTAGACCTTTGTACTGAAATTTCTGTGAATCGATCAAGTCTTATTCAAAACATGTTGAGTAAAGTCGATGCAACCTAGAATCGGGAACCTGAAAAATTAGATTGACTCAAAAAACAAATCTATGGATCGAGTCCAATTGTTTCCAAAAGTTTAACTTATCTGGAAATACAGAATGATTAGCAAAACCTAATAAAGGAGAAAAAAGCGAATTAATCCAAAACTCATAATATAAATGTGACAATTTCTATTGATTCATTTCCTCAATATTTTAAAATGTTTAGCAAAAACTAAATACTTATTTGTCTAAACTCACATTTTCAAAAGTCTAGGTACGTTCCCCTTTAAAATGTTTGAACAGCTTATACTTTTCCAATTGTTTAGAGCTTTCCGGCTTGGTTTGGCTTTCATGAACCGTTTGGTCTATTTGAGTAGGTTAAATTAATCAAACCGATTAAAAGTGTTAATTACTAACAGTTACTTTTGATTTAAGTTTTCATAATCGAAAGATCTTTAATGTTTCTTGGCGAGAGGTGCAAAATAGCAAAAATTCAAAGTTGTCTAAGGACATATTGAATCTCGAGGCTAAGTGAGGGGAATAAAAATAATTTGTTTTGCATCAATTTGCTTGCTTGTATTTTATTGCAGTAATACGTCTTACCAATACAGTATACCTGAACTATGATAAACAATACATACTATAACTTAAAACCTTTGCTGTCATGATGGTGCAGTACTCCCAAAACATCTCTTGGTTTAACAGTTTACATTAATTATAAACAGATGGGAATCTAATCAAATTGTTGTCAAATTGGACAAGGTAGATAGAAATCTATGAAATCATTAAGTTAAATCGTTTTTGTAATATGGCAGTATTGTTACTGATAGGAAAAGTCTACACGGCAGCATCAAGAAGATAAAGCTTTCTGTGCATGTTGCTTTTTGACACATCAAACAGTAGATACACTAACTAGAAAAACTTTATATTCGTAGTGTTACGAGGAGAAGTTCGAATTTCTGAACCACGCTTCCTACAACAAGCCCTATTATAGTCACCTAACCAAGACATGAACATATCACGTTTACAAATAGAAAAGGTTAGTTAATGTAGACAATGAACCTTTGGCTGGTTTATTATCAAGAATTTTCTCTTTCAGAAGCATCTTAAATAAACTCCAAGTAGCGCAAAAAGTTTTTTCCATAGAGCTAAAACCTTGTTTTTCTTCTCTTCAAACGGTACTTTCTCAGATTACTAAGTGGTTCTGCGCTTCCAGTGTGCTGCAAAGGTAAAGTGTCTAAACCGATGGATCAATAGTCTTCGTTCTAGTTTTCTTACACATGTTAATTTGGACAACAATATTAATTAGTTTAAGAGTTCATTAAGTAGACTAAAACACTGTTTTTAAAGTAAGGCAGATTTATGTGCCTTGAGCTCCTCATATGACCAACTCTTTCATTGATTACCAAAATGAGTTACCCAAAAAAAACCATTTGCCTTTTTCTGAGTTTCTGTCTTCATTTAATTCAATTCGACTTGCATTAGTCTTATCATCATGGTCGCATACATACCTTGAAAGTAAAACTTTATATCCTCTAGGTGACAGCAACAATTCTTCTCTCGTAATAATAAATATGAAGCTTTGATTGGAAGAGTACAAGCAACTGTCTTTTGGTTTTTTTAAAATTAAAGTAGGCAGTATAAGCAAGAATTTATATCATGGTTAGGTTTTCTCATTAGAAACGACTCAAAACTTGTTAAGGTTTGGTTTTCTTCTGTACTTGTTTGAATCGATCCTATGCAGCAAGTTAGTTCCATTCTTTTGCTGTTATGATGTAAAACATTCATAGCTAGAATATCTCAAAACCCACTCAATTGAATTCGCATTCTTCCCAGTTTTTGAGTAATCTTAATAATCCACGATGCGTTCTGAACATTCTGGGTTAGTAGCTTTCTAGAAATAAGTCTTCTAACCAACTATTTTACTTCTTGAGCAGTTAATATTATTTTTTTCCGTATTGTGAGTATTGAGCAAAAGTAATTCTGAATTTATTTAAGACATAAAGTTTTAATAAAGAAATTCTTGAAGAGGTCACTTTCTATAGTTATACGAAAAATCAAAATTGACTTTATTATCACGTATCATTTTATCTAATAATTTTCAGTGAAGATGATATAGAATGGGTTCTTTACACTTCATTTTATATCCATTGTATATGTCATATACTAGCTTGGGTGACTAAAGTAAGTAGAATCAAGGACGTTATTGAGGCAAGTGGAAAACAGTGATGCCGCTATTCATTAGGATTATAACCCATCAAACGATGGTATGGATGAAACAATCAACAGAAGATGCAGATTAGAGTTCACGAAGAGCGATAGAAAACTTCACTAGATGTGTCTTTATCTTCATAAAGTAAACCTTTAATAGTTAGAGACTGCTAGAAATCCTTCGTCGTGTAATTTCATGGAATATTCACATGATGATTCGAACTGTGAAGTTTCACAATGTAAAGTAGAATTATATCTTTTTAAATTTTCGTCTTTCCCAAAAAATATTTAGCACGAACATTTATAACGTAGTAAACACCTTCCGCCGTTTGAAGTGGAGTTTATTTTATTGATACAAAGAAAAACCAATTACCCTACTAGTTTGTAGGAAGATAGCTGATTTCTCGTTTCAGTTCTAGACACTTCGGAGTTACAATCGTATTGAAAATCTTGTAATTCTCCAAGTTGTTTGTTTCCTATCTTCTATCTTGAAAACGGTGCACTTTAGAGTTCAAGACTAACATAAATTTAATTATAACTCGAGAAGACACTCAAACATAATAAATCAAAGACGAGCATAACTACAATACTTTTACCACATTCTTATTTTTACCGTCTTAATGATTCATTTTACTATTTTTCTGTTTCTATTAATTACAATAAATCTGCAGTTGTTTAGATTACGCATTACGCATATTTCATTCATCTTCACTCTTTTAATTTTTCTGTCACATACATTTATATTAAGAGATATTTACATAGTAATCTTATTAATGTCAATTGAACTTAATTCTACTCTTAAATGTCTACTAAGTTATGGTATTATTTTTGCTTTGAAATGTGTGTCTTCAATTATCTTTATTTATCTCTTTCAGTTATGATTTATTTGTTGCATAGTTAAGACAGTTATTAGTCATTAAATAAGGAACAGTAGTTTAGCCGTATCAAATGATTTCCACTACATAACATGTATACAGTAAAGCAGGAAATTGATGAGTAAAATGAGTAGTGAAAAGTAGCTCATTTGTTACAATTCACAATTAAAAGACGAGAATGTTTCGACAAACCGTTTACGGGAGTGTAACGTTTAACGACTATAAGTAACTGTAATTTAACATATGTATAGCAGCAGCTGAAGAAATAAAGCAAACTTGTCTAATAAATGAAGGTAATATCTGCAAGTAAATAATAAAAATGAAAATAGACATTGTGGAATTTCCTGTTTAAAAGCTCTGGTGATTATCACATGAGATTAGTAATACTTACAAAGCAGCTGCATCCAACTTGCAAAGGGCAGCAGTAGGGTATATACAAAATGGCCCAACAAAAACGAAACAGACTGAATAGCTCCCACAAAAATAATTTTTCGAAAAAACTCAAAAGCGCGTCGGTTTGTATTGAGAGGGGGACATTTCTGACGTACAATTCAAATTCTAAACTTCAACCACCTAAGGGGTTAGTTAGTTAGTTAGTTCTACTAACACCAGATACAGCAGCCAATTGCCTCGTACTCAACGTAGGACCGGCAGCAACATGACCCAGAACCGTCACTTCCACTCATTCATTTCGCACTAGTTTCTCGGCGTGTCTTTTTTTTATTGACCACGGAATCATGTTTTCTGGAATTTTGCCACTAACTCTAAATTGTCGTTGAATTAACAGCTCGGCAGTTCTGTTTGCATTTTCATTATCCCCAAAGAAAGGTGCGATTATTTCAAGCCTTTCCGCAATCGAGTAATTTATAATGTAAGATTTTCTTAATTTACTACAACAACAAATTAAATGAGAACAAGTCTCAAATACAAAACTTTGAAGATCATGAAGCCTTCTATGTTGGAAATCTTTGAGGGGTTGACACGCTCCCTCATAGGAGATTGAAGTTTAAGTTTCAAACTCTACGTCAAAAAATGTC
Source organism: Ignelater luminosus (assembly GCA_011009095.1). Taxonomy (NCBI): domain Eukaryota; kingdom Metazoa; phylum Arthropoda; class Insecta; order Coleoptera; family Elateridae; genus Ignelater; species Ignelater luminosus. Next base: position 71,947 of record VTPC01090746.1, read on the forward strand.
TATTTTACAATACAGATCGACCTGCTTTTGCGTTTTTTCGAAAAATTATTTTCGTTGAAGTTATTCAGTCTGTTTTGTTTTTGTTGAGCCACCCTATATAATCCTATTAACGATGTAATCATTTTCTCCGGTTACGCGCTCTTTACTCCCAATCTAAATAATGACACAGTAACGTCTCAAGGAGCACAGATAAGCTCAAAATGCCTAGATCAGTTACAAATCATTACTGACAGTGATGATACCGAAAGATACCATGATCAGAGCATACACATACACTCATCTAAAGAAATCCAAAGATGTTGGTGCTAGGAAACGACTTGTATATCAATCGTATATGTGAAAATATAGAAAGATATCAAAAGGAATCAAAACACCAATTTTAAAGAATTAAGGTAATAGTCAGAAAATTCAAGCTGAGATAGATTTGACCAAGCATGCTAGGTACAGTCTGAAACAAAAGTAGTAGGACACCTAGTGGCAGATACTTTAGATGTTATGATCTAGACCACTTAAATACGTTGGATAGTCTAGAAACAAATAGATTAAGCTCAACAAATAACCAACATTTCGTTTGAAGATATTAAGAACAGGCGAAGATCCACAAACCGTAGAGCGTAATATATGGTCTATGGTCACGACAATAAGTGCCATCAAGCAGAGAGAAACTACAAGCACAAAGAAAAAAAGTAATTTAACACTTTATAATATGTAACTGTGTTATAAAGAGAGCATGATGCATTGAGAGACTTACACGATCTAAACCTTACCTCTAAGATCTTCCAGAACTGCATCGTGCCAATCGCTTCGAACCATTCTAACTGATTAGACTTTGTAACAGCTATCTATAAATTTATTTTGGTATATGTATACGTAAATACCTAAATATTCAAATAAGAAAGCAGATAGTAATTTGTGCCGAGCTGAACGAAATCACCCATCTAGATTCGAAAGTAACTTAAAGGAAATATTTATTTTCTTACTATTTTGCTGTGTGTGTTATTAATCGCTTAGATTTCTAACTGTAAGCGTTATTTAACACCAAAATTGCTTAATAAACTACAGTACAATTAGCTAACAACTTTAGTTCTGTTTGAGCTGAAGCCGATAGTAGTGTATTCGAACTAACGGTAAAACAAAAGAAAACTTTCAGTAACTATCTTTGTTTAATAAAATATGTAAGTCAATATTTGAATATAGTTGAATTTTTGTAACTAAAAGTAAAACTCCGACCCAAGGCTACCACTCATTTAGCTATTACAGTGTTAACTTCAGATATCTCTACATAACATTCAATTGTCTTAAGTCTTTCTGTCTTAATAAGTTAGTTACATGTCCTTAGCAAGTATGAGGTGTTATTTCGTAAACAAAATTTGCAAACTCATCCACTATTTAAATAATTTACTTACAATGTCTGAATATTAATTATAACAAAAATTAAATACTGACTTTATTCTTCTTTAATTTTAAATAATTAAAGTAATAATAGCCAGGAAAAGCTTTAATTGCTGATAAGCTCATCAAGAAAAATATTTTCTAATAATTACAGTTTGAAATATATTTCCTGCTATTATACAAGCTTTTGGAATTACACTTGAGAAATGCAGCCATAAAAAAGATATAGTAAGCTTTAATTGAAACAATTAATGTTACTACCTATTGTGATGAAGATAAATATAAAAATGTCTTACCTTTGCGGCAAACATGAAAGAAAAATGAAGCTGTAGTTGTAGCTTAAAAGTATACAACAAAAAATTTAGGAAAATTTATACAATTTATTAGTACATTAAAAATGAACAATTAAATATAAATACGATCGCTTTTTTTAATGTAAATATGTAAAAATATATCTCTAAAAATTGTTAACAACTATATATACAGTCTTTCTCTTACAATATTTATACAATCGAACCTGTACAAAATCAAAAAATGTCCTGGAATTTAAATATTTTCTTTACTCAATTTTCACTACACAATTTACACACACGTACTGATGGTGCGTTTAACTTTACACGTTTGGCATTTAACTTCACAACACCAATGAAAATTACAAAAACAATTTTTTTCTTCTATAATGTCCTTGGTATTATACCCCCTTCCGCAACAAAGAATATCGCAACCTTCTTCCCCAAGCGATGTTGCGTTACACACTCTTCCTTGCGTACCTAATGATCCCAACGTATTATTCGGAGTACAAAATTTCGGCGATTCTTCCGAGTAGACCAAATCTACTCGACCAGGTGGTTTAATTGTTTCACCTTCGGGAATAAAGCTGTGTCCGTCGTTGCCAGCGATCACTTTGGCAGCTCCGTCGAAACGTTCTTTTAAACGATTACCAACATCCCTAAAGGGAGGCATTTTCCTCCAACAGGTTCTTAACGTACACGAACCGGAGAGACCGTGACATTTGCATTCTGTTCGCATGTGATTTTTGATTGCCTGTAAAACAGAAGCTATTATTTTATGAGTAAATATATTACCTAGAGTGTAAATTATTGTAATTTGACTTGCAGACCCGACCCAGAGTTACTTTGCCGCTTTAAAATAACCAACCTGTTTTGTTAGAGTTGTAAATGCATAATGATACCGCCACAATTACATCAAAATATGCCGTTTTATTTAACAATCTATTTGTAAACCTTAAAAAATTGAAAATAAGATGTGAAGAATTTCATGCACCTACTTGATTATACTTCACATACGAATATTAATAACGAACACGTTAAAATGATCTAAAGAACCATAATGGTAAAAACAAGAACGAGAACGATAATATGATAAAGAGACTAAAACTACCTTCATTATAGAATAAAGAAGAATGCGTCAAGTAGAATTCTGAAGCAACCTTAGCATGCAACGTAGAGTTCAATTAAATCAAAACAAGGTGCTATAATTATGAGCAGTTAGTAACGTAACGAAGTTACTTTTTTGTAGAATTGTTTTCCTAACGTTTCCAATATTTATTTAGTTTTTATTTACTCAACCGTCATTAAATATTCAAAGACTGGTTGATCTTCAACCATTTTTAACTTGATCTTGATGGTGTTAATATTTGCATTAATTTCTTTGAGCAAAACTTAATTTAATTAAGCGGTTTGGATTCGATTAACGACCGGAACCTACTCGACCTTTTACAGTCGTTTTTTTCTTCTAATTTTTAGTTTGGAGTTTAAATCTTCAGTTTCGTAATTACTACGATATCAGTCAGTTGATTGTTTGCCCATGCCAAGCTAGTTTTATTTAAGAAACTCCGAAATCTGTATAATCTTATATCTTACTAATATTTGATAATTAGCAAACAAGCAAATTATTTGGTCTGGGTATACTTAAATTTCCTTGAAACTTCTTTAAGCATGAGTCAGCGAGTCTAGATATTTGAAACGTAAAGCTAAATTTTCGGGCATCAGTATTCTAGGCAATTTAAAGCCCAGCTTATTTCGTAAAGGTTTCTTATATTAGTAGTTAAACTATTTCGGAACAGTCTGAAAATCCCGCAAGGTTTAACATGGGCCTGAAAATTTGCTTTAATTCCTGTCTAAACAGGATGTCGAGCTGATAACACTTTGTTATTGATAAGTTAAATTAAGCTTAACGATCTTTAGCGTTGAAAAGCTTAGCATACAATACAAACCAGAATTAAAGCAAATTTCTAACCCCATGTTAAATCTTACAGGATTTTGAGGCCGTTCCGACATAGTTTAATGACTAACATTCATATGAGACTGTAAGTTGGAAAGAATCTACTTAGGCAAAAATTCAACTGCCCTCTCAAATGTTCGAATTCAGGTCAAAAAATTACCTTTTCTTATTTACAACTCTATTTAATTCCTAGGTTCCATTCCTGACTCATGCTCAGAAGCCTCTAATTCTGAGCTAGCCAAACAAGTAAATACTTTCTGTGACTTTCTAGTTATAGTAAAGCCAAGAGCAGTTGTAATGCACATGTAAATTATTGTTATGAAATATTCCTGAGAATTGTACCTAACGATTATTTCTGATCATTTTTTTCTTTCTTTAATTCTCAGGGCTCTTGGGTTTTAGTTAAGCTACACAGTTCTTTCTTGTTTATTTCTGTAAATAAAACTGCTTGTTAGGGAGCCAAAATACAGATATTTCTGCCCAATACACCTACACTAGCAAGTCAGAAAGTCAGTAAAGGACTGTTGAGAAAAAAAGAATACATTATGATAATCTTAGATTCATGATCAGAAATACGTCGAAGCTTTTAACTTACAAATCTAACTACCAAACGACCTTCCAGTTTCTGTTGGACCTTCAAATGACTTTTGGTTTCTACATGTTAAGCAAAAAATACCCAACTGTTGTTTAGTGCTAAAGATCTTAAAATTTATTTTGAATGAATGAAAAATTGCGTAGATTAAAAGAGTGACTATTTTATAAAATTCACTAAAAGATCCTCCTTGGTCACTTGTTCTCTTGAACCAGAATTATAACAATGTTTGTCAAATTCATTTTATTTTCCATACTACATTTTGAATGTAAATTGTAGGAACCTCGAAATTAACCTTTTGGTAAAGAATTTTCCAAAGATTTGGAGAAAGGAAAAAATCTAGAACTATGAGAGATGAGAAATAATAGGTGGACCATTAATGAAATTGCAGTAACACGAAGAAAAAAAGAGTTGCTCAAAAGAGTTTAGTGCCCATGAAGGAAATACATTTTGCTTTTTGAGCAAAGCAAAGGCTTAGTCATTTGACATTAAGAATGTATCGCAATTATAGGCAAAGGCCAATTAGAAGAAATATATGACAGCATCATAAATATTTAGCATAACAAATAGATTTCTAAAACCCAGATGAACTTATAGCCTAAATGACAATAGCAAGCTATTATTGATAATATATTGAAAATACATCAAGAATAAGAAAACTAGTTTAATAGGAACAGTGATGGAATTCAGTCGCCAAATAGTAAACACTAGAAGTTACCTTATGCAATCTATAAGATCAAGATCCAAACTTTAGAATTTGAATAAATCAGAAGGTAAAAATATAAAATAATCTTGAATTGTAAATTGAAACTTGTAAAATTCCCAGTACTAATAAAAACTTACTTACCAGTCGTCCAGCAGCATAATTATGTAGTTTTACTAAGGTTTTCATGTCACTTCTTTTCTTATATCTAGTATCCATAAAATCTTTTGATTTTCTAAGACCGAAATTAATATTATCCCCACAGCCACCCCATTCCCAATCTCCTTCAGGAACTGTAACACCTTTTTGATTTAAATTTTGATTTTGATTTTTATTATGTTTTTTATTTCCGTGTTTTCCTTTTTTTAAATTTTTTGTATTTTTGTCACAGGAACATTCTACCAAATCACCCATGGTACAGGCTCTGGTTACGGCAAAAGTAACCCCCGCTGCAGTTATTGCATTTACGAAGCCCGTTTCTCGTGTATCTGCAATAGAAAAAAAAACAAAAATTAATTTAGGCTTAAAAGGCAGGTTTTAATTTGATAAAAGTTATAATAATAACAAATAAATAAATTACAATAGGTGATATTTATAAGATGTATTCAGAGCTGAGATACGATCAAAGCGTACATATAGGGAAACTTCAAATGTTTTTTCATATATCTAGAGCTAAAAAAATGTAATATCTAAATGAGCGATCTAACTGGATTTATTAACGCGGCAGTTGATGCATCATGTGTGCTAGCAGTCATCAATCCACTTTTATCCGATCAGATCTCGCCAGTGTCTCAATCAGATCCCCGTTGAGATACACTATACGTACGGGGATAATTGTCATTCACCGTCGCCTTTTATCTGATAGTGATCGTCATCAACTATCTTGAAGTTGAGCATAACTCTTGCTGCGTAATCTGATCGTTATACTAACGCTTGCGGTAAATCATATTAGCAATTATTATTTATTAGCACAAATAACAGATTTCTTTGAATTCGTTGTTATATCAGAATGCAAAATCTCGGAGATTCCTGAATAAACGACTATGGAATTTTTATGAATCAGGAAGAAAATTCTTTAAATAAATGTTCAGCTTTTTTACTGCTCATCAATACATTAGTTTTATCTCATTTGATATTATTTTAAGTGTTCCTGGAATAAACCATATAAGATTTTCTGTTTATTTTTTTTCCTTCAACTAATTTACAATTGAGTCAGTAATGAATTATATGCGAAGAATTACAAGAATTTTTATTTCTTTTTAGGTACGTAGCATATGTTTGTGGTGTT
>VTPC01090746.1:88165-114080 GCA_011009095.1 Ignelater luminosus
AAAAAAGTCTCCAGATAAAGATTTGTCGTAAAAATAAGAAAAACCAACATAAAGAAATCGCTTGTCAGGTTGTGACTGAATAAGTATGTGCAAAAGAGGCAGTAGCTGGAAGCTGAAGTTTTAAAGGGCCAATTTCTTCAATATTTTTTGAGGGCAAGCATCTCTCCGAATTTACTACTTTTAACATATGGCGGCATGCTATGGTTAACCTTCAAACTAACAAATTGTCAGTATAATAAATTCTGTAAGCTGTTAAGTACGCTGTGGTTACATATCACGATATGGCATTTGTATGATGTATACTCAGGTGGGTGCAATATGTCATAATTAACGTTATAATACTTGTTATTTATTATTCTACGCAACCATCAATTAATGCATATGTTTAGACATCCAACTAACCACTGAATCGATTAATCGATTAATTGAAATTATTTAGTAATTATCAGCTTAATCAGATAATTGTCAAACAACCAATCCAATGACTGAAGTTATTACCCACATAATTGACTGATTAAGTGTATGATTAATCAAATCAAATAATTGATTAATGTATGTTCAATAGTCAATTTATTTGTCAAAGTTTGATAAAATTAACAAAATTTAGTATAACTAAAGTAACACTAGCTATTCTCTTTTATTAAATTAGGGCTCCCGAATATTTAAAAAAGGACCAGCAAGATAAATTAAGTACAAGAGATCTCTAAAATCTAAGTACTATGATTTGTTTTGCTTCCTGCTGGACTCTCCTTTGTTAGGTGTGTCCAATTTGTCATCTCTTAAATATAAATTCTTCAGGCTGTAGGATGTAGATCCTCGAGAGGTTTTCCTTCAAATCGTTAAGGATTAGAAAAAATACGCCCTTTCCTTAAGGTTGGTTTCAATTAGAATAGCAAATTGAAGATTATAGTATTTGCTATTAATAATCATTACAAAGTTCGCAGTAGTAGCTTTCTTGGGTTGAACGGTAGAAAAAGAAACAGACGATTAATGAATCAAGTTTTACCATTTAAGAGCCATTATTTGTAATCGTACGCAGTAAACTAAAAGGCATAAAGGTTACAAACGCAACATGGAAATGCGCAGAATAATAAATAACAAGTATTATAACGTTAATTATGACATGTTGCACCCACCTGAGTATACATCATACAAATGCCATACCGTGATATGTAACCACAGCGTACTTAACAGCTTACAGCTTACATGTATGTAGGTGAATTTATTATACTGACAATAACAGATATAAACTATCCATCCGTCTATAATTTTCTATATTAAGCGTAAGGGTTTGTTGAATTTCACTATATACATACATTCGAACGAATGTATGAGAAAACGAACGATATATAGGTATAAAACAGCCCGGTCCGTTGCTCGAAGCATCGACATAAATTTGCCACCGGTCTGACAGACGGAATGCTCCGAACCGAGGTTATGCAAGTGAGTAAATACGCCAGAGATGGCACGTAATTATTAACAATCTACACAGGCATGTCGTCCTATATTTGATTTTATTTTTAATGGTAGCATTCTTAAGGCGGACGGACGCGATGGCTTTGTTAGTTTTTATTTAAAGACAAATTCTTGACATTGTTAATTTGAAGGGTGAATTCTGTCTACGTGTTGTTATGCTCCTTAATGGAAACGAAATCAAAATAATTTTTTTCAAGTATTTCAATTGTTTTTATTATTTTCCAAGAAATTAGTGTTGGAACGTAGAAAATCTCCAAAGAAAAATAAAATGATAGTGAAATGCTATAGAACGATTAGCTGAATTCTTTTAAACAGGTTAGCAAAAAGAAACCCTTTCAGAAACGTTTTATTGGCATATTGACCAAAGTTACTATACTATAGATTTTCTCATTGCCTTTCTCATCTTCTGTAGTAGTACCATATTTATTTAGATACTAAACAGTAAAAGATTTGCGTCGAGTAGAAAAAAGGATTTAATAACTACCGCCATCACAAGGTTGGACTGATATGAGAAACCGACTAGAATTTTCTATCTTGGTAAATTTTAGTATATCTTGCCATAGGAATGTAAACCATGTTTGACTCTATCCATCAAAAAATATCTCATACGGACAGATTAAACTAGTATTAGAGTTTATTTTCAACTACCCACATCAAAACAACATCGACAGTGGGATGCCGTACAAATGTAACTCCTACATCTTTCAAGTTGTCACGATAATCAACAGTTTTGATTTAAAACGACTGAAGTTATACTTTATATAATACTCTTCTAAAAACGTCCATTAAGTCTTACAATTTAAGAACTTTTGAACACTGTGATTCTCTTCGTATAGGAGAGGTATTTGCTGCAGTGAGAAAAATCGTTTGTTTTCCGGAAAAAACGACCTCCACCAAGTTTAAAAAGAGGTATAATTTTCTTCTTTTTATGACAAGTAAAAGAACCTACAGAAGACAGCTCATCAAAGAAGCCACAATGGGACTGATAGTGGTAGAGATTATAGAAGAAATAGATCATCATCTTGATACTGCATGATTTGTTAAAAATCCATATCAGAGTTAGTAAGGAAATAAGGAAAAAGAAGAGCAAAGAGAATAACATCTATGTATGTACCTGAATGAATATTTAGTAATAAATGATTATGAGACTTCTCACTAAATAGCTTCCACACACAGAACATTAACATAAGTCGAAATATTTGCAATATAGAAGAAAAAGAAACTGAACAATTTCATACCTTATTTGGGGCGAATTTGATCATGCTTGTTTTATAACACATAAATGTTGCAAAAAGGATAGGATATTGATCAATCTGACCCCGGTTTAAATATGTTAGTTGGTTTAGGAAATATTCTGCTGAGAACTAGTCGCGGTCAAATTGATCACTAGTGTGAAATTGATCAATTCTTAAACGCTTTTTGATTACTACAAACGAGACTTTTATATGCAGAATTTACTTTATATTAAGACAAAGAACGAATACATATTACGTAATACAGAAAAAGGCACTCTTACATCGTATATATTAACAGAAACAAATATTAATCAGTATTGGAAACTCAGTGAAACATTATATCTCTTTTACATCAATATTATTTTTGAATGTGTAAATATCTTCACCATCACAGTTTTTTAAATCAGGATTTGGAAGAACAGCTATAATATCACCATTTCCAATTATAAATTCGTCATTCTTTACAGCTTTGAATATATTTCGTGTGCTATTCACAGACTTCATACCCAGTACTACAATTCCTTCATCTGTTGATTCTTCAATTATTGCAACATACCTATATGTTGTCTTTTTTCTACTTCCTCCTAGTACTTTAACCAACAAATATGTTCCTTTTTCTAAATTCTTATTTGCTGAATAATATTCAGATTCGTCTCCGGTTTCTTCAGTAAGCTCGTTGTCAGAATCGTCGTGTAGTTGTAGTCCTGTTTCATCTTCTGAAGTTGATTCATTAGGAGCTGGCTCTACTTCAAGTCTTTGTCTTTTAATGTTCCGTCTTGAAGGTGTAGCCGTGAATCTTTGTTGTTGTAAGTAGTTTACTAAAACATTGTTAACAGAATTATTGTCAATGTCATCTTCTGGAATCTTATTTAAAACTCGTTTTGGATCTAAAGGTACGATTCCAGTGGCTTTAGAAAAAGCGATTAAATCTTTTTTAGTGGCGAAGGTACCACCTTCCCCTTTTTTATCCATTTCAATTAGAGAGCTAGCTAGTAATTGACCAAAATCTTTTTTATCGATTGATGTATAAGACGGATGTGACTGCTTCCATCTACATAAAGTTGACCTCCACGATGTCTTAAATGCTCTAAAAAACCCCACATCTAAAGGTTGTGTTAGATGTGTAGAGTTTTTTGGTAAACAAACAAGGGCAATATTGTTCTCTTCACATAACCGCAACACCTCATTGGTAAAATGGGATGATAAATTATCACCCAGCAAAACTTTTCTACCTTCTAGTTCTTTTGCATGAGGTAGAAAACATAAAGTGAACCAGTCACCAAATGTTTGGGCGTCTATCCATCCATGATGTGTGCGATTATATCTAGACCCTAATGCACAACATCTTTTGTTGCAGCAAGGACGCCCTTTGGGGCCGTTCTCCGTCCACTGAACCCACAGCTTTTCAGATTTATAAATAACGTATGGAGGTAACAAATTGCCTGATGCCGACCCACACATCATTACAGAGGTAGCGCTTTTCGTAAAATTACAAATTCTTTCTGGGTATTTAGTACCACACCGAAAGAGCATCTTTTTATTCCCTGGGTTGTCTTGCAAATTTGTCTCGTCGTAATTAAATATGTTGCACGGTGGAACATCTTGCAATGTTTTACGTAAGTTGTTAAAGTAATCTGTTATAGTTTTTTTAGAAACAGAAGCTCGAGAACGTTTAATATTAGCAGCAAGTTTCTTTACAATTGCATTATTATGTCGTTTAATTAGTGAATACACCCAATCATTTCCTGGCAAATTATTTTTAAATGACGCAATAGTACGACCCTGACTATCCAAATAATTTTTTGCTAATTGCCTTAGATCGGCTGTTTCTAACGGAAATCCCCATTCGCCACAAGTACTTGCAGCAGAAAGAAAACATTTTTTTTCGTTAAATGTAAAGACAGTTTGTCCTCTATTTTTTCTTATATGACGTCCATGGTACTTATTATGTAGTGTACCATACGATATTTTGTATTCTCTAGCAGCTTTACGCAAACTCCAACCGCTTTCAATTACTTTTGATAAGGCCTGCTCGACATTCTCGCTATTGTAGTCTTTGTATTTTCTGGCACCTAAGTTTCTCTTATATACACGTACCATTGTATTTACATTAGTCTAAAATAAAAAACAAATAGATACAGCAATAGAAACAACAAACAGCTAAGTAAAAAATGATCAGTGATCAATCTCACCCCTCATGTGTCATCTATTTGACCCCGCCATCTTAGTCCCAAAATTCCCGCTAATGTGTAAAGTTTTCCGCTTTTATAATCTACTATTCGGGTTAACGATAGATCAACTAAAACGTATACTTTTCAAAGGTCATTCACACACTTTACTGTAACTCGTCTGTGTATTAAGTGTCGTAACAATCAGATGATTGGTGATTATTACCCTACACTTTCATTATTCTTTTGTAAGAGGAATTCTTCAAATTTCAAGTACTGTATAAAGCCTTTCGCTTTTCTTAACTTTTCAAACAATCACCTACTCTATCGGGGACTATAGACTGCCTCAAAAATAAATTATAATCATAGAGTTTAATGGAATACTACAAAGAGTTTAATTCTACAATGGCATGTTTGCATTTCCCTGTCGTGTTCTTCATCTTCATGTTCCATATTTAACATATACTAGCAATTATTATAAGATGATTCTAAAGCCTTGACACATACAGCTTTCTTTTATATGTTTGTTATTTTCAAACTCAGTAACTCAAAATAAAACAATCAAAAATTGACCAGAATTGTTCAGTCTCATTTTGCAAAGCAGCAAAGAGATTTAAAACTGATTACTCTTTCTATGGTATAAGTATCAAAAACCTTTCTCACAACATATTTTGTAGTGAAGCACCGTGAATCAATCGTTCTTCACCGTTTGAAGTAATGCAAAAATGTTTTAATAAAGATCGTTTAAAGTTGGCCCATAAATATGTATGCAGTACTTCCAAATGCCATCACGTAAAATATGACAGAAGAACATCTGCACTTTTTGCCTTATTCAAATTATTTTTACTCTAAGAAGGGGAAAACTACAAAAGCCTACTAGCATAAGAATGCATAGGCAAGCTGTAGTAGTAGTAGTCGCAAATCGACACACACCTCTTGATCTTTTGCAAATTAAAAACTGACATTTAAAGTTACAGAAAGATTGAAAGACTTAAAGTACAACGCAGCGTTTGGAAACTATAACAGTCTTATTTGAGATTAATTCGAAGAATCTCTCAGTAAAAAATTTTTGGGCTTGAGAAAATTATTTGGGTTATTGTTTTCATAATTGAAATAAACTACAATTAAGAACTGCTTTAAACTACTTTTGTTCTACAGCTAAATAAACCAGAACTTCCCTATTTAGCTATAAAACGATTAATTACGTCTTCATTTCTCTTATACGTATAAAGTTAAGTCGTTAAATAAAACTTACAACCTATAATTACCAACCATATGCGAGAAAGATAATGCAACATTTTGCAACTAAAAAGTTGCTTGCAACGCTTTAACATAATTAACCATTATTACAAAATAACACATATTGTTTTTAATAAAAAACTTCTTTTTGAAAAAAGAAAAAATATTGCTTAAGATATTGTGACATATCAAGGGCAATATTTTTTAAATAAAAGGACGAGAATAAATATTAATTCTGAACTTCAAGGTTCTTGCCTCTACGTTCTCTTGAATTTGAAATTTATTATTAAAGTACTTTAACATAATTTCGTGGAATAATATCATCAGTTCTTTTAATAGGTGCGATTAATGTATGCCTTTAAGTTGAAGCAGTTTATATAAAGATCATTTCATACTTTTCAAGAATTAATTTCTAATTGTAAGCAGGAAATTGTTACTTGAGAAAACGAGTGTTTGTGTGTAGTACCTACATATATATCTACTAAAAATAATCAACTTTGAATAATTCAGAAATGAAGTCACCTTTTTATGTAAAATAATTCTGGATGAAATACATTTATGTTCTATTATTTGTTATCGAATATTTATTATAAGAAATTAAAAACAATTTCATAATAGCATACGAACAAAAATGATATTTTCACTTAATTAGAATTTTGCGGGTGGATACTGTTTTTTGTTAAGCTAAGACGGTTTTATAAGCAAAGCTTCTTATTAGCTTATGAAATTTCATGAAACGATATAAGCGAGTGAAAAAAAACGTAGAAGAATACCTCAACATAAAGATTCATTACAATGTAAAAAATATAAATTAGAGCTCAGCTGTGGATTCCGCGACAGTGGTCTGCTGAATTTGAAGTACAAACAAATAATAATCAAATCGTTTCTTTTTGTAAAATATAAAGTAAAATATAGAAAATGAATCTAAACCTACAAAAAAGGTAGAAATCATGATGAATAAGTACAAATATAATAAAAAATGGAAAATGATAAAGAAATGAAAGTATAAATTAATGAACTGCAATGCAATGATATAATAATCAGGATAAACTATAATATTGGCAATAAGACGTTTTTGACTTGCAGCTAGACAACCAGAATTATTATCTTACTGTTTCCTAGATTATGAAATATGTCTTCCATTCACACTTTCCTGGTTTTGTAAATTGTACCGACATCATATAATTTCTAAATCAAGTGTAATGCTTTTAATTTTCAACACATAAGGTGACCGTCTAAATAAATACTCTTTCATAAAAAACTAAGATTTAAAACCAAAAGGTGATGTATTGAATATAAAACTTAAACATATATTACCTTTTAAACGAAGAAAATCAATAAAATAAGACAATATATCTCTTCTCATTATCAAAGATCACTTAGTAGCAATGAGAGACAACACGGATGCTGACGGGCAAGCAGGTCCGATGCTGAGGACAATGGACCCGCAGTAGATTTATAGCTGGCAGTCGCATACCTGAATCAGACCATTTCCAAATCCGTAGACGTTCGCCCTTACGATGGAATCCCAGTTTTTATCAATCTGTACCTGTTCCATCTCTATTGCGACCTTCCAGTATATTATATTATCATCGTTATAAGCTTTAACTTACCTTACAACCTAATGATTTATACGTGGTTGATTTGAAAACAGAATACGGAACTTTTTTTAGATCTAGACGGATACATGTTTTGGTTATCTTTATCTCAGGTGAAGATAAAATTAAAACTGTAAGGCTTAAAAGCTTAAGACAATACTTATCACTTATCTCTGACAGTGCTACCTGAGCGTTGAGTTTGTTATCTTAAAGTTTAGAAATTTATTAAACTGATAGGTTTAAGATTGTTGCTTTTTAAAAATTAGCTTTTCGATATGAGATGTTTCTTCATTAAAAGGAAAATATTGAAGCCTTATCTCTGCATCTCATAACTTAAAAAATTAATTAATAATAGACGTTGCTGCACAATTCAATCTGCGGAAAGAGTAAAGAAACATGCACTTTGGTAATTTTCTTCATCATTCCTGCTTGTTAAGAAGTTTAATAATAATAAATTGCAGTACAAAAGACTTAAAGATTTTAGATTAGCTTTTCCAGCAAGGATGTTCAAATACTTGAGAATGCGGGATCCATTAATGTATTTCATCATTTTATTTTTAAGTGATCCAGCATTTAAAGGAAAAGTTCAAAACAGTTGACCTAGGCATACCTCAAGAAAGCATGTTAGGGCCACCCATTGTCTCCTGTGCAGACCTGTAGAAATTCTTTAATCCAGAAAAAATTTGACTTGGTGCTATTAAGTTCTTTCACGTTATTTTCATATAAATAAGAGTTTCTTTAGACACACTACAAATATTCATCAGTAAGATTCTTCCAACTAGAAATATGGGTCATTCGGGTTTTTTGGCGTTTTTTTAATTTATCCTCAAAAATGTAAAATCGTATCAAAAAGAAATCAGAAATTGGAGACTGTAAAAGGACTCTCAGAATGATTCTTAATAGTAAAAAGAAAATTAAATGCAAACGAAAGCGATCCATGTAAGAATGTTCCTGGACGTTCAAGGTAAGTAGAAAGACCTTTCAGGATATAGTCAAAAGGAAGCTTCAAATGATATTTCTCAAAAGGCATCTAATGCCGTTTGACACAGATGCTGAAGTGGTTACAAAGTTCCACTGGTCAATCCTATCTACTGAAGAAAAACATTCCATCATTAGATGAGAAATTTAGCAAACAAAATACCAGAGTGATTTTAGCTACTGCTGAAATGCTAGTAGTAACTGCAGATTATGAGTCTAAATCAATTCATTCAGCATCAATCTTAATTTGGGTCAGAATTACTTTGGACAGGAAAACACCTCATGATCAAATAAAAATTTATATTCCTCAGAAGATAATCTTGGCGTTCACCGATCAGCCGCTTGTAACTTAAAGCACGCTCTGCCTGTTTCATACAGTAATATTTCAGAAAATGTACAACGTTCTGCTGTCGTCAAGTTTAGGAAAAGTCGAAGGTTTGTTGCAGGGCAAAAGAAGTATCTTCAGAAATTCTAAACATTTAATCAATTTACAATATATCGGCAACTTGATACGCATGATGCATTCTCCATTCTTGCGTAAAACATAATCCAAAACCGTCTTAAAATTCTATTGGTGTTTTTACTTTCGGAAAGCTTAAGATATTCATAACCTTTATGTATAGCTATAGCAGGTAATGCAAGGGAGATAATCAATAAAATACGCCCATTACTTCTGTGTAAAAATTCCAAAAATGAGTTTTGTTAAGTTAAAATACAGCTATCAATTTGCTGGCTTATTCAATAAAATTATAGAATTCCTGGACTTCCAAAATCATCAGATTTAATAAAGGAGCTAAAATAGGTAGCTAAATTTAAAACGCTTTTTTTTACAAAGAACGACAGAAGGTAACGATTCAAGGCAGAGTCCACCAAAAGCTGTTCGATCGGCCCAGAATGCTGAAAGCCCGAAGAATTCTGTTTTAAAACTAAGTGAAGCCCGCTACAACTCAGATTCTAGATCCACAGATCTCACCGAGAGCTCAGGTCTCCAGCTTTTCCTTCCAGCTTAGCCTTTTGCATTGGTCAGACATTTTGGTTTTCGTAGAACTTTAATTCATAGGTCTACTCACAATCAGTAGTGAACCGTGGTGGGTTTGCACAAACCTACTGTTACATTTCCTTTTAATTAGAGAGCCTTAATATGTTAAAAGTCCGTTACAAAAAGATCCCGTCCTGTCTTGTCGAATTTATTTCGACACAGTTTTTAGAATCGTCATTTGATCGGTTAGGGGAACAAGAATTACTGAATTTATTAATCTTATTTTTTACAGTTTACCAAAAAAAAAGGTATCTGGCACATAGATATAACGCAAGCATTATTGTTTTTATGTTTTCTCCAGAACAGCTAATAGAAAAACTCTAAAATCAAAACTTTTTCAAGTCCAGTACTGACTAAGTGCCCAAAGCTCTATTATGATAGTATAAAACAAAATACAAATTTCTTTCTATATGACGGATAGATGTCAATTACAATAAACAGAATTGCTATATATCCAGTAATTCTCATTTCCTTTTTTTTTTCAGCTAGACTTTCCAGATTTTGACTTAAAGTCTTACTATATTGTTTTATACCTGGTGTCCAATTCAGTCTTCTTGGTTTTATCTTGGTCATCGATGTTTGTATTTTTCTCAAATTCATCAGTTTGCAGAATGCATTCTATACATATATGTATGTATGCAACTTGCTACTCCTATCTCATACTGACCAACCGTTTTTCCTATTTATACAGGAATGATAACCCATAAAAGAGAAACTAAAAGCTTTTATAATAAGAAAATCATTCAAGTTAAATAACATAAAATACGTGCATTGGTTAGAAAAGGTTGCCAAATCAGTCTTTCTCATTTTCTTCCTTTCTTCTACTATTCTGTTGAAACTGTAATACTTTTCTTGTTTGGCATTCTCCAAAATACATTAAAATATTTTACAGCGACATCTTTTAAAAGCTAGGACAATTGATCATCTCTCCTGGACTTTTAATAATAATTGTATGTTGCTATTACACAATGCCAGCGGTTTCAAAACAATTTTTCGACGTTCGCCCTAGCCTAATAGTATTTAGATAGTAGATATTTATCTACACTGCCTTTTACCCCAAATAGAAATGAAGTTTCAAATTAATTGCCTTCTTTAAGCTACAATAATTGTGAGAAATACTTGAAGACGACCTATCTATTATGTCATGTATAAAAAAATAAATATCAATAGGCTTTGCCTATAATAAGGATCACTGCCAAGATTTTAAAGCGATCTATTCTGAGTACCAAAATCAAGTAGACGCAAGCTGTTTGACGTCATTTTTACAGGCTGCTAAGACTTGATTTAAACCACAATCAATTGAATATAAACAATCAATTTGCTATTTATTCATTTATATTTGTTTTCCCTGTTTGCAATATTTTAGAAAATGTCACTGTTTGTTAACCATACATAAACCTGTTATATCAGGTATTTAATTTATTACTTAGATATTAATTTATCATTCTGTGAGTCAGAAATCTAGACGATTTATAGATATTTTAATAAGAATTTTCTTTTGTACGTTTCTGAATAATCTAATAACATACGAATATACATAAATAAATCAACAAACAATAATTTATTAATTGACAAGGGTAAATCCATATTTGTAATTAATAATGGACATTGTATTTACGAGGTTAAAATTCAATAAAAATAGCCGCGCTCACAGTGTTAATGTCAAGGACCGATAAACGTAAGTCCGACCCTGAACGACTTACTTCATTGCTATTAACACACATAAATATTTCACTAAAACTTTAAAAATATCTTACCTCTTAACAATACTTTTCTCATACTACGTCGAGACGATGTGCAATTCCACCTTCTATGTCTAAACTGATACTGACATTCTTTTTGGCCAAGAAGGACGCCGTTTGTGATTTGTTTTAAAAGTGCAGGTTCGTTCCTACAAATATCTGCCAGTTTTCCACGGAGTCTGCGAGACTTCCTGCAGATCTGGTAGGGGTCCATCACAACTAAACTACCCGATGCCCTAAATAAAATAAAGCAATTTATTAGAATTTAAAGGAACATTCGTATTATTTTTTAAATATAAATTTACTGAAGTGCTACGTTAAAATAATAAAATTTTAATGTTTGTACATTTACTATTTAGTAACTGTTCCTTGTTAAAAACCATATATCATGCAGTCAACGATCTTTCGTTTTATGGTTTAATTTAGTTTATTTTCCTGTTAACTACAGGTGATGGCGCGAGTAAAGAGAGTCCAGACCTAACTTTGACGTTGCGTTTATAAACATCGGTTTAATGCTCAAGTGCTGTGATTAGTTAATGGGCTCATTAATGCTAGTTTTAGAACTGTACTCAGGAATTCTTAAAACCATTTTATAGTGTACGTTTATATATAGATGTAATACGATTATCTCCTATTAAAGCAAAAAAACTACTCAATTTAAACTCGTAATAGAATAGAACATAAAACGAGGATTATAAACAAAAGAGAGATTAGTGAGATAAACCAGAGTATCAAATGGATACCTGCATACATGAGCTAAACAACTCGGACAATCAAGTTGTAGCGACCAATGGTTACCCAGGGGACGGACCTAGCGTCTGATTGGAGAGGTTTCTCCGATATCAATACCTCACACCTCGAATCACCCGAAAGCGATAAGGAATTCCAGTTTAACTATTGGATCCACGCTTCAGTTTTTAATCTCTAATAAAGAACAAACAATAAATTCGCCTACGTGGAATGTGATTCTATAATTATTTTGAGATCTATAATGAATTTAGATTGGACGGCTTACGTAAAATTATATTTAGATGTATGAATTCGTTTGCTTTCATTAACCTTCAGTCTTTTTCTAAAACATCTCATTGCAAATAATAAAAAATAACGAAAGGCGTAATTTTTAAAAATAAAAATTATTTTACAATAATAAGTTCTTTGAATATTATTTTTTAAATTTTTTGCTATGGAAGGATTAATTAGTACATTCCACAACAAAATTCTTCATTGTTCTAAATTTAAAAATTTTTCATTATTAAAAATGAATATTTAAAGCAATTTAGGCCTTTTTGATTTTGATAAGAAACGACATTATAACAAAACAATTCAAAAAGAGTAGGAGCAACATTTTGTTGATTTCTATAAATATTAGGCTGCTACGCATTTTCATCATTTTTTAACCTACATTGTCCGTCATAATACAGGTACCTACCTACATATATGTGGTTATAGGTAACCCAACTGACTGTTATGTATATCAATACAATAGTGTTAGAACAGAAAGTAACAAATCCGTTGCTGAAATAATAGCAATTAAGTCAAAGATAACTCAAAGCGTACCGTAAGTCAACTTTAGAAACTGTATATAATAAGAGATATGGTTTATTCTGTCAAGCGCCAATGAAAATTTTGTTCGGCAGCTGTTTTTAACGTCTCTTTTTAATAACTGCTATTTTCAAATTGACTTACGGTTTTTATTGGAGTTGATGGATTCTTTTATATAGAAAGGTAAGATAATTTGTTTGTTTGCTGTATATTTTCCAACTAAGTTAGTTATGATAAATTGGATATATACTACATAATAAATAAATAAATAAAAATATTTAAAATCAAAAAGAAAATTCAAATTACATGTGGTATAATATTCACTAATTTTAGGTTTTCAGACAAACAAGGTAAAGGTTTAATAAAGAAAGAAACTGCAGAAGATATTTTGGAATTCATACATTAATACCAAAACAATTAATGATGCGATCAAAAGAGTTAATGTGGAAGCATAGGAAGCGAAAAATAGGCCTAAGGAAATTTATATATAAAGTTTTGAAGATCGATGTCAGTATGTGTATTACAAGACTCTTTGTTCAAATATAGTACTAGAAATAGTTACAATAGAAAGTGTGGTCTTCCTCAAGTTCCTGCCTATGACAGAAATGTTAACAACATGATTTTGATTTTGTTTTATTTAGCTCTTGCAGAATCTCTTTCTCTACCATACTAGCATTATTACAGAACGCAGAATCTCGTGGTATGCATATTCCATTGAATTCTGAGACACCATGTATATTGGTCTGTATTTTTTGGCTTTGGTTGCTGTTATGGTTATGTTCTCTTATATCATTTTTCTTATTACTATAATTATTAACAAATAGAAACATTTTGTCGCAAAATATCTATTACATACATTAGAATTCATAAATATTCACACTTTTGACAAAATACATCATCTGGTCTACAACACTTACAAGACAAGCACATGTGGAATTTAATGAAGTAGTGTAGACCAAAATAATATTCAACCGCAATTAGCAGAACTACTAGAAAGTTACACAAAAAGAGATTGGCTAATGTAAAGTTACTAAATCTAAAAGAAAAGAAATGCCCAGATCTTAAAGTATTCAATTGCAGCATATACAGATTTAATTCAATCTACACAAAATCAACCTTTACATTGTCGTTCTTTCTCTATGCAGTGTCAAAATCCATTCGACATTAATTCTTTTGCGTCTTGTTTGTCTTTATAAATCCCAAATTATCTATTCCAAAATAATTCTCACAATTAACACATTTATCAAAAATAAATTGACCAAAGAAACGTAAAGAATTTTTCTCTTTTTCCGCCCACTTAAACATCAATCTTGATTTTAGATCACGTTCATTTTAGTTTTTGGGAATTGTAAATTATTTGATTTATTACGTTCGATAAATTTAATTTTGATAAAAAGTGTTTCATCTCAATGCACCAAATAGGCTATCAATACAGTGATCCCTACATACTAATCACAAATCCTTATCTTAAGTACTATTTAGGACATTCTTTTCGTTTTTTCTCATGATTATATAATATAGACATACTCCCTCTTGTAGCCTGCAATTTTGTAAACATTTAACTATCTGTATATTATGGTAGCTCAGTTAGTTTGTGCGTAGATGTTAAAAAATCGAAATGATGATGGGAAAAGATTATTCTAATCTTTTTCCTAAACGTCAAAAATATGAATTTGTCTCAGCAAATCCAAGTTACCTAATAGTTTATTTCTTAAGTGGTTAATAGTTACTAATTTAATTAACAAATCGGGGAAGTGACACTTTTTGCCAATGCCAAGGCTAAGCCTGTGAGTCCTGTGAAAAGACTTCCTTGATGTGCTAGATACTATAGAACCCTCATATCTAAGTAAGTAGAGTGACACATCCCTGGCGTTTTGAGTCAGGAAAGTTGTCCCTTCGATGGTGGTTGCAGAAAGAAATTATTGATCAAAGCAACAACACATAGTATTGTTATGGTAAGCAAAATGAACTTCTAACTGTAGTTAAGTAAAATATTTGTTATAGTCCATAGCAGAAAGAATTGGAAACCGCGCATTACTATAGAAAATAGTTTAGTTAGGAAACAAATCAGGAATATTGCGATCTTGTTTCTTCAATGTAAGGAAACTGTATGTAAATAAGTCAGTAATTCTACCACATCTGACTCGACTACAATGACTTTCTTTGTCCTATTTAGTTTAGGCCTGACAAATTTAACTTAATCCCATTTTCCATGCAATATTTAATAGATATAATTGTCTTTTGGCATTTTGGGGAAACCCATAGATAATTGTTTTGACGTGGCTAATATTATTGTTGGTCATTAACAGCATTTAAAAGGCGTATCTGTTTTAATCTTGTCCAATATTTTTAACACTTTAAATTATTTCTTAACTAGGTATAACGATGTAAGGTTTAAGATTGTTCACAAAGTTATATTTGCTTAAATTCATTGGTTTAGTCTAGAACCGTTAATATTCCACTCAATGCACTTGTTTGCAAACACGTGCACTTAATGAATTCCTGTAATAAGATATAGTTTGTGGTTTCTTATCTTATATAAAATATTTAAAATGTTAATTAATGATGTAGATAGGCAAGTATTTATTTATAAAGTTTTTATGAACAATTTCTATTCATTGAATTTATTAATAAAGAAAGCAGTCTAAAATAAATTAGTTCAGTCTGTGTATGACCTTGACCAACTAACCAATATCTATAATTGTAAACTGTCTTTAAAAACGCACTAAATTATCCTTAACTAAATGTTTTATTAGTCAGATTCGCTTTTCTTTCAACAAAATTGAAATCAAATGAAACCTGAAAATTAAATTATAAGAAACTTTCAAATTATTTGTGTTAGTTATTATCTATGGTATGTTAAACGTCATGTTTTCAATATTAATCTTTGAGCTTAATAGATTAATCATATGATAAGAGACGTCAAAAGTTGTTTTTTAAATTAAGACAATTTGACTAAAACAGAAAGGTTTCGGATAAAAATGTAAACCCACCAAAAGCTACCTTTAAATTGGTTCTGTTTTAAATCATTCTATCATCAGTATACATTTTTAGACTTCATTCTCGAAGAGCCTGTTTAACATAACTCATATTACGCTAGGTTCAGTATTTAACACCTTCGCAACTGTCTAAAATAGTTTATATGTGTTAATTAAAAGAAAAACATTAGATTTTGCGTTATTATTAAGTTTATTAAGTTCTTACACCATCTACGCTAAGTATTTACTTACGTTTTACTTTTATAAATTCAAATGGTATCATTAGTGTGTATTTAATAAATAACTGGACATTTTAATACGTTTACGTATTGATTTAACGGGTTTTAAAAAGATTGTTTTGTTGTACATAATTCTTTTTTTAAGTAATACACACTTAAACCGTATGTAAATATTTAACTTATAATGTAAAATAACCTATTAAATTCTAAAAACAGCCTTTTAGAAATTTAAATTACTAATAACTTACGCGCAGAATGTAACACATATTCACATGAGAACGAATACATACATATTTTTTAACTGATGTTACTTAACCTAACGAAAAATTATAACAATCGTAGCGCATGCCTTCACATAAGTAAATATAATAAATCAGAATGTTTTTGACGTACTAAAAGTTAATAAAACCACATAGTACACACTACATGGGAATATTTACTTTTGAGTCTTGTTTTAACGTATACTAACTGGAAATAAAACAATGCAAATATTTGATTGTAGGTTAGGAAATGTCCATTTTAACTCTTTCTCGTTATTTTCAACAACACAACTGCGAGTTATAAATGGTTGACACTGACAGAGGTGTAATAGGAAAAGATATTAATTTAAAAACGAAAGGGAAAAAGTTGAAACTAACCCGTTAATTAAACCATTTAACACTAATGTGTAAGTTAACAGCTGTTTCATCAGTAAACTTTACATGAATGGACTCTTCTGGTAGAAATGAATTGAAAAACATAACACATGTTTAACTCGCTAAATGTTTCCAGTCAAGAAGACTACGCGCAAGAATTGTCGTCTTGGCAAAGCAGGTGGAGAAAGAGTAATACATTGCATACCATATAAACTGTGAAGTCAAAATATTCAAAATTCTTTGGAATTGTACCAATAAATGTAAAATTATAGCTTCGAATGTGAGAAGAATTACTGATTCACTAAGCTTTGTGTCTTTAATTAATTGTAGTTAACAATGACGGTATAGCATTAATTAGTCGGTACTTTATTTCATTTAAGTAGAGTTAACGAATAATTTAGATCATTGGAAAAAATCACACATGTAAGTTCTGATAATTTAGATTAGGGGATAAATTTTAATTTGGAAATTTTGCATTATAATTTGGCCCCATTAAAATAAAATCCAATACTGAACGAATTTGCAATTTAGCAACACTAATAAAACGTTTACTATAGGTAACGCACAATTTAGTTTACGAGCAACAAAATAAAACCCCCAAAGAATAACGAATTTATTTCTAATTCGCCATGAACTTGAAATTGGTATATAATAGTGTAAGGAAAACAATTTAGATTGCATAGATTTTCATTTTATCATGTTGACTATAAAAAAAGTATGCATATATGGATGTATTTTACTTTCAATTCGCAAAATAGATTTACTCTAAATAAGCAAAAACGAAACACCTCTCTGCAAATTTGAGGTAACACCAGTAATGTTTTATTTGTTAATTTGCAAAACAAGTTCTTCTTCCATTTGATACTATAAAATACATATCCTATAAAATGAATTCTATTAGTCATGCAGCTATATCAAAAATTGTACAGCCAAAACTAACAAAGAGCCGATTATCAACAATACTGTGGAAAATTAGAAAAGAAGAAATGAACGGTTCGTCTCCTTCATAGTATACTGTTCGTAAAGCTTCAAAGGTGCAAACAAACTAAAGCTAGACACTTTCGGACTGATCCAACTATTCTATAGGCCTACCGATGCTATAGCAACTCTAAATACAGGGTTTCACACTCGAATGAGTTGATCCATTTTAGAAATGCACTATTGATATAGGTATAAATGCAGGTCACAACAAAACCACAAACAGTAGAAATTGCGCCATCACCTATTACCTTAGAATGTTAATTCTCACATGGCCTAGCAATGTTAACAGAATAACCCCCATTCAACACTTTTAAAATGTAGATTTTACACAAAATTAAAATGAAACATTACACGTCACTTAAACCGGCATTTAAATTCCCAAAATGAAAACTAATTGCCTAAAAGAATGCAAATGAAGCAGTTGTTCATAAATCAAAGATCCTAACCTAAATCCTCATTAGTAGGTTGGAATTTCCCGCCATAATAAAAACTCCTAACCTAAAATTTACAATTTACAACGTTCCCATCGATAATAAAACAAAGAAAATATAAATTTCATCCTTAATTATTATTAAAAGCAAAAAGGAATTGCTGTATTTGCTAACTAATTTACCAGTCTTTAATTTCTGTGAAATAGTTTCTCATGGTATTGCAATAAAAAATCCAAGGTACTCTTTTGTACTAAAACAAGTTCATAAATTATGGTACGCTGTGACAAATGACACGCATAATTGAAAAAAGAGAAGTGGGGAAATGGGGGGAAGGGAAGAAGGATAATGGTGGTGTAAACCAAGCTTTAGTTTATATTATTAGGTGGCGAGCAGTTATTACATGCTTTGAGTTTGATGGTTGTATAAACAAGGTGGAAAATTTGGTCTGATTGTGATATGTGAATAATTGAGTTGTTATGTCGTGGTAGGTCGCTGTAATAATGTGAGGAAATAAAATAAGCAGAAAATGATTGTTGTTACTTTTATTGTTTTTAAAAGCGTCATGTGAAACACGTACTCGTTTTATAGGCTACACGTCCACAACCACAACATTAATAAACCACTAGTGGTTAATTTAATTGAGAAAACTTTATCAAATTGACGTTTAAGTTGTTAATATTAATAATAATGCCCATTTTATTGCAAAAACACCAATACCCATCTCCATAAACCACTTTAAAAACCGCTTGCATTTTTATTGACTGAAATAGCATTCGAAAATTTAGATTCTCACACACATCTCTTTCAACGCAGCATTCAGAAGAGGACAATGATTAGATTTGAATCAGAAAAACTAATTTAAGAATTAATGTAAAACGCACAAACACAATTGCTCTAATTAAAAATTTAAGGTTTAAAACGAGCTTTTCAAATTTTTTGTGCCTAGTGGTTATGTTATCGTGTATTACTCACCACCAAGATCCTGTGATGGGGGTGATCAGAAGAAGGTATACGGGCACGAGCACAGCGTGCATGACCACGCACTCACTGCACCTAGGCGAGCCCCATGACTGGCAAGACGGAGACCGCGGCGGCCCGCTCACCTGCCTTTACGATCGCATGCGCGCCCGTCCGACCCGATCTGACCCATACTGACCCAAACTAAACCCGAAAATTAATACCTACTGACCCTACTTTGATAATAGGAATAATTTCCCTTTTTTTCATAAATCTGTTACAAACTTTTATTTTCGTTTATAGATATTCCAACTTTGCACGTGTTTCAGAGACGCCTAGTTGAATGTTGGCAAGATTTTGCTTTATTTTAATAAGACAATAACTAATGGCTTGATATGAACAGTTAGTTATTCAATTTAAAATCTAAGATGTTTATAAACATGTAATAAATAAAAATGTGCAAGAAAAAAAGGTTATAAATTAACTGTACAGATAATAAAAACAGTTTTAGTAAAACTATATTTTATCTTTGTTGCAAGCTAACATAATAACCGCCATTAACTTGAAGTAGTGTATAATCGTGTGTACGTACTTGCGTTTAATCATCTTAAAAATAGAAAAATATAATTTTTAAAAATTCAAAACTAGATTTAAATAATATAATAATAAACCAGAAAATAAAATATCACTATACGTACTACATTAGACATTACATTGTAACTTATTTTGTTACTGTCTAGGTTCAAGCACTATGTGGACATTTACGTAAAGATAAGGTTAACAAAAAACATATTTATGCCATGTTTTACTGTCAGCTTGCTTTGTTAGTTATTTTGTTATTTCCGTATACATTGAGAATTTGTACTAATCTAACCAGCAAAAACATGACTTGATAAGGGTTTTGCGGTAAATTTTTAAATCGTGTAATACATGCGGTGAGCAAATTTTTGTCTGTTTCAGGAAATCAGCACTTTATTAACCATTATATGATTTTTTTATAAAATGTGCAAGTTTTATAAATATTATATTTCGTGAACTGGGCAAAATATGTCGTACTATGAAATTAAAGTCACTTGAATTCGCTTCAATCTGCAAAATAGATACGAATTGGTTTAATTGGTTTACCTTTTTTACATTTATAGATAACAGATAACCACGCAAAAAAGACTCTATGCTATCTACTACGGTAAGTATATATTAAGTTATTTCTAATTAATAAATAAAAATGCTACATAGGCTATTTATATACTCTATTAATTCTTAGACACCATAGATTATTAAAACTAATTAAAATATATTTAAACGACCAACATTAATTATTATTATAAAGATTACAATCAATAATAATGCTGGATTTTCCACTAGATACACTTTAATAAATAATATAATACCTACATTCTTCGAAATCTAGTACCTACCGAATCTACCTTACCATGAAACTATAGAAAGTTCCAGTTTTAGACTCTGCCACAATAGCCCCCCCTCCTAAGATTAATTGTTTCATATGTATAGAATCTCCAAGCAAATTTCCTTCAATGTAAGTTTTTTTAAATACTTACATTATTCAAAACTTATATTGATCAGAAAACATAAATACACACAGTGAACGCTAGCAAAGCCATTTAGATCCACGATTTTAATAAACTTTTCTAAGAAGAATCTTCAGTCAAACCTAGATATGACCCTTCAAAGATTACTGCATGACTTTTCAAAATTTCAACTGAACTCTGTTCATTACTCCTTCCATGATCAATTGCTGATCCACCATGGATGGCACTAAATAACTCAAATTAATACTACCAACTTTTGACCCGTGCTGTAGATGATATATTCAAAAAATTTTGCGCCCTTTGGCACCTTACACCAAGCAAAATTAAAAAATCCTTTTTCGGATAAAAAAACTTAGGCTGAATAATGGAAATCTTGTAGTATTATTACGGTAAAGTTACAATCAAACTATTATAATCTAACCTACCCTAACAATCTAATTAAGACAGCAACCTTAGTTCTTGCCGCAGGAAATTTATTACTTCCTTCAAAGGCGACAATATCTCTAATATTATTTTTTAAAGTTTTGACAAAACTATTTTGAACCTTCGTTTAGACTGGAATAGATCTTGGTGTTCTAGAATTCTAAGAATTCTAATTAAAACAACTACTGTCTAAAGATACATAAAAAAAACTTTTGATATAAAAAACTTCTTAGTTTTGACTAACCCACTAAAGTTATTCAACCGGCCCGCCCCATCGAATCGGAAAGCCTGAGTAATCTAAAATGTCTGATCAGTTCAAACAAACCTATAGAGATACAGCTACTCAGACATTTGGAAATATGGTCTTGCCTATTCAAACCTAACCCTGATGCCTGTGTAGAAATTGTTTTACAGATAATTATGCGATTAAATTTTCTTTAGGGGTTGAACAATGAATCGAGAAATTTTTAGTTTAGTTTTGATGAAATTGTCTTGGCTAAAGAGTTTTACTGTAGTTTTATTTGAACTATATAAAGCAAAGAAAATAATTTTGGACATTGAAAAGATAAAAATACCTAATTCAGAGCTAAACCATCCAATTCAAGGATAATTGAAAATACAGGTTGCTTCAAAATTGCATGCAAAAAGGTAGATAGCATGGTTCTGGATCCAAAATTAAGCAAAAGAGTTTGAAATGCTATCGAGATATGACTCAGAGTTTCCTTTAATAGCAATGTACTGAAAGCAACCACAGGGATTTTATCTAGAAATTTTTTAAGTGAATTTCATTCATTCATGGGGTATAGTCCACATGTACTACCTACGTCCGTGCTCCTGACAAAGTCATGAATGTCTTGTAGGACCTTGAACATGTGAAGATTGCCTTAATCCGCTGAGCTAGCAATAGAAGGATAGTAAATCAATGAAACACCACAAACGAAAGAGTACTCTTCCGTTTTAAAATCACCCGTAATCTTTAAAGCTTAAAATGAATGCCAAACAAATATGTCCAAGAATCATAAGTTAATCATCTTTTGTTACAGAAAGTTTTGTTTTCGAGCAATTTTTCTTTTGTATTAGTTGATTATATGTACAAAGTATTGGGTACATATCAAGTGTCGGAATACATATAGGGGCACTGACCCCAAGAATTCTAAACGTTTAGAATCTTTGCAGGTGCCAATTGAAAAAAGACGCAAAATCTGTTTTAAATAACGTTTCTTAAAATTTCAGGGATAATGAATAAAGCACTTACTTTTCAGCGCGGAATATAAAAGATTAGTTCTAGATTAGCTTGCCTAAACTGCATTGTATGTCATAGACGTGCAATTTGCATCTCTTTACCGATTTTTATACCCCTATATATGGGCGCTGCACTGGCTTAACCTCTGAGAGCAGTTCGGCAGACAAAGACGAACAATACTTTATTGAGATTTTATTCATAGGTTCTACATCTACGCATCGAGAATTATTGATAGTGACTCTATATCAAAAGATCTGATTTAAATTCAATTACCAACTTAGACGGCAACTACCAAAAGCTCATACTGTTCTGAATAATACTGAGATTAGAAAGCTTTGGAATAGTATAAAAACTTTTAAGTCTTTGTCTATCTAACTTAACTCAACGTAATCAACATTGACATCTAAAGTCCATTGAGCGTTTGCACATCGTATTGTGCCTATCCTGAGTAGTACTGAGAACCCACATCTTGTTTCCATCAATATCTATAACAAAGCAACTAACAGTCTCTATCGTTTTGACCGTATCGCCACTGTCAGCTGAAAGCAAAATTAACCAAATTTAATGAAAATAGTCTTTTTTGAGCAACTAGCTTCTTTCTGTACAAAGCTACCGTACAATTCCGTCGTTTGTACGTACTAATTTTCCATTTTAAAATTAACTGCTCCATACATTTAGATCCCTGCCAATCAATTAATAATTAGGCAAGCAAGTTACAAGGCCATACCGCGATAGTCTCTGATATAGTCTTTCAAATCACCTGATGTATATGATTATACCAGTCAAAAAACCAAGATCCCTGATTTTTTCTGAATGTTGGATCTGCTAGTTCAGGTTTTTCTACAGTATAACTCAAAACCCAAAACACTGATCAAATTAGAAAATTAAAACTGTCAGTATTAAAAGCATTTGCAACTAACAAGATTGTTCACGCTTTCAGCAAGAGAAGCGTGTACGTACAGAGACGAACGAATTGCCCGGTTTATATAATTTCCCCGGTAAGACAAGTCTTCCGTTATTTAATTCAGATTGTCCTTTTCTAGCCTTTGAAGGCCTGTATCCTTATGTGTTTAGTATTTTTTTGACTGTTATTGAAAGAGACAAATGAGTTCAGAAATGACAAAAGCTATATGCAAAGATGGAGAGAATCTACACGGAGACGAACTGGACTACAACAAAATCAGAATCATCTCATGAGCACGGTGGTTCTTGGTTCAAAGGTTGTTAGATTTTAAATGGGTTTTGATAATATTAAATATAAAAGACTTTCAATGTCCTTTTGTGTTCGAAATTCTTTACGTCGGAAACAAGAGTCAAACATGATAAAAGAAAACTGTAATATTCTTAGCTGTTTGAGCTTTCATACAACTTATCGCTTGTCTTCAATTTCAGTAAAAAGCAGTCATGGTTTAACCTCTTCTTCTAAATAGAATTATAGGTATCTATCCATAACTCAATTTTGTGCTACCAAGATTTGAACTGATAGACTACTATAGTATAAAAGTAGTTGGGTTAACCCGTATGAAGCCATGTGATTACGTTTAGAAAATCAAAGTCCTTAAATCTTCACAAACTTTTATTATAGAAAAGCTTACCGGTTTCGGGCTGATTATATTTTACCCATCTTCAAACCTCTAAATCTGACATAAATTTCCTAATTATTGAGTATGCGACATTTTTTAATGTTTTGAACTAATAAATATACAGTGTGGGATTAAAGTATGGAATATTAAAAAAAAGGGGAAACTCAACATGTTTTTTTAAAAACGCTGAGACAGGTCGATTTTAGTTTTTAAAAATACACATTAATACGTGCGATTCACCTTCCGACTTTCATTTGTTTTTTAGTTGTGACGTCATCACAAAAAAATTTAAATGACAATATAGATTTTTAGTAGTGGAATCCAATAGTGATTTTTCTTCCCTTTATGATCAAGCAAATAAATCCTAAGGTTGCATAACAAAAATTCTGAGAAAAATCGAGCTGAACACTTAATGTTGGTATTATCGTATTTCGTGATTTAGTAGAATATTATTAGTATTCTACAATAAACTACAATAATTATGTCAAGAGCCTCGAAGATTGACAAAATGCTCGTATGAAACAGTTTGCTAGATTTAAAATTTTTTATTTTGATTATTCAGTATGCCGCAAAGATTGTAAGATAAAAACGAAAGGTACTTCAACAAGCAATTTACGTTCCGTTCATGATCTAAATTATTTGTTATCTTGGATAATACTAACATTTAATCTAATTTTATGTTGTAGTATTTTAATATCATAATTTAGAATCATTTCCTATTAAATACGATAATATCAACATTAAATATTCAGCTCGATTTTTCTCAGAATTTTTGTTATGCAACCTTAGGATTTATTTGCATGATCATAAAGGGAAGAAAAATCACTATCGGATTCCACTACTAAAAATTTATATTGTCATTTAAATTTTTTTGTGATGACGTCACAACTAAAAAACAAATGAAAGTCGGAAGGTGAATCGCACGTATTAATGTGTATTTTTAAAAACTATAATCGACCTGTCTCAGCGTTTTTAAAAAAATATGTTGAGTTCGCTTTTTTTTAATATTCCATACTTTAATCCCACACTGTATAGGAATAAGTGGCTAACTGTTCACAAGGTAAACTAATTAAGAGACAGATTCTCGATAACATAGCCGATTAATTTCTCGAACTTTGGGTATCTGGGTGTCGGTCGAAGTAAGTAGTAATGTTTGGAAGTCCGGAAAGTCAGTAATCCATACCATCTAAAATCTGTCTCTTAATTAGTTCGGCGGTGTTTGGAGTTGGGCGAAATTTATTCAGTCCGGTGACTGAATACAGTTTTCCAAATCTAAACTTTACCATAAACTCAGCATTTACTGGCTAGCACGACTAACCTTTGTGTAAATAATATAAGAGAAAAAACAAAAAAATGTGTAACTGAATTGACAAGATCAATAGTCCGATTATAATTAAGATTAAGCAAAGAACACAGTCAAGGCATTTTAATACACCCTACTACACACAAAGTAAATTTGATGTTATCTGCTATGGTGGAAAAAGGCTGTCAGATAGACTGAGTGGCAGTACTGAACTTCTTACATCTTACACCAAGGAAATTGCAAATACAACCTTGTAGCTCTCTCTCGAGGCGTCCATGTGTCTCTTTATTATTTAAGAAGTGCCATTTACATGGATTGATTCAGGTAGTCACAGTTGCTCTAGATAGTCTAGGCTATCCTGAATAAGCATTTAAAATTAAAGCTGAATATACAAAAATCTGCACCATATGGGAAAAATTTTTATTGGAGGACTTATGGAAAATTTGTTTCCGGCATCAGGTTTTGCTTGCTCCAGAAACAAAAATGACCTAATCAAAAGTAACCATGTGGTCTCCATTACCTGTCAAATTTGACATTTTAAAAAGAATGTCCGAAAAATGGACTTATTTGACCGA
>VTPC01090747.1:7123-20042 GCA_011009095.1 Ignelater luminosus
AAGTTCAGAAATTGAGAATTCACTTCATAAAATGCTATAGTAATAGTAATAGTTGAATTGAATAACTAGGAAACGCCCCAGTAGTTTTCCATTGTGAAAAGTGATCTGGACTCTTTGTTGGGTCTCTTAAAGTTCATTACAAATGGTGCAATTACTATTCTTGGAGTAGTCATAGCTATTTTAGCCCAAAATAATTTGAGATATTCCATAGTGAGCAGCAAAATTAGAAATAAAGTCTGAAAAAGTTAAGTCTGGTATCAGCACATAGTGAAAACTAAAGAAAAAAAAACTTTTTTATCAGAGATTGTTGTTTATTACTGAATAGCAAAAATTGACTTGAAGTGATAATAAAATCAAGTTGTATAGAACAGTTACGAACACGGTAATAATGCACACTGAAGTTCAATTTGGCAGATTGTACCTATTACTAGAGAGATCACCACATAGAGAATAAAACTTTGAAAAATATGTGGAGTATGAAAAGTATAGCAAGGTCTAAAGCCAAAAGAAATGTTGAGATGAGAGCTTTACATACAGGGAACGTGCAAGATGAAGATGCACTAAAACAATAAATTGTTGGCTCACCGGATCTAGTGACAATGTCCAAAGAGTGCTTGAGTGTAATTTATGTTGTAGTACCCGAAATACAATTACACCAACACTAAACAAATTTCCATCACATATTTTACGGGAATCAGAACGCATGAAACTGATACTAAAAGAACACGTTCTGACTGGAAATAAATTGATGCCTCATTATTAGTTTTTCCTTCGGTTTCTTCTTCAATGTACAATTTTGAAATTAAAAAATGAGAGAAACCAAAAAGTGTTATAGTCATACCTAATCTTATGAAGTTGTCGATAAGATTTAAGTTGAAGACACACAACCAAATATGTTGAAATCACTCGCGTTTTGCCTAAACTTATTTGTTGATTACTGATTCATCAAACCAAAAACACGGTTATTAAATCAGTGAGGGAACGAATTTTTTGAAAAAGTGTCAATTTAGATAGATATCTTCAATAAAGATGCTTTTTCCCTACGAAAGTTATCTGAAAGCTTATTTGAGTTCTGTTTGAAAACGTCTCCAAACCAAACAAGAGATCTTTTTGAAATGGTTAACTGTTTTGAAACTTGATGTGAAAGAAAAAATAGTTCTTAGTGCTCTGTATATTTTTTTGTTGAAACCTACCTTCATTTCAGACTTTATGCTTTTTCTAACTAACAGCTTTCCATGACTTGGATTTTGGGCTTCAATAATAATATTTTGAGGCATTCAAAAATAATTGCTGTGCTTGTTTAAAAAGGAAGAAGAAATATTCAAATTGCTTTGTGGTAACATTAGCTTGAACTTGATTTTAACGATACGGTCTTTTCATATTTTGAAAACTAAAAACTTAACAATACTCTCACTTAATTTTATTATGTTGTAAGCAAGTAATAAAAATAATTTTTCAATTTTCTTCTGAAAAAGTCGATAGACAAAAGCAAAAATTACCAATACGTAAGAGTGTGCAAGGAAGACAACTAATCTGCAACGTTGCACTGTAGTCACAGTCGCAATAAAATAACGTTGGGACTATCCTACACTGCACTAATACAATGAATTTTTTACAAGCTGCAGTCTCGCCCTCTTTTGTATTCCTGATGCATGTACCATCCATAAAATCAAATCGCACACCGATTGATCAAAAAAGGATTTTCTGCTTAAATAACATTTTGGAAAGAAAAAAAAACATTAGTGTTTTATGGGATAAAATGGGTAAACAAAAAAAGGATGAAAGCAAACAACCAATAAAACAGAAAATATAAAGCCTTTGAAAACTTTTCTATATTAATATAATTTAACGCGTTAGCAATAAATTATAGATAAATAAATTTATTGAGATTTCTATATGATTATTAATTATTGAAACGATCAGGTATGTATGTACTAATTAGTTCTTTTTATTCTTCAATAAATAAATTCAATTCAATTAATTTAAAATCAACATTCAATTCGCAATATACAAATAAACAGAAAAATGCATTGCAAAAAAACAAAGCAAACAAAAGACTGCATCTCGTGTTTACAAGAAATTCAAAAAACAAAACGTCGAACTTGAATATAAAAATCAAAGATAAAAATTCCTCTATCTCTCTATTTACGGCACAATGAACTAGGAGGAGTGGAAATTGCAGATGCATGAATGCGATATGAATCGATGTTTAGAGGAAGGAAATTCACTAGGTTGAATGAATATTCCCCAGTTCCAGTTGCAAGTATTCACAAACTGCATTATGATCATGAAAAACAGAGAGAGATGGGACTAGTGAAAAACACACCACGCCCTGAAGCGAAATCAATATCAGTGTCTAGGTTGGGGATGCAGAACGTACACTCCATATATTTCAAACATACTCTACATGAGAATGAGAGAGAAAGGAAAAATCTCTTCACTTTATTACTACATTAAACATAGAACATACACAGAGGCAAACTTGATGTGTTGTGCGTATGTGTTTGTTTGTTTGCTTGCTTGCTCACTTGATTAAATTGATAGAGCAATTTAATAAATGATGACTAATAATGTCTTCGAGATATTTATATGTTAAGAATATTAAATACTACAACTGGACGATATTAATTAAGAAAATCCTTGTACGGTCATACGTACGCATTATATAATTGAGATATTATAAATAAATCCCGTGATTTCTACTTTAATCTTAAAATTAATCAGCATACATGAACTAACTTAGGTACTTGTCTGCTTTCTGTTTTAAATTTAAATCTAAAGCAGTCTTAACAAATAGTAATTGCAATGTAGCAGTTTTAACACAGTAAGTAGGTAAATATTGCCTAGTAGTCCTTATTAATCCTTCCTTAATCCGTCAAAGCAATAAGAACATTGTTGTCTACCATTCAGAATTGTTTGATTTTGGCAAAACTTGCTAGCATTTAATTTCATCATTTTTCCCCAGACAATCAAAATCTTATAT
Organism: Ignelater luminosus; assembly: GCA_011009095.1. Classification (NCBI taxonomy): domain Eukaryota; kingdom Metazoa; phylum Arthropoda; class Insecta; order Coleoptera; family Elateridae; genus Ignelater; species Ignelater luminosus. Next base: position 10,107 of record VTPC01090747.1, read on the forward strand.
TTAGGACTGTAACAGAAGTATCGTTGCTTTCGCAAGGATACAAACCATCTGTTGCTAGACGGAAAGAAGAAATGTGTTCTTAGACAAATACAAAAGTCTTGGTACCAAAAAAAAACAATTCTTCAGATTTTGCTGTATTTTCGACAAACCTCAATGGTGAATCTATGGTTCATCGATAGCTGAGGACAAAATGAGAACCCAAAAACTGACTTTTCATTACATTTTCTCATGTCAGTTAGAATTGAGTAGTCTTGGAAACCGAACAGCTTTGATTCTATGTGACATTTTTTTAAAATATTAAACGCGCAGCAAAGCTGACGAAATGCTAATGATCAGTTAGTTACATGATAGCAATCCATAAATCTTGTGGTGAGAAAACGCCAAAAATTCCAAAATCTCAAGAAGTGACAACTTAAGAAGTTCTATTGTGACACGATCTAGGATTCGTTAAAGTTTCATATCATGGTTTAATTTAAACCATGGGCCATACAAAGCCCTAATAGAGACTGAAATGCCCAAAATTGATACTAGTTGGTTTGAAGTTTATTTGGATTTATGCATTTTAAATGTGCAATTGTGTCCTACTATGGTACAGATGATCTAATCTAATTTCCCAGGGGCTATGTACAAATAAAAAACGTAATTACTTTTTCCTTGCTTTAAGTTTTCCATGAAGATAAGGTAGATTAGTTTCTTTGGTTTATTACACTTCTACTCGCTGCAAAATTAGTTAAAATCAGTCGCAAAGTCATAACGGTACTATTGACCAAGAAAGCCAAGGCCCTTTCAATATTGATATAAAAAAGTCTTTCATCTAATTCTATCTTCTTTAGGGCAGGGATGTACTCACTCGATTAAGAAGTCCTACGATATTATTTTCAGTTACTTAAATAAAGGCTACGATGTTCTGATCATTAGTCTACATAGTAGAATACAGAAACCGCAGACTTCTGTCATCTATCTACACTTGAATTTTGTTGAACTGAAAGTAGTTTCGATCAAGTTCATAATGCGCCAAAAAGTAGGATCTACGATCTAATTCAGTTCCTGAGAACAAAATAAGGGACTTGTTAAGGCTTTTAATATTTGTAAAATTATTTTGTAATAATTAATTCAAATCGAGACGCGTGGCGATCTCTATTGAGGAATAGGATTGTAGAGAGTAGCTGTTTTCGCGGGATAGTAATCTGCGTAATTTAGTTACGGGATAAGTCGCTTTTGCGCGTTGAGATCAGGGTGTGGTCGACGCGAAAAGAGCAGCTGATTCGAGAGCTTTCGAGAAGGCAGATATCCTCGGCCGTGGGGAAGTCTTGTGAGACGTTTTCTACACAATTTAGCTGTGGTGGCCCGTGAAGTTTATCGTTTTGTTTTGAAGTATTCTGAAAGTACATCAGCGTAGTGCTGGATTTCCAAGGGCTACCTTTTAAACCACATTCCTCGGAAGTAAGGTGATATCCTTTTGTTCCTTCCTTTCGTCCTTGGACGGAACCCAGTAGAATTCGTCGTCATTTTGTCCCTCATTGCTGTATGGACGTAACCAGCCTGCAAGTTTCAAGTAAACCGATACGCAGTTACCCGTGTGAGCAAAGATTTGGACCGTGCAGCTATGCAAGGTTAGTGTACACCCACTAATACCGTAGTGTTTATACCCTTTTGGGTTAAAGAAACAAGTGCATTCAAAATTTGTTCAGCGGAAACAAAAAAAAGAAAACGAGGAAGTTTCTCCTTGGCATTATTGTAAACATTTACAACAACGGTTTAGAGTATAATCATCGTGGTGTGTGTTTGGTTGATTATTTGTTTTAACGAATAAAGAATTTACACTCCAGTAACGTTTAGCGTGGATTCGCAATGTAAATCAGTTATAACTATTTGGTTTAGTTTTAATTTGTTTGTATGTATTAATTCATCGACAATTTTATTAAATGAAAGTAGATATTACATTAAGTGCAGCCGTAAGCTGTTTGAACGGCGCCGAGCGGGCGCCCACGCATTTGGCGTTTCTGGGAATCCCCTCGAGCGTTATTGACCAGAATTCTGCGTCGTAGATCTAATACGATTGTGACGTTTATTCTATAAAGACTTTGTTTCTGTATAATCAACTGTTTCTTTGTTTTATTTGTATTTTTTTTGCTTGTTTTATATTATGTAATCTTTATTTCTTGTTTTGATTTATTTTTTAATAGATTTGTAGCTTGATAGATAGTTTTATTATTGTAATTGTATGCACTGGTTTGAGTGAAAAGATCGAAGTCACCCAAGTATTTGACTAATTTGATGCAGTTATATCAAATTTCATTAATAAAGAATATACCGGGTGATTCAAAACCCTTGATATATTGAGTGATCCAAAGAAAACGATTTGATGATTCAATTTGAATATTCCAAATTTAATTGGCGAAACATTTATACAGAGTGAATTGAAAATATTTTTGTATAAGGCGGTTTAACGCCTTGAGTAAGCTTTTGTTTCAGAAAATCTAAGTAAGTATTTGTAAAGCTGTTGCCGATTTAAGAGGGACTATGGTTGTGATCTGGCTGAATCCATAGTGGCGCCTTCTAATAATACCGATTTTGAGCTATTTTAGTGGTAAGTAGACATTTCGAACCTAGCCATCTTCGACTGTCTGCTAGTCTGGGTATCAGCGAACTTAGTTCTTCGCTGATTATAAGCCTGTATCTTAAAGTTTATTTTGGTACGTAACAGACTCACTTAACGGATGTTACGTCATTGACTCTATGCCTTAATTTGCTCAAAATACTGATGAAAAAATCTTATACAAGTCAAGTAAGCAAAGATTGAAGTTGAAATGAGTTACTTTTCGGCAGAAAATCACAGTAACGCAAGTATTTCATACGAATGGATGGGACATTTTTGTCAACACCTTCAAATTCATTGGTGGTAAATGTGTAAATGTAGACAAGATGTTTTGACTTAATTTTTTTCTAAACTTTATACTAAAAGCAATTTTATGATTTCTTCCTGTTTTTTGATAGCTGTAACGCATAGGACATTTTACATTTTGAAATTATCTAAACACATTTCTTAGATTCTGAAAAAAAAAGAACAGCAGTTAAAAGTCGCTTATGCAATTCCCTTCAAAGCAATAGCAGTAGAATCTATAAAGTCTCACCTACCAAGATTGTTAACATCATTAGTTACATTAGATAACTTGACATCTATGATTTTGCATCTTTCTCGTGCTGATCTTATCTACACAGATCTGACAGAGCTCAATAACGACGAACAAACACCACTTAAGCTAAAGATTATCAATCTAATGAACACTTGGTCTTGTTTCTAAGCTTTTTTCATGATTAATCTGGTTTTGAGAAGAGAAGAATTTCATTTTTAAGGACTGCTTCATTCCTTCGTCAACGCCAAACAGAATCCACAACTCCTGAATGGAAAATATCATTATCAATTCATTAACGAACTGATCGACGATTTTCCACTCCGATCTCGATGCTTGATGGCGTACCAACTCATAACACCTATAACCTCAGAAAATGATTGAACGAGAATTCTCTCTAGTTTTGGATAGGTCATAATGGCCTTGTCAGGAAGCAAATAAGAGTTCAATTCCAAGGTTTTGGCAAAAAATAATTCAACTAGGGGAGTTGTTCCACGGTTGTAACCACATCTGAAAAGTCAAACATCAGCGAGGCCTATTTCAACAACTTCTAAAAGCAGGAAGGAGAGGCAACTCTTAGCGAACTTAAAATGAACCAAACACACATACTACTAGCTAACCTTATAGTCAGGTGGTGCCACAGTAGGTGTTGTCTTTAGAAATTCGAAGCCGTTTCTTAACTTATTGCCAACTAGATTTAGAGAATAATATAAAATAAATCGAGGCTCTTAATTTAAAATATCTTCCATAAAAGTCACAAGTTTGTTGCTCGAGATAAGTAAGAAGACGGTCCTTCAGTAAATGCACGGAATTTCCATTTGCCGTCTCTGTCATTGCATCTTAAACATTGAAAAGGTATCGTTGCTTCGGTTTTTCCATGAGACTTATTTTATTTTATGCCTTTTATATATTAAACGGGATCTAATGAATTATCTTATAATAATCTAAGTATTCAGGAAGCTCAACACTAAGAATTCATGTTTGTTTCAAATTATTATTGGTTCATTTTTGAGAGATTTAGTTAGTTGCAATACTTTCATCATTAGTTGTCAATCGCTGTATTTGATATTCGTACACTATTCGATATTGCATTAAGAGAACTGTCTTTCCATATATTGTTTTTAATGCTTGAAACTATGCTTGTTAAGCAAAGTCATCAAGATTTACAAATTTACAAACGCACCTAACTTTCAAATTCTGTAATCTATTATTAATAATCAACCCTAACTTCACAGCCTGCTTCAATTAAATGAATTTATGATGTATAGATCCTAATCTCTATGAAACCTACTCTCGTCTATACTAACTAGCGCGCAACGACCGTCTTGTGTATCGCAGAGTTCAATTCCAGTACAAAATGGTTGTTACTTATGTTACTGACAGAATGAGTTTAAAGAGTTTCATTGGTATGTTCAAGTTCATGGTGGCAGGGTTCAAGATTTTTAATTGCTCGTATTTACAGAGGTGTGAGCTATACAAGTGAGTATGGATTTATTTTATTGAAAAATGGAAAACAGCAAACCGCATTTTTTTTGAGCAACTATCAATTAGTTATCTGTCATATCAGCCGAGAGATGGCGAGTTAAATCATAATGCAGATAAATGAAAGACGTGAAAGAAAAATCAATACAAGAACAGAAGATATTTCTACAATGCGCTTGCCATGTTTGCGTAGTACTACTTCTAATGGGCTTTCGTCACAGTCACCCAAACTAGTCGACTGTTCTAATATAATCATCTTACGTCCAGTAAATTAGCTCGAATTTTCCAACTCCAGCCAAGTTACAAATTAGATTATATCAAATCCCGTGGAAAATCTAAAAGAAAATTCGTCTCGAATATTCCAAAAAATCTAGATGTAAATATCTAGTTATCATCAGAGAAATCGCAACATTTATTTACTAAAAAAGCAAACATTAAAAGAAACAAATTAACATTTAAAAATAACGTTTACGGTATCAAAATTAGCTCCAGAATTTAATAATGTCCAAGTTAACGCTTTACACACACACTCGAACTCATTCGCTACGATTAATTAGTACAAGATTTTCACTAATGAAAATCTGTTGGAGCTTTTACGCACGATTGCCTCCCATCCACCAAATAATTACTCGTGTGAATTTAGTTTCCTCTAGTTTATTTCGAGTTAGTTAAGCCTTGGAACTAATTTGAATTTTGTTTTAAAAATATTTATTAAGATGGATCGATCACCTTGTGGAAATGACTGACTGACTCTTTACATTCTAAATGTTTATGTATGTAAATCGGAACGGACGTACTAAGGAAATTAAATTTAATTTGCTTTCGGAATTGAACTGATTAAGTAATAAAAATCAAGTTGGCGTTAAAATCAAGCAAGGTAGAACTTGAAAATTTTCTTATTACATTAAATTTATTAGCAGCGTAATTATATTAATGAGTTCGAGTTTTCGTTCAAGTTAATAAATTCTCTGTGTATACTACTATCAGTAATAAGTAATAAAACTAATAGCTTCATGCAGATTAGATATAAACTAATAAAAGTATCTCAAGAGGCACCCAATTTCCCATCGTATAGTCTTTAAGAAGTACTTAAAACAAAAATAAAGAGCTATAAAATAATAATCAACTTGGTAATCATTTTTTATGTTCTTATTATGAAGACATTAACACCGAGTGATTTCACATCGAATAAAATTATTTAAAAAAATAAATGCATAATGTTGTTAGAGCCAAAGTAGGAGTACGCAGGAAAAGCAAATCGTAGAAGGCGAGAAAAGGAAGAAAATGTGTAGGTGGACACGTTGTACCACAAAGGAATCTAATATCATATTTATTGATTCCCACTAAGAAGCCCCACAGTAATAGAATCTGGTGTTCAATTTGGAATCAAGCCAAACTATAAAGGGCTTCCCCCTTTAAAGTTAATTACTTGTAATAACAGTGAAACAGCGGTAAATACCAATTTCAGAATTTATTGTCTCACTAATTACTCTTAAGGTCGAAGTTGAACTTTGATTTTCGTATTTTCGTATAAACTTGAAACTTACCAAGTATTTACGATTAGTATGTGTTGTATTCTCCAGAATAGTTTTTGTATCAAGCGTTCCAAACAGAAAGAAATGAAAATGTAGTATATTTTCTGAACAGTAAGCAATTTTTCTGAGCAATATAGCTTTTCTTATCAGAGAGAAGATTAACCAAAAATTCCACATCACACATCATTTATCTCACTGATGTAGAACTTTTAGATGAAATATCAGGGATGTTATAAGGATAATTTGTCGCAGAAGCGTAGTAGATAGAATTTAATGAACTTTTAGATAAAGACAATTTAGAAACTGGGCTTTGGTATCGATTAGTTTAACAAATGTTATTTAATACAAATAAAGCAAAAAACCAGGGAAATTAATTCTATTTTTATTTTCACAAAAAAATTAAAAACATTTTTTTCCTGAAAATTGTCAATCAAAACCGAAAATCTACAAATCACCCAATGAGGCTAATCATATTGTTGGATCATTTTTCATTACCGGAAGAAAATTTAGCTTCGAACTCTTCTAGAATATTATAGATCCCAAGGTCACCGAGGTTTTCAAAATAATAAATAATTATTGAAGTATAAATTTATGTTCCAACAAGATTGGGCTCCTTCAGTTAACTTGGATCCCGTTCGACAATTTCTTGATCAATTTCCTAAAAACATGGATAGGTAGAAGAGGTCATTCGAATGGTCGCCCGACCTAACACAGCTAGGGATACTTGAGGAAGAAGCTGTACAAGACAAATGCTTCAATCTATTAATGAATTACGCGATGGGATGGGGAAATTATTGATTTTACAACTTTGGGAAGATAAGATCAAGCCTCCAGTCTTTAAAAATAATCCTTGAGGTTTTAACCATAAATTCTTTTCGTAGGAACGTAGATTCTAATTTGCCCAATTTTCTTTGATGAAATAGCGAGTTATCTCCCATTTATCTTACCACTGGTGATCTATTACATAATGAAGACTTTTTTACCGTACACTGTGTGGAATTGAGTGAGTTTACGATTCACTTGGAAAAATTCCAGAAAATCACAGCCTGTTTTTTGATTATCTCATAAAAATATCTGTAGTTACAAGTTTTTAAAAGCTGAAGTTGTCAAGAATACATGAGAGAAAGGCCGTCATTACACCAAAAGTCAATAATTGATTACGTCATCAGAAAACAACAATCTAAGCTTAAATTTAGAGACTGCAGAGTTAAAAGCGGAGCAAATTGTGGCTCAGATCATTATCTAGTATGGGCAAAACTAGTGGTACCATTTGAAGTCAGACTAAATAGTCCAGCGAGCAATTACCATGTACTATCTTCTCGAGGTGCAGAGATTGAGAAGAAGGACCGAAAGAGATACAGATTGGACCTATTGCACCAAGAAAGCATAATGTTCTCATATCAAAGAAAATTGGAAACAGCATTAGAAAATCTTCCAGAGAGCGAGGATATACTACAGGGGCACAATAATGTTAAATTAGCAATTAAATGAGCTGTTCAGGAAGCACTTGGAAAACAACTTAATAGAAAGAAAAGAAAACAATCAGCTTGGCTAACTGAAGAGGTGAGACAAATTATAGACGACAAAAGAAAATGTTATACTATAAATGGCATTTTAATAAATCAGACACGAATTGGAATGCACACAACGAGAAAAACGGGGAAACAAAATCAATAATAAAACAAGAGAAAACATAAACGCAGGAGAACAGATGCCAGGATATTGAAAGTTTAATAGGAACCCGTAGCACCGAAGTGTGAAGGGTGATAAAGAATCTGAAAAACAACCATTCCGACCATATAAGTCAAAGTATAGATATGAAGAAATGGAGACAACATTGTGAAAGTCTATTAGTAGAAAATCGATCTTGTTATACAGTGTGTCCACATTTCCATGCCCACTATTGGGATCTCGGAAATTGTAAGAGATACGAGGTCGGTTAAATTAGAAAAGATTTGGCTATTTTAGAGATCAGTTTACTTATGCTTTTGTTTTTCAAAAAAGTTCACTAGATATTTGCTAAAAACGATATTATCTTAATTTTTTTTTAAGTGAAATATCTCAGGAACGAGCAAAGATAGAAAAGAACAGCAAAGAGGGTGCTTTAGAGAATTTACTCCGAAACACAAAAAAATTATTATTATATATATTAAGGTCATGTAACGATAACAGTGGAGGACGTCAGCAAAAACAAGTAAAATAAAAATGACCAGGAAACATTCCTGTAGAACTATTGAAGAGTGGAAGTATGAAGCTAATAGAGCGACTGGTGAGACTCATGAACCGATGCTGTCAGCAAGACAGCTTACCTAAAGAATGGAAAACATCTTTCATTGTATCAGTTTTCAAAAAAGTTGACCGCAAAGACCCTGGGTGCTACAGAGGACTCACCATAAATAGCTCTATGAGTCGATTGTTTGGAAAAATTCTTCAAAATAAATTAAAAACTAACATTGGGCACGAAATCTCAGAAGACCACAACGGATTCACACCAGGGAATGTACCTGTCCTGTACCGATAAGCTGTTCGTATTATCGTACAACAGATCACAGAGAAGATAACATCCGTAGATCGACAACTTCATCTCGCCTTGATAGATCTGGAGAAGGTGTATGACTCCCTTCCAAGGTGTCGACTATGGGAAGCGTTACATGTTCCAGAGACTGACAAAACACTAATAAAGATAATTCAAGAGTTCTACAAAGATAATACATCCTATGCCAAGGTGGAGCAAAAACTATCAGAACCAATAAAAACAACAAAGGGTCTGAGACAAGGCTGTAGTCTGTCTCCTGTCCTATTGAATGCCTATGTTGAAGTAGCTCTGCGAGATTAAAAAAGAGATGCAAGGGGATGAGAATCCCTATCAATGAAAATTACCTCTTTAGTTTAAACTTTGCGGATGACCAGATGATGGAGTTCTTGGTAAGAAGACTCTATGATGAATACAGCAAATGGAGCTTACAAGTAAACCTCAAAAACTGAATATTTGGCCATTAACACGGGGGCCAAATTTAAGGTAGTTATTAACGAGAACGTCACAATGAATCAGGTGGATAGATTCAAGAACCTGGGAGTTACCATCAATAAGGATGAAATTAAAAACAGAATCCAGAATAGTAAAAAAGTCATAGGATGCCTCAACAGCCTCTGGTGGGACCATCACCTGTCGCACGCTACAAAAAACCCTTAGGACAAACTGTGGTGGAGTCAGTATTGTGCTATGGATCCGAAGTGTGGGCAATGGGTGCGTCGAGTCTTAGCTCTAGAAATGGATTACCTGAAAAAGAGTTCCGAAATATCCAGGATGGAAAGAAGAAACAACCAGGAAATAAAACAAATAATGAAAGCAAGGGAAACAGTCACAGATAGAATCGAGAAAAGAAGTCCAAAGTGGTTTGGGCAAGTTCTGCGAATGCCAGACGAATGACGGCCAAAAAAAGTGTTTGTGCGGACTTTTAAGAATATAAGAAAAAGGGGAGCGTCCTCGAAGGTCGTGGAACGGGGCAGTAAGAGAAACTATGAAAAGAAACAACCTAGAGATAGAGGATACAGTCGATAGAGAAGTTTGGAGACGGGAAACGGGAAGACAGGAGTAGACTGTATATTGAGTTATATTAGTATGTAAATATATAAGTTATCAAGAAGTTCTTTAACAATAAATTATCCAATGACGCCTGAGATTCTGTAAGCCTGTTTTTCTTGATTCACTCAAGTTTCTTTTGGTCATAGTCATTACTTATTAGTCAGGGTGTTTGATTGGGGCAGTCTGATACTTTCCGAGA
>VTPC01090747.1:20287-64948 GCA_011009095.1 Ignelater luminosus
TCATTACTTATTAGTCAGGGTGTTTGATTGGGGCAGTCTGATACTTTCCGAGATCACACTGATTTTTCTTTTCGAAATATTTGTTCTGATCTGCCTACCTTGGTCTTTAAGTTTCTTACCTTCCACTTAAAATTACTTCTAAGAAAGTGACTAAACGAGCCCCATTTTATAAATAAAGTGATTGCCCATGTGACCCAAAAGAAAGTCCGTTTAATAAGTTTAGCAGCTAGCACAAACATAAACTTTTAGAAGACCAGACTAAAGTGATGGATGTTGCTGCTTTTGTTCTAGTATCTCTTTGTAGTATTCTTATCTCCTAACCTTAAAAAACAAAATTTTTCTGGCAACCAGAAATTGTAATCGTTATAAATAAATTAGTAGACTGACCAAGAATGGACAGCTTTGTTGTAATTGGAATTTGTCAGATTTGAATCTTGCAAGCTTCCTGACGTTCTGTCAGTTGCCAAATGTAGTCTATTCTGCTTATGTTAGTCTTACGCAGAGAGCGGATAACAATGCTCGTACCATTTCGTGCGACGCACTAAATGTCTAGGATTGCTATTCAACAAGACAAAATCTTCCAAGCTGGGAAAGAAAAACAAATTTTAAATGCTAAAATAGTTACAATACAAAATATTTATCAAAAAGTGATCTACAAATGGCCTCTTTTATTTCTCAGTGGAATATACCTGATGAAAGTATTCATAGGCAGTGGAAAAACTGCAATTGTGTCTCTTGTTTTCGTGTTGTTTTATGTGATCGAAGTCGTTCGTGTCCTCGCTTGGTTAGTCTCTAAATGTTGAGCTGCTTTGCTGGTTAAGTGTTAGTGTCTTTCACTTCCCCACGAGGGCGGGCCGCTTTAGAAGTTCGGATCCTCTTTTCCAACCAATAATGAGAATTTCAGAAAGGTTCAAGATGAAAACCTAAGTGAGAATAGTCATTGTGGGGGGGATCGAATCCCGAATCTCTCGAATGCGACCTAGAGCATTATCAGTCAGCCACGCCGCGCCCGCTTGGTTTAGTTTATTAGTTGATGAAGCTTCTATTTGATCATCTGATCGCAGTTTGTTAAGATTAACTTTTTCTTGGGGTTGGAATTTTCTTTCCTATAGAGGATCGACGTTGTTTTATAGCGTCGAGTCCTTTACACCATAGTTCAGAGAAGTTTTTGGGATAAAAGGGGGGATACACTCAATTAGTTTTATCTAGTGGTTGAGGTTAATGTCGGGCTTCAGTTTCCTTTTGTTTGGCTGCCGATCGACGAATTTAACAGCGACAACAATCTGTATGAGGTAAAATCTCCAGTTGCCGTTACTTCATTAACACTCGTCTGGTAACTTTGGGTCGAATTATGAAAAGGTCGTTTCCTGTTCGCAATTACGTAGTTTTTGGTTGAGTTGGTTTTTGTTTTTGATATCCTCGTTAAAACTTTATCAGCTCTGAGATTCAGAGAAGCAACCGTTGCTATTTTTAGACGACTCTAAGTTCTATACGTAAATATTTCTCGTAGCGAGAAAACAAACCGTAAGTAGAACCCATCAATCTAAATTTCCTTGATGCCCATTTATGCGTGCATTTTGATGTTTAGGTTGAACCACAGAATCATCTGCCTGGGAAAATAAAATAGTGATGCTAAGACTAGACAAACACAAACCAATAAATCCGTAACCTCTAAATGAAGCAGAGAAGGTAAAATAGAAACAAAAGATAGACAGAATCATGGAGGATTTCAAGATTGAACGAGCTGAATAAGCCGTTATCGAATTCCACAGCGACACACAGGACCACCGCAAAATATTAATTAGAAATTTGAACAGCCTTAAAAACGAAGGTGCAGATGTTGCTTCCAATTAATGAGCATCAAATCCATGATTTTGAAAGACTTTTTCTGGAGTACGTTTGTAGACGATGGATCGGCCGAATATCAGAAAGTGACTATAAACTTCTTCGAATTATCCAACCTTCCCTTTTTCCCGCTTTTCTCAGATTATGGGCATACCAAAGAGAAGCACTTGATGTTCTAATAGCTTGACAATCAAATTGACAAGAGGTTATCTTCAAGCAACTGCCACACCACTTTGAGATTTTCGTCATAGAAAAGGTGTAAAAGCATAATGATGATCTTCTTCGATATTTTAGTCAATCAATATGGAGAGAAAACCAAAGTTCAATACTAAAAATACCATAATTGTCATTGTGCAATTTGTTTTGAAGCGCCGTATAATCGATGTAAAATGTTGCCAAATGAAAATTTTGTTTCGTTTAATCTTCATCCTTTTAGACATCAAGTTCAAAGTGTGAAGAAAAGCATCATTACCATAATTTAGGAACCATAATTGGGCAATCCGTTACTGTAGTAAAATGGCGATTTGAATATTTATCAGGTATGTAGAAAACTGAACATTGTCTGAGGTAGATCTAAATGACATTTACTTCAGTAAAAAAAAATGTAACTCAACATCATCTAAAACTGCTTTCAATTTTTAAATTTTTTTTGCAAAGAGATATTCAAAAAAGCAGTACCGTTTACAAATGGTAAACCGAGAAACGAGAATTTCCAGGTCGTTTATATCGTAACCCTAGAAATGACCTAAGCAAGATGTATTATTCGGAATTATTATGACAAGCGAAAACGATTTGTTCAAAATAATAATACAAAGCAGGCAGTGAATTCTCATGTTAATACCTTTAGGACAGATAGTATATTTCACTTTCATTCATATAAAATACTAAATAATACATACATTTCCAGCCCTTTTATTGTGCGTCATTTTTCGGAGTTTGCTACGTTAGAACCCTAATGGGACAACCTTTTTTGGTGATTAATGTTGATACAAATCCGGGAGAAAGTTTATTTGCATACAATTTTTGCCATATTGAAATAGTAATTTAAATAAAAAATTTACATTTTAATCTAAATGCAGGCCCAAAAAATATTTTACAATGCACGCGTATTCAAATGTGTTGTTGTGTTGACACACACACATCGTCGTCTTAATTAATGTTAATTTGAGAATGTTAAGTATGACTAACCAGGTGTATGATTAAGTTAGGTCGAATCGATAATACTATGATTTGTACAATACAATCTCTACTGAAATGATCAAACTGTTTGCAAAAAATACACTTCTGTTTTATTTTAAATTTGTTACAATCCAACAACTAGACAATCTTAATTCGGAAAGATTTAATACAGATAACAAAAAAATGTATAAATCTGAAACAATGCTATCAAGATCGAAACAATAAATTTAAAATTAATTCCCTGCTAAAGTTGTGAATATCTCACAGAGTGAATAGAGAATTAGCAAACTTCATGAATGAAATAAAGCTAAAATAAAGATAATCAGGAACTTGAACGAAACGTAGACGACGTTGAGAATCGTGAGATACGAAGACACGCATTCTATCACAATAATGTTATGCTGAACCATTCATGTGTCAAATGAATGGGTTGAATTTCAACACTTGTCAACGACTTCATAGCTTTCATCCGACCGTAAAGAGATATTAATAATATTTGTCATTAAATAACAAAAGGACATTGATAAAGTTATACTTTGACACATAGGCGAGAACTTTTTCAACACGAGTAGAAAAAACTATCCACGCCTTCCAATAAATAATAAATGATACTAAAGGAGACCTAAACAAATACTTCCGAACAAATAACAGACCGTTTTTATTAAGGAAAAAATCCCTGCCCCTGGAAATTTAAGAAGGTAAACCTTCTGTTAGACCGCATGGGGGCAAAATAAAAAATTTAAAAAAATTCCGCATGAATCACCCCAGTTTGCCTAGAGGGGCATCTAACCCCATATAACACGATAATGATGGGTTGGAAACGTGAGGGTAACTCCGTGAATGATACAACCGGTTTGCATGTTGCAAAAGGGTCGGAATATTAATATGTACAACAGATATCAGAATGTAGAACTGCTTAGTAACAGATCGGGGATACAGGGTTTTAACCTACAAACTATATTAATTCCGTCAATAAACCACTAATATCTATTAAGGAATGTTGGATCTATTTGATTAAATTCAAACGCAAACTTAATCCTGTTAAGCAACGTTTGCTAATACGATTTTAATTTATTATTTTAATTAATGAATTTTGATTTTGGAATATTCATTAGAAACGGCTTAAAATGGCCATATTTTGGGTTTTAGGCTGATAAAGTTTCGAATCTGTATAATTCATTCGCATCATAACCATCTACAGTTGCGGTTGATTACAAAGTCATAACTCATTGATTTTGATATTGATAATAACGAAACTATAAATGCGTTCATTACAATGACACTGCAAATATAAAAAAAATTTCGCACAAAACAATCACTATAATGTTTGATTGTTTTTCAACTCTTGGTTCATTACTGATTGAAATACACTAACAAGAGGGGTTTAAATCTGGCTTTTCGATATTCAATTGTTTGTTGCAAAGTTTTCCTAAAAAACTTTTTGACCAGTTTTCTTTTTTTTTTAACAAAACATCCTGCATCTGTTACCGTAACTTAAAAAGTCTTGAATCTCGAATCAGTATCAGTTTTCATGTTACACAATTTTCATCTGTAATTTCGATTTTCATTACTAACTTAGTCAAAGCTTTGCTTTTCTAAAGACAACCTACATTGTGTCAATTATGGAACGTAGCTCCGATAAATGCGTTATACAATCTCAAAAATAGCATTAAAGTCTCTTAAAGAAAACTGATACTTACATTGTGATTATTCATTAAGTCGCCAATGACGAAGGTCAGAAGATAATTAAACAAGCAAATAGGTGAATCATTTCGAGTAAAACAGCAATAATAGCATTGAACTCTTCGATGTTTCAACTAACTAGTTAACAAGATGAACAAATTATCTTATCTGGAAATTAGTACTTAAGCATTTCAAATTATATCTATCAATGCTTGCTACCACATTTTAAGATTCTTGAACGAACATTTCACAGAACGGGCAAGAAGAACCAGAAGTTTTGGTTAACATAAGTAATAAACTAATACGACAGTCACTTTACAAAATTGCAGAAATTCCTCATTTGATAAAATGGAACAGTAAATGACTATATAATAGTAAGGAAAAACACCATCATAAAAATTAAAAGTGTAAGAGGCACAGAGTGCGGAAGGGACCATACAGTGTGTCCACATTTCGATGCTCACTATTGGGATCTCGGAAATTGTAAGAGATACGAAGTCGGTTACATTAGAAGAAATTTAGCTATTTTGGAGATCAATTTCTTATGGTTTTGTTTTTTCAAAAGAGTTCACGGCTTACTAGATATTTGCTAAAAACGATATTATCTTAATTTTTTTTTAAGTGAAATATCTTAGGAACGAGCAAAGATAGAAAAGAACAGCAAAAAGGGTGTTTTAGAGAATTTACTCCCAAACACAAAAAAATTATTTTCGCAATTGTCTTTTGTTTTACTTCGGCGGTGAAACGTAAATCCGAATTTTTTCTAATAGAACGCCTACTTTATTCCATATTACTGAACTGCACGTCTTAAATGCTTTTCAGTGATACATGGTTTGACATAGCTATTCTTTTGTTTTACCGAGTTATGAAGTGAAAATCATTTTTCATCATAGTGTGCCATGACATCTAACACACAAAGTCGTGAATTTTCATCAGATAAATTCA
Organism: Ignelater luminosus; assembly: GCA_011009095.1. NCBI lineage: Eukaryota > Metazoa > Arthropoda > Insecta > Coleoptera > Elateridae > Ignelater > Ignelater luminosus. The sequence goes on from VTPC01090747.1 coordinate 25,940, forward strand.
TTTGTTATGCAAAAATTGCTAAATCAAAAAAAATACGCTTTTAAGGTGTTTTACGGGGCATTAGCTGCTTATTTGATGCTATCTGTGAATGCTCAGTAAAATATCTTAAAAGTGCCTTTTTGTTTTAGCAATTGTTACATAATAAATATAGTTTATATGACAAAAATCAACGATTTTTATATGTTTAAAGCCATGGCAGACTAAGTGGGAAATGCTTTTTATTTAAAAAAAATAAGATAATTTCGTTTTTAGCAAATATCTAGTAAGCCGTGAACTTTTTTGAAAAAACAGCATAAATAAATTGATCTCCAAAATAGCGAAATTTCTTCTAATTTAACGGACTTTGTATCTCTTACAATTTCCGAGAACCCAATAGTGAGCATCGAAATGTGGACACCCGGTATGTTATTGACAGCGATCACGGAAAAAATTTGAATAAAATGACACAATTCACAGAAGTAAATCAGAACATAACAAAAAGAAAAAAACAATACCACATACAGTTATTCCAAGAAGAAGAATTAATCAGACAGTTATATCAACAACGATTATATCAAATAAAAACTTACGAACATATAAAAGAAAGCATAAAACAATCAGCATTCGAAGCCCTAGGAAAAAAGGAAAATACAACTAATAAAAAAATAACTACCATGAGATAAGCGAAACTACACGAGAAGTAATTAAAGAGAAAAAGCAATTGTATAAAAAATGGCTTTTGTACAGAAGAAGAAGAAAATTATAGAAACTATCGAAAAAGAGACAGAGAGGTGAAAAGACAATAACACAACAAAAAATAAGAGATGGAAAAGAACTTGCTTAAATATAGAGCAATACCTATGAGAAACAAGAACTACATGGAAAGTGCTAAAAATACTAAAACAAAACTCAAAAGAAAGAAACAGAATAGGAAACATACAAGACAAGTTACTATAAGGAATTGTTAACGGAGAAAAGAAAAAGAAATGAAAATAACAAAAACAGAAATTAAGTAGGAGAACTAATAAAATATAGATCAGAGAAGTTACATCGTATGATGAGAAATAAGTTCCAGAAAGTAATCAACGAGGAAAACCTACCAAATGAATGGACACACGCATATATAACCTCAATATTTAAGAAAGGAAACCGAAAATTATGCGAAAACTATCGAGCAATAAGCGTAATTCATCAATGGGGAGAATATATGGGAAGGTACTGAAAGATAAGATAGAACAGGCAATCGCAGGCAAAATAGCAGAAAACCAAACAGGTTTTACGGCAGGAAGATCATGTATTGATGACATACTACGAACACTTGAGCAACTACTGGACAATAGCAAAATATCAAAAAACAAAGATATACAGGGTAGGATCAAAAAGTAGTAGGACTGAATTAATTCAAATTTTTTTACTGAACTAATCGGTACAAATCCTTAGTTCTCGAAATAGCACCCTTGTGCTACGACACAACGCGTATAACGCGATTCCCACTGCGCGTACGCCTTCTGGAACTCGCTTTCCGGGATCCCCTTCAGACATGCCATCACGGCCCCTTGGACGTCTTCTACGGAGCTGTATCGGTTTCCCTTGAGGTCCCGCTTGAGCCGAGGAAAGAGGAAGCCCGGCGGTGCCACATCTGGACTGTAGGGGGAGTGAGGCAACGTGGCAACCCTGTGTTTGGCCAGAAACTCCTCGCCAGCAGCGCGGTGTGGCACGGCGCGTTGTCGTGGCGAAGCTTCCAAGAATCGGCGATGTCTGGCGGCACGCGGAGGACGCGTTTGCGCAACCTGTCAAGCACGTCCACGTAAAAACTGGCATTCACAGTCTGTCCAGGGGGTACGAACTCCCTGTGAACCACACCACGACGGTTAAAAAAGGAGATGAACATGCATTTGACCCTCGACTTGCTCATTCTGGCTTTCTTCGGACGCGGGGACTTGTTGGTGTGCCATTCGGCGCTCTGGCGTTTGGTCTCCGGGTCGTACTCAAAACACCACGTTTCGTCACCGGTAATCACATTGTCAAGGAAATTTGGGTTTTCTTGGGCACAGTTCCGAATTTCCTGGAAAATTTGCACACGATTCACTTTTTGTTCATCACTCAGGACTCTTGGCACAAACTTGGCGCACACCTTTCGCATGGTAATAATTTTTTGGACGCTACCGTACGAAATTTCTAACTCATCAACAATCAGACGAATGTTTGTGCGCCGGTCGGAGTTCAGGAGCGCCTTTACTTTGGCCACATTTTCAGCAATCCTTGAAGTTGACGGGCGACCGGCGCGCTGGTCGTCTTCAACGAGCTCCCACCCCTCCCGGAACAGCTTATGCCAATCGAACACTGTTGAGCGGCTCATGGCAGCATCCCCGTAGGCGTCCTTAATCATTCCGAGGGTCTCCGTCGCGGTTTTCCCGAGTTTGACGCAGAATTTGATGGCGTAGCGCTGCTCGAGATCTTTCTCCATCTTGGATCGCGACGACACTTCTTAACAGAGGTTCACGGAAATCGACGTGCTTACTCTCCGCTTGCCCGCAGGCGACTGGAAAAAATATAGGTCTCTTCGGAAGGCTCCCCACTACCACGCCCAGTTGGTCCGACCCCCCAAAAAATGCTGTAAAATACTTAGTGGAGACGCATTTGTTCCTTCAGCAGAAACTGCCACACGAAGGAAATCAGAAACTATAGAATGGTGGTTCAATTGTAAAAAGTTCAGGATTCGCAGAACTATGTCAATTAAGAGTAAACATGATTTCGTTTACCTCTTTCCTTTTTCAGAAACTAGGTAGTAATAGAGCTAAAGATAAGATCATGGGTCGGGATATGATATCCACTTCGCCTTCCACTAACCTTTGTAATAGAGCTGAATATGCGGTTGTAGATCGGAATTCATACAATAAGCCGCTTTTGGTGACCCAATGCCGGGCTTCGTCCTTCCATTAACTTTCTTAGTATTACTAAATCGTGAGTCCAGATGTGTCATCCGATGGGCTACCGCCAGTATTCCTAAGTCCTTTTTACTGAAGCTAAAGGGGAAGTAAGGCTAAATTTTGCCACAGGCGCATAAAAATATGAAGATGCATAGTATTTCTTTTCAGAAAACAAGAAATTATATAAATTGCAGTACTATTTGGGCCTGTCTGTTGTTGAAATTCCAGTCCTAATTTCGTTGCTTGTTGATGATTACAGTCAACTGAAAGGATTACGTTCTTCGACAGATAACAAACCTTATCGCAACATGGGTTAAAGCCTGTTTGAATCTTCCTTTCGAGAAATTTGAGACTATGTTAAAATAAGTCGTTTAAATGCACGCAAAAAATATATTTGTTTGATTGTTACAAAGTACAGAAAACTTTCGACTTTCGACAGGATTCAAACCTGCTTCCTTTGGTTAACTAAAATTCTGCCTGAAGTCGGAGATTTTCTATAAGGCATTTGTAAAAATCAAACATTCACTCGAGTAATATCGGGTGTGTTAGAAATATCTATTTATATAAAGTATTTTCTTAATGAATTTTATCATTTGCAAATTCCTAGATTTTAATCATTTAATTTTTGCAAAAGTTGATCCATATTTGGTTCTGAACAGAGTTCGAACTTGTGACTATCGACTTTCTGTTCCAATGCTCTACCAATTGAGCTATCGAACATAGACGGCCTGGCAGCTCAGTTGGTAGAGTATCAGCACGGTAAGTCGACAGTCACAGGTTCAAATCCTGTTCGCGACCGAATTGAAAAAAAAAAAGAAATATGAAGACATTCATTTATAAAATGACAGTGGTCAATTTGGAAAATCTCAATCTACTCAAGAACAGTGATGTTCAAATGTTACTTTTTAAAATAGACTTTGCTTTTTTTTATATATATCTTAAGAGCTTCCTCTTAATTTTCTTTATGCTTTATCGTAAGCAAGTGGCCTAACAGAAAAAAAAAACAACTAACATTTGTTAAGGCAACAGAATTTGAATTTTGTGACCAGTAGTGGTTCTTTCTCTTCTTGTCATTATAACATTTGACAAAACCAAATCGTTTGGTTATTACGTTGAAATAAAAGATCAAGAACTCTAAGTCTTGAAAGATGGTTACATCAAGTAAATTATCAATAAACTGAATTATAAATCTTCCAATTTGTAATAATGTCAAACAAAACCTCGGACTTCCTCATTAAAAAATGTTCGAGTTTTTCTTTCAGGACATATTCCAATAAACACTCGAAAAAAATTATTTTTTTTGTGGTACACGTATCAAATAAGGGACTAACTGTATATGCCATTTAGCCATTTAGTATGTCAATTATAGAAAATGTGTATGTGGCCTTGAAAACAGACCTAGGTGTAAAAGGAATCTTTAATAAAATTAACTTTTGCTTGTAATTTAAAACAAAAACACTTATCCGAATTTTGATTGCACCAGTAACACAGTAACTAGGGTTGCTGACTAAAGAATTCTTGAGATGAGATTTCCGGGAACATCCACGATGAACAACGAAGGGGGAGGCCACCGATCTCAGATGAAACTGTCGCAAAGATTGAGCGAATTCTGCTCGCAGATCGGGGAATCACGATCCGGGAACTGGCTCTTGAGGTTCCTGAGGTCTCTGAATCTTCCATTGACGGGATTTTGACCAAAAAATTGGGCTACCACAAGGTGTGCGCGCGGTGGGTCCCGCACATGCTTACAGCAGACCACAAACAGCAACGCATCGACTGTGCCCTGGAGTTTCTGCAACAATGCACCGACAGCACGGAGGAATTCTTAGACTCAATTGTTACGGATGATGAAACGTGGTGCCACTACTTCACTCCCGAAACAAAACAACAATCCCGACAATGGCGCCATTCCAATTCATCTAAACCGAAAAAGTCTAAGCAGACACTTTCTGCAGGAAAAGTCATGGCTACGGTGTTTTGAGACCGAAAAAGTATATTGCTTATCGAGTTTATGCCTAAAGGGACCAGAATAAACTCGGAAAGATATTGTGAAACCTTAAAAAAACTCCGATGGGCTGTCCAAAATTGGCGAAGGGGAAGATTGGCCGAAGGCGTAAGGTTACACCATGACAATGCGTGCCCGCACGTCTCACGCCAAACCCAGGACTTGATCAACAAATTTGGCTGGACTGTCATTCACCATCCCCCCTACAGCCCTGATTTAGCACCAAGTGATTATCATTTATTCCCTAAATTAAAGGATCACTTGAGTGGACAACGATTTGAGACGGATGAAGTGAAAGAAGAAGTTACCAGGTAAGTGGATCGCTCATCTACAAAAATGCGAACGAAAAATGGCGATTATTACTTTTGAAGTAAAATAAACAAAGCTATGCAACTCAAAAAAATGTGGGAACCTTATTTTTGAAACAACCCTCGTATGTTGTCTCGAGTTCCAGAAATAACAGCTTGAGACTTGAACTTTATGTGTACTTTAATTTAAAGGATGCAAACACGCCGTTTATCGCCGAAGCTGAAAAGAATCACAAAGGAGGCTATGCCTCATTCTAAGTTATGGTCACACCTTAATTTGATTCATGAATGTACGTATCATGTAGGTCAAGTCGATGTTTAATACTTTTGAACTTATACGAGTTCAATTATGCATCTACCTAAGTAGGAAAAAAAGTTACCAAGCAATTTTATATCTCAATCTGCAAAAATCTTAATCCCTTTAAAAATAATTCTTTTAGTGACCTTCAAACCAGGGCGTCACATACCGTTTCCGCGACTTCTTCATCGCTTGAAAAAACGTTGTCCACTAAAAAATTCTTCAAAACTCAAAACAATAGATGTCAGGTGTTAGCTTAACTCTCCCCAGCTCTGGTTGTTTTTTGTGTCATGAACTTAAGAAGCAATAGTTCTTCCTCATTCCAGAAGACAGTTGCCTAAAGAGTCTTCCACATTGAACGTTTTAGTAGGAGTGTGGAAAACCTTTTGAATCATTGCATAGACTTCATCTTGGACTCAGAATCTCTATGATACACCAAAGTTTCATTATCAGTCACCAAACGATGAAAAAATTCGAATTGGTCCTTACGGAGCATCTACAAGTTCTCCTGGCAGCACTAAAGCCTTGCGCCCTTTTGAAGTGCGTTGTCATTCTTGAACCCCATCTTAAACCAATCTTGGGCATGTCCAACTCTTCGTAAATTATTTTCCAAACTGCATCTATCGAGATAATACCAATTCCTTTAGTTGCTCGTCTGTCCGACAAGATTAAGTTTTCGACTTTCTTTTACGTGGGTCGGCCAATGAGAAGTCATCTTCAGATTGCAACGGACTCTCTTCAACTACTTGCTCTAAAATCTAACTTTGTTCCCTTCCATTATGAAAAGGATCGGTGCTCTAAATCGAGCAATTTCTTGCTAAATTGGCATGAAAACTCTCTTGACAGAATGCATGAGTTGTCTCAAAACATATCATACTACGTAGATTTGTTTTAAAACGCTAAAACTATGAGAGGTATTAGCTCTAGAAGCGACTAGAACTGAAAAACTCTTTTTTACGTTCAGATACTTGTTGTTAAGGTGTGCGTTGTTATAATTATTGCTTATGTTTATTAATCTAAATATTGTTCGTTGTGATATGAATGCAAAAGTGAGAACTAACCAATTTTCGAATCTCGGGAAAAATTTCACTTTAATTCCGGGAACAAGAAAATAGCCAAGACTTAAGAAACCCTAATAGTAACACCTAATCAGCCTTTTCCTAGTTATTTCGGTTTCTGAGATACTCTACATTTACATGTTTTGTACCCTGTAAAGTACAATTTGTGCGAGATACAGTCGTTTACATAAATAATGTCGCAATTCATTATTTTAATGAATTGATTAAACAAATACATAAAATCGTATTTTAAGAGGCTATACGGAGATTTTGGATAATTAACACAAAATTAGACTTTTGTGTATTTGGTTAAATGTTTTATTTAGAAATTGAGCTGCGAAATTATTTATGCATAAAGCTTACAACATACATTTTTGCCAACGCGTAAAAACAGTAAGGGCATAAAGGCAATTTGCCCAAAGTTAGAAAGTTCAGACCAGGAAGGGTGGATAATGCATTTTTTTCAACAATCTCATAAAGCGTAAGGAACAAACAGGTGGGACCTTGATGGTTGGTGCTGAGTTGTTATCTCTGCCTCTTTTATAAAATTACAGATTTGCAGATGTCTTTTACTGTTATTTGACATTTTTGTATGATGACCATATCTACACTTCAAAACTTCAAATGAATATAAGAACAATAAAGAAGATTCGAAGAATATACTCAATGTCGAGAGCACAAAGAGGACAACACGAACACTTTTTAGAATTTAGCAATGTGATTTTCTTCAAGAATCATAAGAAATAAAACTACTAATACTAATGAAATGCTTTGAAAAACACACAAAGAGGTAATTTGAAAGAATTTATAGATATTTTCTAGAATTTATGACGCTTTACTACATGTTCTAATTTAAGAACGGTTTTTAATTTCAACGAAATTCTCTCATACTCAACTGTACTCAACAGTCCTTATTCTATTACTTTGTGTATGTAAAGAATTTTAGTCACTAGTTTGTGTCCACATTTTTTTGCCTTTGTAGACTGTCTAATATCACAAATCAGAATAGATAAGACAAGAAATATTTTTAATGATGGTGTTTTTGTTTTTCATTTCATAAACAATATGCGGTTATTTGGTACAAACCTTAAATAAATAAAAATAGATTGTCCAAAACACGATTTTAATCAAAATATCACAAATTTTAGAAAATAACAAATTAACAACTAGACAGATAAACAAACATACAAATCCAACTTGTATTTACGGTTGGTTATCTTCTGGAACAAAACAGTTGGTTCGCCTGCATTTTAGCAAATGGCGTTCTGCTACACAACTAAAAGGCTTCCCGACCGAAACGGATATGTAAGCCCATGATAACAATCAGGAGTGGCGGACTACCACTGCTTTTACTATTACAATATATTGTTTCGAATTCCAGACCCCACAGTAAAATCCCCCTCATGACCGCTTTTCTCGCCATCTAAAGAGAATAGAAACCTTTATCTTCTTAAATCCACGAAATATGGGAAGTGAGATATTAAAAGGGTGCGTGATGGGACTTGAATATCAAAAGGTTATTGGTGGTTAAAAAGGGAAATAAATCAAACAATTTTGGCGTTAAATAAAAAGAGAAAAGAGCCCGCAAAATCACGTTTCGTGCAGATGTATCGAAAATTTCGAACATCAAAGCGGTAACCTGCCGACTTTTTAACAACATAATCCTACAGTGATGAAGGTTGGAAATTTAACTTTTGAATCGTACAGAAATTGACATTCTCCTTAAAAGTGGAATATTTTAGTCTAAAGTGGCGGCAGTCGAGGCATGTAAATATAAAAGTTTATTACGCAGTCTATGAGCTATGGCACCACTCCTTTTAACAGGTCAGAAGAAAATAGGAGATAAGTATAAAACGTCAGTTGGGATTTAACGCTTAAATTATACAAAACATCATTTCCATTAGGGGATTTTAGCATATTGAACAGAGAAATCAATTTCCTTCCGAAATGCTTGAAATATACAATAAAAAAGGCCACAAGCGGTGGCATTGTACTTTTATCAAATCCCTTGTCGTTTCCTGGTCTGCTTTCAACGATAAACTTGCGATAATTGGGGAATTTCAAAACAAGAAAAAGTACATCAAAGAAAACTTGCTTGCTCACATTTCCTGACTGCAATGTTTTGTTATCAATTTTCCAGTATTTCCTCGAAAATTAGAACGCTCTTTTTTGATCTGAAACTATTTTTAGCTTAATAGTGAGCCTTCATTATATTTTTACATGTCATCTTCCAATTTTAAGGTTTACGATCTGCGTTACGAATGGAATTTTCACGTAAAATATTTTTAAATTTTATGCATGTTTTATGGTTCGGGAAATAAACATTATAATGATATTGTGTGTATAAATAGCAATGTAACGGAACGTCTTAATTTACATATGTTGAATAACTATTTTATAAGGAATGTAGACAATACGTATGAGATTGATGTCAATGGAAATAGGTATACATACACAGTAAAAAATGTTTTGTCAAAATTAACAAAATCACTAGTTGTAGATTTCTCGTAGTTAAGTCTAACACAAGATTGTAGTTTAATCTACAAGGACAAGTTGGATGATTGTTGTTAAGTTAAAGTTTGTCAAAATAGCTTTCTTTGTCATAAGATTTACACTAAAAATGCATCAAAAAGACTCCGAATTTATAACACATAGTTTAGTAAACTGCTCAAAATATAGTAGGAATAATTGTGATTTTATGTGATGCAAATGATATTTTATTTTTTAACGCCTACAAATTTTGTTTCAGATTCAACGTTAAGTTTTTGTATTTTAGAATAATTTATTTATTTTAATTTTAAATCCATTTTGTTTTATGTACTAAATATCTGTATCATTTATAAACCTATCTTTTATTAATTTAAAATTTATTTTCATTTTTACAAAACTTTCTTGTCGTCTTAACAAAACATTCTAATTGAAAATGCATTCGGTTACATTCGGATAAAGTTGTTTCATTCGCGGCTGCAGAAAGTACTGGAAGCTACAATTGCTTATATGTTTAGATGTGCTTATACTAATTTCTTCCAACCCAATTTACAAAACTACAAATTGTTTAATGTGCAATTGGTGGTAGTGCTATATAAAGTTAAACATGGTAAGTATAAACAACCATGCTCTAAAAAAAACTTGTTTTTCACATAACCGTAGAATTAACACTTTGTATCATCTTGCTTATAATAATTATGTGCATAGATTGATAGATACTTCCTTAGAAACAACAGACTAGAATTAATTATTCATTTTAATCCATTGCCGTCATTGATTAGCTGAATTTTAACTTTATTTAGCCGAATTAGTGGATATTAAGATTATAGATTATGTGATATTATTTATTGAACGTTTAAGTAGGTCTACCGGGGAATCCCCGAACTCTGGAGATGTAAGATACGCTCGTTTGCGGCGTAAAACCAAGGTTACGTTGAAGACGCGTTGATGAGTAACATGTATAATAACTGGAATCAGGAATTTGTTTTTGGAATAATATATGATAAATTATGACAAGATAATTAGAATAAATGCTGTATTCAATAGTTATACCGCACACAAGTGCACGCCAAATACCCGAATACTTTCACAAGGGTGCCCATGTAAACGAACGAATAAATTAACAATTATTTTGTCATAGTTATCAATGTAATATCCTAACTACACGGCAAAATCTTTTTATCTACGACATTTTAGTAATATTATTCAATACCTTTGAATTGTTAAATTTAAATGAAGAAATATAAACCCCACTATGCGAGATAATCTTCAAAGATCTTTGAATTTATTTTTCTTTAATAGTCGTATTTGACTCGCATGTAATGCATTATTTTACACTCGGTAGGGTCATCACCACGTACAAATTTTAACGAAGAGACACTTTCATAATTGATACACCCTCACCAAAACGTCTGAAAACTGCTTGTATCTCATACCACAAAGTGACGGATCAAGTAAGTATTGTGATTCGTAAAGGATTAATAATAATAATAGTATTGCTTTTTAAAGGAATTTAAAAGTTATCTCCTTTCTCATGCGGGTGGTAGAGAAATTATTGTTTTTACAAAGAAAAGAGAGCACTTGACGAACAAAATAGAAAGAAGCTGGTTAACATAACTGTGAATCACATGCTGGAATTCGTGCGAACAAATGTGTTACCTTCAACTGAAACAAAAATAGACTATGCCAAAGTAATTATTAACTTATTTCCAAAATTGAAAGATCGTAATTCAACACAAGGATATGTAGTTTGTAGGTATTTGATAACGATAGTCCCATTTTGTATTATTAATATTTTTAGAAAGCATTTTTTAATCCAGTAACGAAACAGGGATTCCTTACAGCAAGGTTTCGGAACCGTTTCAGAGACAAAAGACTCTCAAAATCTGAAACAAAGAGTTGTCCTGAGATTGAAGAGGAAAAGATCATTAATAAAATAGAAGTTTAAAAAACACTAAATCAAAAAGATGAAACGACAATATATACCCCAACAAAGGAAACGTTTGCATATAAAAACTGTCATAGACAGGACAACGATTTAATTCAGAAATATCCAAGATTCTTGGACACGGTCGGATTAGCAAGTTACTTGAACTTATTTGCAGAAATATGCTGTACACTATGTTTTTCAGATTTCCTTTGAATTTGGACTCGGGCATGAAGGAAAAGAAAACAATTTTTTGAATAAGTATATTTCTATCTAATGCAAAAGTTGTCAAAGAGGTGTACAAAAACATCATTATATCTATTCAAAACAATCTCCTTATTGATAGTGACACTGATAATGATGGTAAGTACATAAGATACATTTTGTACAGTAGTACTATAGCTAATTTTTATTACAGATTGGGATTCAGTGACAAAGAGACTAAAAAACAAACATCAAAACATCTGTAGAGAAAGCAGCAGACAAATTACTTGCATTTCTTGATGAATAGGAACCATTACAATCAATATTGGACAGAAAACCTTCAAGTCAATTCTTTATTCTAGCCATAGGAGCATTTAAAATAAGAGAAGAAGAATGTTGAGTAAATTTCTTTAAATTTATACAGCTAAAGTTTTACAGCATTGAATTAGACGTGGTGAGTAACAGAATCCGAGAACTTCACACTAAATTTGATAATTAGGAGTTGCAAAATGAAGATGCAGATTGAAGATTTTGTTTTTATTTTTTGAAGTGTTTATAATTTTATTTAGAAGTTATTATTTTTTGCGATTCTGCTAAATTTGTCTTGCAATTTTATAGTGTTCTACTTGTTTCTTTATGTTATATGAAATGTGATAATTGATGTATACCTTACTGGGTTAGAGCGGAATTTATGTTATAATGTTTCTGTGTTATTTTTGCAAACTTAACCATCTCAATGTAAGTTCACTTTTAAAACACTTGAGAAAAAGGCACTCATTATATGAAGGAGCGAGATTAGAATTAGACATGAGCAGCATATGCGGCAAGCTTGGAAAACTATTAATGTGTCCTTTAATCCGATTTATGGAAAATGTAATAAAATAGAAGTGGATAAACAAGTATACAGTAAAGTACTAAAAACTTTTTGGTTCAGTAAATTTTGAAACAGCAGAAATAACAACTGTGAATTCGGTTACTGTTTTAGGTACTTATTTCCAAAAAACAAATGTTTTTGACAAATAAATCTGATGATTTGGGATATATTTCTTATTTTTGAAAATTTTTGAAATATGCATTTTTGATGGCAATACAATTCTTATTTTTGTAAAGACCGGTGAATAGAATTTTCAGAGGTTTGCCAATCTTATGTTGCGGAACCCAATGACAATGCTTGCCATTTTCAGATTGTAGTTTTAAAACATTTAACACATGGTGGCTTATGAATTACATAGGCCAACCAAAAGCTGTAAAATTATGATCATCTCCAAATATGAAATAATGTTTTCAAGATATGTCTCCTTTCTTTTATACACTTTTGTACACTTTAACTTCGTTTGTAAATAAACAAAATAATAAAATTTATTTTTATGCATAGACTTTGGTGTTCATTCTTTCCCATTTAAAGGAGAAATATGTAATAACACAAAATCAAAACAGGTAAGACAAAAATTTAAAGGAAATAATTGATAGTAAGTAGGCGAATGCGTCGGTAATCAGCCACGAATAAGTAGTCGAACAGGAGCCTTATGTTTCTTTATAATAGGAACTGCTTAATTATGAGCAGATAAAAAAGTAGTTCTTAATATTGTAAAGGAATATAAGATTTAGCGTCCGACTACTGGCACATTCACCCTAATAAGATTTTTATTCAAAGTACTAATATTGACTACTAATAATTGTAAAATTGACATTTTATTTTAATGAATGTGATAAAATAGTTGTGTAAATAAAAAACAAATATGTTGCTAAAACAGTCAGATTTAGAACAATTATTAAGCAGATGTAAAAAGAACAACTTTATTTTGTTGTGATGCAAAAGTAAGTATTTCAAGTTACATTTTCGAAGAGCGAACAGTACAAAAGAAAGTAGTGGAATTAACTATAATTTTATGTACATAATATAATTATTTTTGTTAAGCTTACATTTTGTAACTGTTAAAAGTAAAAGAAAGATTTAAGAAAATTACTACAACAATTAATCAAAATTAAAAAAAAATTAAATCGATTTAACACAAAAAAGAAGTTCGTATTGAATAAGTTTGTTGCATTTTGTATAATACTGTCATTGTTGAGATTGACTCCAAATACTGTTGTAAATTTAACAATAATTAGTAGTGGACCTATGGGAACTACGATTTTTAGTTAATCCAACAAAACATTTTTTACCGTGTATACGGAATGCTACCACAGACAGTGGAAATTACATACGTATCAAAGGATTTTATTAAAAGCCGATGGTTTATTAAACGCTATAAATTCTAGAAGAAAGGCACTTGACTAGGTGAAGCCTAAGGGAGAATTTTCAGCATCGTGCCCATTTTGAGAAATCGCTATGATTTGATTATCATAAAATTAGAAACGTATGCATGAACGTGATTTTAAGCGCTCCTTAGAATAAGACAGAATGAATTAATGGCCTCAAAACATTAGGAGGAAGCAAAGAAAGAAATTGCAGTATTTGGCTTACATCAATGTAATGAATCCCATACCCATACTGCTCTCATTACCTGATTCAATAACATTCAATGAGTTGGTTGGCTTCTATACGATCGTTGAAATGGAAATCTTTTTCATACTTCGCCTAGCAATGACTCGAGATGCAGGGATCATTACTGCAGAGATTGGAAAAGTAATTTCATGAAGAAACAAATAAGATGTGAACCAATATAAAATCCTGAACAGAGGATTACTCAAAGAGGACTCATCTGAAGTTGGTTTCTCGACAAACAATTTCGTAGAAAGCTTCTTAGCGTATTTTATGCCAATACCAAAAGACGTCTTAGACAATCAGAATGACATTCTGAAGCGCAGTGACAACAATGTTGTGTAGCATAGTTACTCGAGTTGAATGGTTTTGATAGCTATGAAAACACCGATTTGATACAAAATATAATTTTGACATTCCCTATTAAGACCAAAATCAATGCCAAAACTATCAAAGGATGTTGAGCCAAACAAGTAAAACTTAGTACAGAAAATTCATTTAAATTCACTCCTTATTCACTTCAGAGACTTAAATTACAGAACATGACCACTTCACATATTTCTTTTGACAAAGAGGTTGACTGGCAGGCGATTGAACTTGCCTTGAGACATATAGACGCATTCATGCACATGCAGTCATGGACGTTTGTGCGTATGCCATGTACGTCAACCAGCGTTGCTAGATCTGTCGCAAGAATTTGTGTAGATCAGACCAGAATCTTTCGGTAGATTCAAATTTCTCGATTTTATGCATACCAGTGCAGTGGTGTTAAAGCATCAATCGAAAAAAAAGAGAAATGTGGAATCGATGTTTCATCGGCTCTGTTTGCCAATAAAGTAGATGCGCTGATAAAAGGTTTCGGAAGGTCTCTTGGCAACATGGCAAATTCTAAATAAAACTTGAATATACTTCTCTTTGGCAAATTAGTGGTTAGTTATTATCTAAGGTGATAAAAGAAAATTTAAAGATTTGGTGGCAGCAGTGGCATGCAAATAACTTTTTGGTAACTTATGATCAACTCAGCAGACTTTACCTAAAACTGTAGATTTATTGCAAAATCAGTAGATCTAGTAACATTGACGTCAACCAAAATTCCTTGTGCATGTATTCTGTAATTTCTGATTTAATCTCTGCGAGCGCTTGAATTTACGGAGACGATTTATATAATATGAAAGCCAGTTCATTCACGTTTGGCTAAATTTTTTCGTTTTTCTTCCTAACAATACAAGTGCACTTCATTGCCACGAAACACAATTCTTCATCACTGACAGAAAATATTTTTTTCAGTTTCAAAACACAACTCGTGCATAAATGCGTACGCCTATGGATACCATGCCGTGCATGTACTACATGACTGTGTGTACATGTCTCGAGACTCATACTGTTAGTTTATCAGATAAAATAATTAAAATTGTTATCCTTACCATTTCCCGGTTTCGGAAAAACCAAAGACTCTTATAGTAACTATATACTTTATCAGTTGCGGCTGTTTTGATGAAGATGATGGACAGGCCAATATATTGAAAGAATTGTAGAAGGAAATTGTGTATAGAAGTAAAAACAAAGAAAGTTAAACCAACGAATTTCATTTATCCATTGAGAAGGTTCTTCTTCAGCCAAAAATTGGAGTTTTAGGAAGAGAAAAGGAAAGGACGGGATAAAGGACAATTAATTCTATGCAAGTTTCTGTTTTGGAAAATCACCAAAAAGGTTAGTGAGAAATACTCAACTTGCCAAATGCAAACCTAGAGCATTATGGCTCAACAATGATGCTCTACTTTCTTTGTCTTCTTGCAGCTAGTCTTATCAAGAAGTTGGTAATATAGTCAACTACGTGCATTAAAACTGTGAGAAAAACTTAGGCACTGCAGGAACTTCATGAATTGGAATATGTTCTAATTCTACGGATTCTCTTCAACTATCATTAATTCAACTACCTTCTTGAATTCATGTCCCTAGTTCTTGATTAATAACAAATATTCATGTTTCTAGGGTCTACTTAAATTAATGGATTATAAGTAAATTTCTTAGTACCTACTAGTAACTTAAAAAAAAATCTAAACGTTCCTTGAATGGTTGTGTTTTTTAAAGAAATCTGTTCCCACTCCCATTACAGTTGTGGTCATCTAAGACACTGACTGTGCAACAAGAATTAATACACCGTTCGAAGAGTAGTTTTGAGGTTAAAAGAAGGTAGGAGTATGCAAGGTAAACCTAGATCTGATCGTCCTAAAGGTTTAATATATAAGAATTTAGAAAAACAGGCCGTTCACATCAGTCATCATCATCCTTCAATGTCCAGAGATATTGCAAAAAAAGCAGGTACTTGTAAAAATTAAAAAGCTGAACAAAATTCCAACATTTAAAAAGAAAAAGGCACCCAAAAGATCTGAAAAACAAAATTCTAAAAGTGCCACACTATCGAGAAAGCTGTACGAACAGAAATTTGCAAAGAAGAAAGTGTCCGTCGTTATGGATGACGAGACGTACGTAAAAATGGACTTGGCTACGCTATCAGGCCTACACCTGGTTGTGATCTTGAGGAATCCCAAAAGACAGTTGCCTTTACGAAATTCGGCGAAAAAATATTGATTTGGCAGGTCATCTGTCAATGTGGAGAACGAAGTATACCATTCTTTACCAAAGGAACAATTAACGGTGAAATATATACGTTAAACCATGTTTAAACCGTCGACTTCTACCCAGTGATGGATTTAGGCTTAGGCCCGTGAGGCCCGAGCCTAGAACGGCAAGATTTGAGAGGCGCCAAAATTTGAGGCGCCGTAAAATTTGAGAGACGATAAAAATTCGAAATTCATGGAGATTCCCGGTGACTATAAAAAAACTTGAGAGATGTTTCAAAAATATTATTTTTTTCACCGGAGAATTATACCTTAACATGGTTAAGTATCTACTTATTGAAATAAAAAAAAATATTAATTGACCAATTGAAAATTTCGGGAATTACAAAAATATAGACATTTAATAGATTTTCCTCAACTCTTTGTCTTTTGCTACAGCAATTGCTTTCTATATTTTTATTATTATACAGGGTGTCCCGTAAATGCCAATAAAGCTTCATATTGCAGTCTCCCTCAACCCCTTAAGATGCCAAAATTGAAAACACGAATGTTTTAACGAACTTAGATTGTCACGCGAACTAAAAAAAGAAATTTAAACTTGTCAACGCTGCTGCAGGCAAATCTAAAATTATTCGAATACTGGAACCAAAGTACCGCAAAACATCAAAGATGTATGAATTTTATTTCAGTGATAATGGACCACAAAATTGTCAAAAAAAGAATTGCTGGAAACTAAGAACTAATTTCATCGAATTTATCAGTACACCCAAGACTAGTACGTTTGCCACATCTAGTTTTTGGTAATATAATTCAATTTTAACAGCATCTTCAAAAAGAGAAATATAACAGTTCTGTGCTTTATCAAAGGTAATTATTGTTTCAACAGATTCATTTGTTGAATTCGTAATGGCTTCATCTGGATTCGATTCTTTGGTTTCTGTTTATTTAGTGTTAAAGATGTTAACTTCTGACCACTTGTACAAGAACACTAAGCTGAGGAGAGATTCTTTTTTCCAGATTGCAATAAGCACTCATAAAAGAAGATATTTAGCTGAAGCTGTATTGACATTTACGGGACACCCTGTATATTTTATATACACTTTTAAAAAAACAAAAAGGACGCCATATCAAAATAGGCCTAGGGCGCAATCAAACCTAAATCCGCTTCTGCTTCTACCGTTTGTTAAGAAATCACACAGGTTCTACAATGTTTTGGCCAGATTTAGCGTCTGCGCATTGATCAAAATCTGCTCTTGAATAGTATAAAACTCAGAGTGTAAATTTCGTTCCAGTGTTTAACCCCCCTAATGTACCAGAATTGCAGCCCATCGAAAGAAAGAAAAGAAAAGTTGCAGAAAATAACTTTGACAGTAGACGAAATGAAGATTCTGTGGAGAAAAGCTAGTAAACATATAACAAGTGACACTGTCCAGAATCTAATGAAGAACGTCCAAAGCAACAATGGTGTTTACGGCCGACAACCTAAAAATTAATATAAAATTCTCAACAATCACTTGTTTAGAAGACATTTTACCTAAAAATAATAAAGAAATTATTTTTCAATACTTTTTTTTTTAATTTTTACATACTGATTTCATTTTGCAAAACTTTTGTTACCAGTTCTTATTGTGAATATCACCATCAAGTCAATTCAAACAAAATTAGCATTCCTAACAGAGGAAACAATCAATTAAAAACCTTTTATCTTTGGAAATTCAAAAGCTAGGAATGCGAAAACAATTCTTCAACAGCAACTAACTCCGAGGCGTCATATTGAAAAAAAAACCAAAGCAATAAACTATACTATCTTGGCTGTGGTCTGCGTTAGCAATGATTGTGTTTAATTTAAGAATCTTGCTCTAACTGTCAGGAAGGACCAGTTAGTACGTTATGTAAATATTTACACAAAAGCCTTCATAGATAAAGATGAGAATCTGAGGCTAGGGTGTCTCAAATTTCAACCAAATCTTCAGACTCCCACAAAAAAATACTTTCGATGGTAAAGCAGGGCAATTGCTTAGATAAAACCTAAAAAACTATCTAGATGGTTCTAGACAAGAGATCCATTTGCGTTTTAGTTATAGTAGCATTCGTAATAGCGTTAACCTTATTGATCAGAGGCATTCTTAAAGTTTGTTTGTGAGATGAGGGAGACAATGGACGTGTAAGCAACACAGTTTTGATAGGTATTTTTTGGTAAGACACGTTTAGTTGATAAACTTACTGAAATGGCAGCTTTCATCTACAACTGGAAGATCATGCTTTTAAGACAGTTAGTACTCTTCATTAAATAGATTGTACCGTTATTAAAATACGCAGAATAAATGAAAAATAAAAACGACGTGAATATTAAATAAGAGATAAACAAGCATTGTTAATATAAGAAAATAAATTCTATTGAAACAGTAGCCACTTAATAGTTTATGTTTGATTCTTCAACTTCCATTCACCGTTAAGGGAAAATCGATAGACGGTGGATAGGAATGTGTCTATTAAATTTTGTCGCAGACAGCGATGGGAGGACGAGTCACTTTTCAAGCACACTCATTCAGCTATTTGTGCGAAAGGAGACCTATTTCGAGGCCTGTTAGCTGTTGCATATAATTAATTTCGTTTTCAATTTGTTTCTTCTTTCTGCTTAAAAGCTGATATTTTGATTAATGAATGTCGACCTCTTCGAAAACGACTTTTTCAATTACACAAATAATTGGCTCTTTCAAGAAAGCATTCTACTGTTTTGGTGCTTTTCATGTTCATTCGAATTTATCTTAATGATGTCTATTTTAAAACAATTACCTGTTAAATTAGTTTGTAAGCATGCGACAATACATGTCCTTAAGATCTATTTTATTATAAATATTTGGTCTGTGGTTAACCTAGTGAGAAAATTTTTTTAGCATTCTAATATCCTGTGGTTTAACCTTTCCAAAAATTCATCTCGTCTTAAATGTTTCAAGCTTTAATGATTGTCTCTCTTCTAAATGTAATATTAAACGTTTTTATTAAAAAATGAAACTTTTCACTTTTTAATTGAATTTATTTATTAGAATTCCTTCAAGAATTCAATTCTTTTTATTAGTAAATAGCATGTGATTGAAATGCAAAAATCGTCAACGATCCGGATATTTATTAGACATTTTAATTCAAATGCATCGAATGAAGTTAAGGAATGGAATTCTATTTAATGCCTAGTTTGATGGAAACGTGAAAACATGAAAAATCGTGTGCGCATGGTGCATTTTTTGCATTCTTAAAGTACACACGTACGTAATTAAACTATTTGAAGGCAATAGAACGCGATATGATTTACTGATTTCTACATTTCAAATGAAGAAATAAAATTCTTTACAATTTATCTCAGTAACATTGCAATATTGTCACCACTTTAGTTTGAGGATCAGTTTGGCTATATGCTAGAATCTGGTTTCACGTGGTAATATATTAATTAGAAAGAGCAACTTGCTCAAGAGCGCTCCCACCATTTATTTACCTAAACATAAAAAAAAACTTAAGAAAACAAACAAACTTCAAACTGCTCTTTTATTTTAATTTTCTTAAGAGGCTGTTAACAAAGAGTCTGCAGTGATCAACAATCAAACTTCTCCCTACCAGAGAAAAACTGATTTCAGCTCTCATGAGAAGCTACCCGCAGACTTCAACTCTCGAAATACCATTTGCAATAATTTTGCATCTTGTAGACGTGAATGCAAGTTAAAAGACTGTTAAGTGTATGATCATGCTTCAAGCTTGTCGAACAAAAACATCTCCAACAAACTGACTCAAATCATGAAACTCGTCCAGGAAGCATAAAATTTGATTCGTAGCTAATCAAGGTTTTTAGGGTTTCTCAGGGTGGTTTGCAAGACTGTTTCTGAAACGCGAAACATCAATGGTAGAAATTTCTAATTCCTTTAGGAACAAAATTTTACTTGAAACAAGATCGTTTTACGAACTTCTCGGTGCTATCTCCTGCTATTCTTCACAAACTGCCAAAAGAAAGTAAAATAAAATAAAGCAACATCTTCTGATGTGATTACGATTTTCTTATCGTTCGACCTACTGTTAATTCAATGCCCAAATTGCGAGGTATCTATCTTTGCTGATATCAATGGATTTTGTGAGCTTTTTCACTATGGCGATGGTGATTGGTCTATGAACTACCAAGATTCAGAAGATATTGCATTGTCACGAATTTAGTTTTAAAACCCAGATATGCCTACCGTCCTCCTAAAAGGGCAGTAACGTACAGAACCCTTTACTCGTAATTGTAAAGCATAACTGTATATGCCACTGTTGTAGCAATATTTCAGTAACTGCCAAGAAGGTGTTTATGGGAAATAGTGCTGTTTTGAAAGTTTAGTTATTCTAATAAAGACATGGATGCTTCGCGGCCCGTCGACCTACGACTCGTGGGGTAAGCATTTTCATATAATTTGGGTAATTGTTCGATATAGCTACCCCTAGGAAAGCGCCGTTTTGAGAGCAAGTTTTTGGTATCAGCACGTAGAGAATTACTCACAGAACACAATTAGGTGGCCGCAGGTAAAGAAAATTAATCCAATCTTGGTGAAACCGACAAAAAACAAACACGATTTTTAAGCACATCTGAGGTTATGTTGCACGATACAAACAATGAAGTTGGCTACTAAATCAGCTGCTCCCCACACTACCAACCACCTACTGCAACATGACCCACGTATAAACTTTATTAATTCCAATCTTGTGATGGAGGCGAGGCAAGGGATGGTTAGATTAGAAGGAGTAAAACAATAATTTTTTTCAAGAATTCCACCCTAATTTGTGATGGGGGGAAAGCGATGTGGTGGTTAGGTTAGAAGAGTAAAACAATAATCTTTTTCAAGAATTCCACCCCAATGTTGTGGGGGGCCGAATTGAATAAATGAATTCGTTCATGCTTGCGCGGGGTCAATGTCTTCCAGTTGATTTAGGGAAATTGGGTTGTGGTACTGTCGGTTGGTACACTGTCGGGGACTAATTAGAACCTAGCCGCGATATTATGGTGTCATGTCAGTCGGTGTGCTTGTGAAGTGTCAAATTCGTCGATTTTCGAAGTTTTTGGCGTCAAATGCAGTGCTAGTATCACCAATACAAAAAGTATCCCGGTATGATCGTGCTCAAAAGAAGATCGACCTAATATTATAGGAATTTACAATTCGAATATGGGAGGTGTGAATAGGAGTGACCAAAATATTTCTTTATACAGGGTGTCAATTCGCGGAAAAAAGTGGTACATGCCACTTATTTCCCACTGGGTAGATTTGGCAATTGCATAGACTACAAAATGGAAAAATGGACCAATTAACGTTTCGTCGGCGAATCGTTTTGAATTTATTGGAAACAAGCACTCGGCAAACAAACAAAAGAAGTCGTCCCTCTAGTTTGGAGAATGTAGATACCAGACTTGATCGTATTGACCACTTTATTGAATCGCAGGACAAGCAAACACGCTGCCGTGTTTCGATATCGACCAGTATCATATAAATAGTTGCTAAACCTTTTTCTCTGTATGCTTAAATAACCAATAAATATTTAGTTCAGAAAATTTTCAAATTTTTATTTTCCTTATATTTGTACTCGCTTACATGCCTACTGTCCTTTGAAAAGGGCACCTCGTATTTAGTAACTCGTGAAAAAAAACTTTACATTTTTCTCATGGTTTCTACATTAAATTAAACTCTCTTAAACCAAAAATTCCTCAAAAAACAGGAAAAAAAATATTTCAGGCATAACTGGGTTAAGAAAAAAAAATGTTTGATATACGTATAATACAATTTGCGGTAATAAATTTAAATTCGAATTTTATTTTCATATGCCATCTTTTATCAGTTACAAGGCCGCTAATTTACTAATCCGGTGTATTATAAATTTCTTCGTCTGATGTTTTACTATAATAACTCCTAGTTAGCTTCAAAGACTCGTTATTAGTTTTATGTTACAAATTTCTCATTTTCCTGCGGATTACAATTTTCCATTCTTCAGTTAATGGAAATTTTACCTGAGTAGTCTTAAACTTGTATACATTTTTAAAATAAATGAAATTATTTTTCAAATAAGAAAAAACATTCAAAACAACATTTCCACGTATCTCAGAATTACTTTAGTTAAAATATCTGTTAATTTCAACATGTAATTTGTCCAATTAGTACAATTTCCTGTCGCATCAGCACACTTAATACACTACTACAACAGTAAAGTTCAACCACCCAGCGTAGTTTACAACGTAATTTTGTTAGTGTTAACTCTTAAAGGTTATATCTTCAACATATTATTATACGTATAATGCTTGATGGATAGGATAACTATTAAGCTGAAGCACATAACGAGTATGAAAAGACAAGTTTAGGTTTATAATCCGTAATTACAGAGAGAGCAACCTTTATTTACCAGGTTGCAGGTATTTATGCAAATATTTTCAGCAAGAAACTTTTTCTTTGCGAAACGAGCCAGTTTGGTCGATATTCTATGCTGCAGTGTGTACACTGTCGTTATTTAAACCAGATAAAATCGTTGCATGCAATATTTATATGCATAATTTTGCACGGTATCTTTCTCAAATCTGAAAACTTTGAGAGAAAGGGGAAAAAATCGAAAAATATTAAACTAATGCCGTAGAAGTAAAATGTAAAATAAGCACTCCCCGACTAGAAATAACATTTAAATAACTGATAAAGGGAAATTTATTACATTTTCCTTCTAAAATTTATTCTAACAATATTTCACAGTTAAATATTCCTCGAGTTTATCTTCATCCCTTATTTTAAATATGACGATGCTAAGAAACGTTACTTTACTGCCGTGTTTACATTAGGAGGGGAGGAGTTGAACATCATAACAGTTAATTACAGTTGACTTGTTTACCCAGAACTAACCAAGAAAAGATGTTAGAGAGATAAAAACACGTCGTTAAAATGAGATAAGTAACCTTAAATAAGACCAACAAGGCACCCTTATTTATTTTAAGGGTTTTATAACTCTTTTGACATTTTTGTTGGGGTCTTAATTATTTTAACATGTGTAGTGGATTCTAAACGGTTAATCTTAGCTACTATGTCATCATATTTTAATTATTATTATTATTAAGTAAAAGTACAAGTAAATCTACTGGGCTTGTTCTTCTAATATGGTATCGGCATTGGTGTGGAACTTAATAAACTGAGTTCTCGAGTTTTCTTTTTTCTCGCAGTATTGCAAGGAAGCAGCCTTTAATAAGACTGCAAATCTGGGACTAATTGGCTAGCAGTTGGGAGGTGCCCCAAGAGTATTAAAGTGTTGACAGCTCACATAGGTAACATAAATACGAAAAGGTTGTTTTCTAGTAGCAAATTAAGAGTAAATAGACCGACGGGTACGAAAATTAGAAAAGATTTTCATTAGAATTTGAAAAGTCGAGAGTATCGGATAATAATTTGCACAAAGACACTTAAAACACACCTAAACTGTACTTAATCAATTACATGTTGCAATATCCCTCAATTCTTCATATTATACAATGTGTCCAAAATTCGAGGTTCATTATTCGGATCTCGGAAACAAAGAATATGGAGTGGGAAAAACTGAAGAAAAGCTTTGTATTCTAGCAGTAAATTTATTGCTGTTCTAGACATTCGATGCAACAAAAATTCTCGAGTTGCTTTGAAGTCAAATATCTCTGTAGTGAATTATATTAATACGGAAGAACGGTCAGCACAGAATGGTAAGGAATGATATTTTCTCATTGCGCAGCTAGAGCATAGACATCAATTTTCTTAATATAACGGCTAATTGATTTTGATGCCATTAAATAGCTCGATTTGGATGTTTTTCAGTGATATCAGATTGTAGTTATTCTCTTGTTTTCTAAATCTATAAATAACAACAAATTTATTACGAGCGCCAAGCAACGTGAAAATGAGTCTGTTGTATCAAACTCCAAGTACTTAAACAAGTAGGTACTCAGCAATCAAGTTTTTGGATTTTCATCGATGTTTCTTATGCAGGGATTTCATACCATTTTATTGCTTTTGAGGAAAAGAAATTAATACATACAGACAATAGTCTCGTACATTAAATGTTTCCTGGAATATTGAAAGCTATAACAACAAATAACTTTTCGATAGCTATTAAGTTGTTCATTTTCAAATTAGAGAACCTTTCGAAAATGTCAAAATTTCTAGCAATCTTTTCAAAATATCTTTGGTAATGAACAGCTTGAGGAAATTAAAGTAGAAAGCTATTTTCAGTGTCATAAATCACAAAACCGGGACAAATCATTTGGGCGCTCAGATTCATCATGCTAAAGCATTTCCCTTCCTTTTTGATTGCTTTTTTTGTCTAAAACCTGAAATTAGCCCTAGAGTCAGTCACCTTCATTATGAGAACTTTTAACCGATCACCAGGTTGGGCGCCTTCTTATTATTCTAGAAGTCTCTCCTCTATCAGCACCAGATGAGATACAGGATGTTTGCAAAAAAAAACAAAAAGCGCTTTTGGATTGTTTGAATGCGTGTCCACTATCACCATCGAACTACAAACAAAAAGCTCCATCTTGATATTACTACTCGAACTCTATTAATTTTCTTAAGAGAACTACACTCCAAAACAGGTCCTCCAAGAAGACATCTTTGATGATCCATGCTTGACCGAGAGATTTGCTGTTTTCCTACTTATTGTTCTAGAAGTCTTTTCTCTATCAGCACCAGATGAGATACAGGATGTTTGCCAAAAAAACCAAAAGGCGCTTTTGGTTGTTTGAAAGCGTGTGCACTATCACCACCGAACTACAAACAAAAAGCTCCATCTTGATATTACTACTCGAACCCTATTAACTTTCTTAAGAGAACTACACTTCAAAACAGGCCCTTCAAGAAGACATCTTTGATGATCCATGCTTGACCGAGACATTTGCTGTTTTCCTACTCATTATTCTAGAAGTCTTTTCTCTACCAGCACCAGATGAGATACAGAATATTTGTCAAAAAAAAAAAACAAAAGGCGCTTTTGGATTGTTTGAAAGCGCGATCACTATCATCATCGAACCAGAAACAAAAAACTTCATCTTGATATTACTACTCGTTCCAGAAGTACGAGATATGACAGAAAAACAAAATATCATAGTGGTATCCAGATTGTTTCAAAGCGTCTCACTACAATGCCAAATTTCATCTTGATACCACTTTTCGTTTACATAGCTTGTGCCCAAATAGTTTCAATTTCTCCAGTTCAAAATTCTTAGTCCAAACGTTTTCAAAAAAGTCTTCTTTTGCTAAAGCGATATGTTCAAGTGGCATGAAATCAAGAATTTATTTTCTTTAGTTTCAATTTCTCCAGTCCAAAATTCCTAGCCCAAAAGTTTTCCAAAAAGTTTTCATTTGGTAAAGCGATATGTTCAAGTGGCATGGGATCAAGAATTTATTGTCTTTACGACAATGCAATTCCAGAAAAATGTTTGGCCTGAGTGGCAAGTGTCCATTATGGCTCTCATATGGTATGAAATAAGTGAGGTATGTTTGATACCGTGAGATTCAAACGTTTGTTCAATAGAGACCTACTGAGCAATCATGAAAAGAAATATGAAAACTTATTCTATGCCAATTAGAGCAGATGAAGAGTGTCTCAGAAGATGGAAAATTGCAAGCGAAAAAGTGAGTGATGGTACTGTATCGTGTCTTATGAGAGGCATTAGAAGGAAAATTTAATGAGGACAATTGAAACTCTATATTAAAATAAAACCTAAAGTTAAAATATAAACATAAAAAACAAAACAGTTTGAATCCGTTTCTTTTCTTGAATTTACGAGCCTTTGAAGTTGCCTTGATTTCTTAGAAGACATATCTTGATTAGTAACATTGCTAAAAAAACTTGTTACACTTTGAAATGTGACTTGTTTTTATTATATTAATTCTTGCAGTCAAGTCGATCAAAAAATACAAAAAAAAGTAATGCTTTAAATTGGCGTACCAAACGAGAACACTCTGTATTTATGTCGAGCATAAAGTACAAGAAAAGCAAGGCTTGAGGCAGGGGTATGAAATGATAAAGGACCCTGTATTTCTGTGAAACATAAAGTAGGAAAGAAAATTACTTAGTAAGTATGATATTTTGGGTTATTGCATTAAAAACCCTGTATACTTAGAGGCAACATAAAAAAATGAAAAATAATCTGTACTGGTCAAGTCGGTTTGGCAGTAGCGTCGTAAGACCAACGAGTTAAGAAAAAGCAAACCGAGGATCACTCTTCGGAAATATTTAATGCTTAGTAGCAAATTTTTACCGACTTAAGAAGATCAAAGGCCAAGATATAAATTGTTTCACAAATTCTTTTTACAAATCTACTTGCTAGCATCGTGCTTGGAACAACAAACACTTAATTCTTACGAAAATTATTTTCTCTTAAAATTATTAAAACGTGTCGGCATATTCAACATCTTAAAAGTTCGTCTGGTACGGTTAATAATAGCAAAGTGTATTTCAACTTGTCAAGAGACAGGAGCTGTAAATAACAAAACTAGGAGAAAACGCGTATTGAAGTGCTAGTAAGAATTTCAAGAGTTATTCGAGCGGTGGGAAATACAATAGAGGTAACGTGCAGCATGATTACTATACTTACTCTTGTGATACATATATCCAAGTCAGGTATTTTTATTCCATGTAAGTTAACCATGTTTCAAGATTTATTTAAATTTGGTTGGTATTGCGGGTTGTTAATTTTTCATCATTTGTTGCTAATCTCACTTTCTTAAGAACTTTTTTGTCAGACCCTTTAAGTTATAGAACAGTTTTAGGACAAGAACCTTAGGAACAATTTATTAATGACCACTATCCTCTAGATTAGTACCTACCTGCGAAATTATATCACCTTTTAATTAATCGAGTACATTTTTAATCTTTCCTGTTTATTTTACCTGTGTTATTCAAAATAAATAAAGTCACACATGGTCAACATCTAGCTACCCTCAGCATTGTAAACTCCAGAAGTGACCTATGGTAGGTCTGATCGAATGAACATTCATCAATTCGGATTTACGAATCTGATTTAAAGTTTCTCTTTACCTTTTCTCGTTTATATTTTTATCGAGCCTATTTAATAGTGTTACAGAAGAATTTCTAATTTTGCTACTGTGCTCATATGTTTCTTTCCTTTCTTTCTTATTCCTCGTTTTATTTTACAACGCTATCGTACGATATTTCAAAATCTCCTCTAAGATATTCCACTAGAACAGTCCAATTTGTCATTATACACTCGTCATAATGTCTAAATTATTTTCTTAGTTTTAATTCTTCTCGTTATTACCGGATCTACTACATTTAATTAATTCATTCTTTTTTACGTTAATTTCCTTCTGAATGGCCGCATTTAAATAATTAAAATATATAAAAAAATCTTGTTCAAAACTTCCAGCGGTCATGCTTTCATTCAGTACAGAAATCCACAGAATCACTCATTTTTGCTCCCTCTTAATGAACAAATAATTAAAATTTTAAATCAAGGGAAAACTTTTTCCAGAATATTTTTATTAAAATCTCGAATTTCTCTGACGCCTTGTGCATATTTTATTTCAACTCTACCTTTACATTCCGTTTTGTAAACTGTTTATCTTTCAAGAAAACTCTAAATGATCAATACAAGAAATATTGAAAAGGTACATTTTAAATTAAGAAAGAAAGTAATAAAAAGTTGATAAAATTTCCTCCAATATCAATTTCTTCCGTCTCCAGTTTTCTAGCTTGTTGTTATTGTAGGCAGAGCCTCATTATATCTTTTGTAAGTTCTTCCTTTTGTAATAATTGCTTGCTTGGCAAATAATAATAATGATGAAACATTCAAGAAAAGCAAGAAAAAAAAATAACAACCAGCAGCATCTGTTAAAGATGTCTTCTCATTTTCCAAGAGAGATTCTAAATAATTTGTAAAAGCTCGGTATGATTCATGTAAAATATGAAAAGGAACTTTGTGCTTTAAATAGGTAACAGACACAAGAGATTCTATTTATAATTTTTGCTTCGCTTTAATTTTCTTCGAAGTATAATCCTCTTATACGAAACCAAATAATTTCGAGTAGTTGCACCTGTTTTAGAGGCTATTATTATTAATTTTATTTAAATCAACTAATAGAATGTGATGTCATTGAGTCATTATTTTATTTAAAATAACGCGTTTCTAGTGTCATTGATGTTTATATTAAGTATTTTGTGTCATTGCAACATAAACAAATGTGTGGGTTTTCACAATAAAAATGTTTTGTTTGTTTTGTAAGTAGAGAAAACATTCATTTATACAGTGTGTCTCACGTATGCTAGATGGATGTGAAAGTAATTTGAAATCAATATTTAGTTCGTGTTATACACATAAAGAAAACATATACATAATGAAATAAAAAGCAATAACATAAAAAAAAAACTTTGAGTTTAATTTCCACTAACTAGTAGGGATGTTACAGATAATCTGTAGATACTTACCAGACTAAGCTCTAGCTGGAAGCTCAGTTCTTCAAAGATTCCATTACTACACATATCAATATTTCGATAAAACTTAAAGTTGTGATCTTTAACAGAAAATGTCATGGAAAAACTCATTTGAAATTGAAGTATGAGATAGAAAGTCACAATACTTTGCTCTTCATCTTTCCCTTCCCAATTTAATTCCCCTTTTTGTAATGCTGTACTATATCTTACTACAACTACCTAAATTATAAGGTCAGAATCCATTTCAAAAGCTAACAAAAATCTGAAGGCAAAAAAGTTCTTACCATTTACCGAGTCCATTTAGCTCTCCTCATCCCATTTGAAGTTCCTAACTGTACTATGAATTAGTAAACAGACTATGTAGAAACAAAAGAACTTTCCAAAGCCAATTTATAATTACAAAAGGGTATGACAACTTAAGGAATGGCATGAGGTATAGCAGTGATAAAGACCTCGCAAGTATTCATTTGACAAGAAACTAAAATCACGACGCAGATCAGTATATTTTGTATTTTTAATTCAGACAACAATCAACAAAACACAATGAGAAAATGTATCAGATAACACCTATCAAGAAAAAGCAATTATAAGAAAATGAAAGACGTAATGAATAATGGGACTGT
Source organism: Ignelater luminosus (assembly GCA_011009095.1). Classification (NCBI taxonomy): domain Eukaryota; kingdom Metazoa; phylum Arthropoda; class Insecta; order Coleoptera; family Elateridae; genus Ignelater; species Ignelater luminosus. Next base: position 55,288 of record VTPC01090747.1, read on the forward strand.
TCAAGACGCACAAATGAAGTCAGAATATCAAAAGCAAAATGCTTCAGTTAGTAACCATTGGTAAGATTGAAATTGAAACGTACGCGCTGTAAAGCTCAATTTCCAAGAACCAAGGGTCACAAATCTAAATATAGACTGATCATTCGACCTTTCCCAGGCTTAGAATTCGTTTTAACCTTTACAGTTTTGCATATTTTGGTGGAGGTTGAGATAAAACTGTCAAGGTTATGAGAGAGCTAACCATGACTACGAAAAGATAATGAGCTGAGCTGTGATTCCTTTTTGATTGAATAATGAAATTAGATTTACCTCAAATTCTGAAGGTTACTAGGTTGATCTCACGATTATTATTATATGTTGATATCATTCCATTTTCCTGAATTTTGCTAACCACGATATAAAATAAAAATTTCGTGCCCAACGGCTGGCGCCAAAAACGTCACAGACCCTAAGAATGACCATTACTAGATTTCTAATCATGTAAGTGAAAAAATATTGGGCTCAATCTTAGCGTTAGCTTCATATTTAGTATGAACTTCGAAAGGTTTAGTTCATTCTCGGATGAAATTAACTTACAATTGAAGTCACACGTGCTCTGACAATCCAATGACCTTTCAGGAAAAAAAGAAAATGAAACGGCAGATACTTTACCCTCATAAAGAAAGGCTGCTATTCTCTTGGTCTTTGGAATTTTGGAAACTGTAATTTGAGCAGTTGTAGTTTTCTAATATTTTAATTTAAATTTGGCGCCATTTTTGCTGTTGTACTTTGACAGTCAAAACATTAATATAGTTCAATGGTAGACAGTCCGCTATTATTAAAAATTGATGACTATTCAACACAACAGCGCTTTCTTATCGTTGAATATTATTTCAAAAAAAAAAAAGTTTGACTGCCATGATTCGTAAATTGCGTCCAATTTTTGGTAATCAAAATAGTTCAAGTGCATCAACTGTGAAGAGAATACTCAAAAAAAAATTCGATAAAACTTGTCAGACCACCGACACGTGTTCGTCCAGGTCGTTCAGCAGAAAACAGCCAAGAGTTTGGGAACATCCATTCGGTATCGTGCACAAGAACTGAACACTTCAAGAAGCACTATGCAGCGTATTCTCATGAAAGATTTGAGTCTTCATGCCTACAAAATCCAAATTACTCAACAACTCAAGCCTACAGACCATGCGCAGCGAAGAGAATTCACCAGTTGAGTTACTGAACAAGTGAATGGTGAGTTTTGTCGCATTTGGAGCGATGAAAATCTACGTGTTTCAGGAGAAAGAAATGCAGCCCAAACGTGCCACTGTTTCGTGTGAATTTTAGGCTGGAGGCATCATTGGACCATGTTTCTTTGAAGACGCAGCCTTGAAGAAAGAGATGACATGCTGTATCACTGAAATCCAGCCACTTTTATGCCAAATTTCGCCAAAAGAACGCAAATGTGCCAGCAAAGCCGAGGAGGTCATTTACCAGATGTGTTGTTCCATACATAATTCCCTCAAGTCTACTTCATGATTAAATAAAAGTTTCGGTATTTCCTCAAAGAAACTGTGTTTTATTTAAAATTTAGATTTTACGTCTCAGGATAGCTTGCCCAAAGTGAAAAACTACATTTTTCGCAATGCATGTTCCCATTTCTACGGATGATAATGAAACCACAGAACAGACCTAAAGAATATATCGGCAAGCTGGACGTAACAGAAGATATTCTTAGAACAACCATGTAGCTTAATATAGAATGATTCGACCATAAAATCTATCCATCTTTAGGAGATTCGTTTAAAGGATATTGCATAGTCGATTAAGAGTGCAACCGTGTTGGTATTCACTTGATCTGATAACGTGACTAGCCTCATAGTAACCAGTGACTTTTGGACATTGATTTTGATAGAAGTTGACTTTTTTATTATCAACGCCCTTCTGGGGCATAAAGTCGTAAGAAGTAGGAGCCTTAGTTAATCCCTGAACCAAATCACAGCTTCTCATACTGACACCACTGCCATATTGAAGATTCGAAAATTAGTAGCAAAACAGATATACATAAACGGAAAAGTCATGAGGAAAAAGCGATCCTGCGAGTTCACTTGTTAAGAACTAAAAGTAAAAAATCGAAAGAAGATGCTTAACACAGAAAGTAAGTTTTACAAAACCAAAATTCTTTACCGAACTTGAGTCCTGTAAGATTACAAAAACAAACAATGAGCTAGAATTTTCACACAAAGGTTTAATTACAAAAAATTAAAAAAATCAGTCACTTCCATGCTACTTTGAAAATTAAACAATTTGCAACAAAAAAGTTCGCAAGACTCAATGAGTTCATTCTAGATAAGTCAAAACTTTAAATGACCTAATCCAAATAGAAATAAAATTTAAAAAATGTATTCTTCGATAGTTGCAAAAAAAATATCAGTTAGTGCAAAAATGCCAATTTTATTGATTACCTCTGAAGGCTTCATATTTCTGATAGCAAATTTACGCAAGGAAACCGCAAATGCCTGTTAAACTTATCTATAAAGGATAAAAAATTATTTTTAAGTCAAGAAAAACCGACTACCTGGAAATTTCCTGCTTAAAATATAAAAACCCAATAACAAATGCACTTGCATTTTTAGATATGAAGGATATAGATAAAATTGAGTCCAAATCGGCAGTAAGGTTTTGGGAAGGCCCACTGTATGATTAGAAGGAAACACAAACTGATTTTGTTATTTTGTAATAATTTTGTGTATCTATATATCTAACTACCACAAGCAATTATTTTTAGAATCTTATCGATATCGGTACTAATACAAACATAGTCACTTCCATTATAAGAATTTAAAAATAAATTTTTCCTTTTCGTCTAATTTTGCATCAAGGGAATTTCCAGACGTACAACAATATTTTTAGAATTCAACACACTTGAAAGAGCAACACGAATTTTTAAACTGGAAGAATTACTTTCGAACATATTACTCAATAATAAAAAACTACGTCGTGATATACGCAAGCAATTTTCTTTAATCAAATGATATAGTAAGTATGCAAGAATAAAAATTATTAGTAATAGTACTACTTAAGTAGATATCAAAGATTGAATTGTAATAATAGAGAGAAACGCTATTTCGTCAAAGGTCATGTTCAGTCATTTTAAAGTAATTCTAGTTTTTACAAAGACATTTGATATTATTAATGGATCTACAAGTAGGTTGAGTTGTTGAAGTAGGTTTTTACCTTTACATCATGTTAATTTCTCTTGAAGAAATATTATTTCTTTTCGACTCGTTAAAAACCAAGACAGTTCTGGATTAAGTGTGTGTCAATGCCTGACATTGTTTTATAAACAGCGTTCTCCTATTTACTCTTAAACATACAAAAATGGTCGACTGGTTGGTAAATCAGACAATAAGTGATGGAAATGGTTAGTTATTTCTTGAAAATGTCATTCCTGTTATGATTTATTGATATGTACGTTGTAAGAAACAGACAAAAGTTCATAAGATAAGATGCTACTAAAGAAATAAACATAAACTAAGTACTAGGTACATATTTTAAATAGACAAAATGGGGATGGAATATGTCAGCAAAATGAAAACTAACATTCAAGTCCTCCCGATCAAAATTACAAACATTGAGGCCTTAGCTATATTTAATATAATTAAAAAATGAAAAAAAGTTTCAAGTCAAAATTCTATCTTTTCATGTGTCCTTTTGTTTTTCTTTTGTTTCTCGAGTAGTAAAAGACAGTAACACGGGAAAGCTTCTTAAGGTAAATCAAATGATGAAGGGGCGCATTCTCTTCAATTAGTCATCACTATATAGTGTTTGTCAAAGACCAATGTATGGTGAGAAGTGTTTTTCGTACAGCAACATTCAATATGAACATGATTGTTAGCAAATATTAAGTCACGATACCTATGAGTTAAGTTAAAAAAGTTAAATAACTTAAAGAAGGTTTCAACTAAACTCTAGAACAAGAAATTCAGATCATGATTATTATAAAACATCTCAGACTAAAATTTCAAAACTAAAATGACAAGCAGAAATATTACTGGGTAACAAATAACAAACAAGTAAATCATTATAATCTCTCTAAACTTTGTAAAGCTTCGCAACATATGCTAATTACACTGCAACAAAAACTCAATAACACCATGGCCAAATTCGCCCTATTCATTGTACTACTGCCATCTCACTACCAAATTGTCAGTTTATAAGAGACTTAGACATTTTAAATTTTATTACTTACCGCCGTATCTTAATTTTATTGGTTGTACCTTCTAGCGTCCTACGCCTTTCAAACACTTCTTAAAAATCAGAAATTTTAAGAATATTGACTTCTGCGAATGTGAGCACGATAAACCTTCACAGAAAAAGAGTCTTGCTTTTACCTATTAATTTCTTTTAAAGCACCTGTAATATTTCCTTGAAGATATTTTCGAATGTTCGCATGCTAAATCTTCATAGAAAAAAGAATCTTGCTTTTGTCGATTAATTCCTCTTAAACGACCTACCGCAATATTTTCTTGAAGATCCTTAGGACACTTAAGCATTATCTTACTTCTATGGAAGATTATACGAAGGCAACGCTGGAAATTCTAGCACAAAAGAAAACTACTATAGATACAACAAAAATTTATTTATAATTTTTCAAAGTATTCTCCCTCATGCTCAATACATTTGTTCAAGCGGTAGACCCACTTAGAGAAAACCTCACGGAACACATTTTTCGGAATTGCCTCCATTTCCTTAACAAATTCTGCTACTGCTTCTTCTGGAGTTGAAAATGTGCGTCTACGAATTTTCTTTTTTACCTCTAGGAAAAGAAAAAAGTCGCAGGGGGCTAAATCTGGACTGTACGGTGGATGTCCGACTAATTCGATTCTTGATCTTTCCAGAAATTCACGGGTTAGAGCAGCAGAATGAGCAGTGGCATTGTCATGGTGTAAACAAATTCCTCGTAAACCGGCTTTTGGTCGCATTTCTTTAATTTTTTGAAACAGTTTGGGTAAACATTGGGTAATGTACCACTCACTATTAACGGTTCTTTGATCCTCTAAAGTGATTGTAGCCACATGACCACTCGCACAAAAAAACAAGCAACCATTTTTTCCCCACACTTCGTGCTCGTTTAATTCTCGTTGGTGGTTCTTCGCGCGGAAACACCCAAACTGTCGATTGGGCCCTTTAATTCTGGGTCAAATTGGTAAATCCAAGACTCATCCCCAGTGATGATGTCAAAAATTCGCTTGGATGAACCATTTTGATAATCTTCAATCATTTTTTGGCATCATTCCACACGTGCATTTTTTGCTCGTTAGACAGAAGTTTGAGAACCCAACGCGAAACAAGCTTACGAACACCTAGGTGTTCGTGTAAGATTTTATTTACTGCTGCCGAACCAATATTTAAACTCGCCTGTATCGAATAATAACTAATTCGTCTGTCTTGATTCACAAGATTCCTCACCCTGACGATGTTTTCATCAGTAACTGCAGTTGATGGCCGATCGCTGCGCTCTTCATCATTTAACGATTTTCTACCACGTATAAATTCCGAATACCAACCAAAAATTGTTGACCGTGATGGAGAAGAATCGGGAAATGCTGTTGACAATCTTTCCACTTAAAGTCGTAGAAAATCATAGCACGAAAATACTGACGGTTCAATTCCATTGTTACAGCAGAAAATACACAGACGCGACTAATACTTTTAAAGATTATTCAGGACGTGGTTGAGCTAAGCAATTGAAACTTAAACTGACAATTACTCATGGTACTGGTGATGTATAAGTAAGTGGCGTTGCCATAGCTTGAACAGTGTTGCCACATCCAAAAATATTCAGCGTCACCCTCGTATAAAAGCTTGTCAACATTTTACAGACTTTCTTAGTTTTTGAATTTCAACCAAACATCAACTCACATGAGTTGATCAGTTCTTTACGGTTTCACAACAGTGGTAACAATTTGTTAACATGTTTATAAAGTGTTAATAAATAATGTTGATTATTTTATACTTTTATTTATTATTATAAACAACGGTACTAATATTATCACCTTAACCACGTCTCTTAACAGTGCGTAACATCAGAACACCTTCAATCTTACAATGATTTGTCGTCTATAGTCGAGCAATTAACCTAGCCCACCCCCTCTTTTACATTTCAGCACGAAAACAATTTAAAAGGGCACTAGTCTAGTTTCATTTCTTTTTATAGAATTTTAATTTCATTAACTTTAACAATATTATTTAAAGATTTTCCAACTAACTTCATAATACTACTCGAACCTTAAAAGTGGCAACTTTTTTTTTTCTTTGAAGGTTATCATATTTGCTTTCGGTTAATTATTTTGTGATTATTAGAAGTAAAAAGATTTAAAGAAAATTCTCTTTTCCTCATTATGTTATATAAATTTTAAATTTCAATATGAATTCTTAATTTGCAGTCGGCTATCATGTGAACACGCGTTATTTTGCCCGTCGAGAAATCTCTTGTCCTACTTCCGTTGCCAATTGATCAATCGATTATAAAATAGAGCCGACCAAGAGTCACCAAGGGATTTGTTTGTTTATGCTAGTTAGTGGCACGCCGAAACTTTACTCTTGGATGTACTAATTGGGAGTTGGTCGAGTTCGATAGAGAGTTTGTTGAAGGACCCTTTAATAGATTTGTTGAAATTCGTTCCGATAGACGTCGTTTATAAATTAATATGTGTGACGGTTTGTGTAATCCAGCGTTAATGCTTAGCGACTATAAAGAGAGTTCCTCTTTGATTTTGGTTGTTACTTTCAATTATTCAAGAGGCCGTTTGAGTTCAGCTTGTTACTGCAGCAAGCTACCCTGCGAAAAATTGCGCACCGTCATCAGCTCTAATAAATAAAGTAGATTTGGACGTTCTACTGTTGGTTTTTCTATCAAATTAATGCAGGTAATAAGTGAATAACGAGGTACCAACCAAACTGTCTCGGATAAACTTAGGTAGTAATCTTTTGGCAAGACCATTCGTTCGTCGTTGGGCCAACTAGCCAATTTAGCTGTTTGGACACTTCAGATAAACTTTAATTTGAACGTATAGCGTACTACTTTAATCCCATTCGTCTTCAATTTACAGTTAGGTAGCAGGTAACATGTTCCTTCAACAATCAACTCTTTAAGAAGGGATTTTGATTTGCTATTCAGAATCGAAAATTAAGAAAAATGTATGTAAAATCAAAACGTTTGAAGTTATGTTGATTAAATCTCACATTGACTGGTTGCCTACAATTCGATTTACAACAAAAACAAGAAACCTTGAAGAGGTATAAATTTAAACAACGAAAAAAAGTGCACATCGAAATACACTACAAAAAAAAACACAGGAAATCTGTAAACAAAATCCTCAATATAGTATGAATCATCATAACTATCGTAAGTTCCAAGAAGTATTCAGAAAGTACCAGCAGTTGAAACGAGATACAAAAAATAAAAGTTTCGGACAGCAGCGGTTAGACTATTGACGCATCAGTAACAGGACCAGTTGTTGCTAGCAGGCCATATGCTGATATTACAGAACACGAATATGTTAAGCTAATAATTAATAAACTATAAAAGCTAATAATCAATATTCATCTTGATTTGTCAAAAAGATAATTGTACGACTGTTTGTTTTAACAAAACAAACGCAATCGAGAATCATTAGATCGATATCAAACAATTTATAGCACAGCAATATATTAATAGCTTCATGCAAAATTTGCGCGTCAACAATAGTCTCAGAAAGACCCTGTATACGCGTTCGTTTCCGATATTTCCTGTTAATGAAACATCAATAATTTTCACAATGAAATTAACATACAATAAGTTTTTATCACTTTTAATGTTTATCATACACAATTAAAAATGCAACGAGAAACGTAAATAAAATATATTTAATTACGTGTTTAGAAAATTGTGACTTTTGACACTAATAAACAAGGATATTAAACGATAAAAGATTTAATATAACACCAGAATTTATAGAATAGAGAACAGTAAATACTACTACAAAAGAGATATTACGGTGAAAAAAATGGGTCCACTCGTAGATAAAAGAATCTATTAAGTGGTAAATAGTTAAGTTAAACGATTCTATTTTTGGATACATTAATAAATATGGTGAATTATATTAAATCCATCTGGGTCCATTTGATGTGTGCTACAGAGCAGAGAAATAAAAATTATTAATGTGACTTACGTTTCTAAGTACTGAAAAATTCTGTACACCGGTTTCCGATACATCAGGAAACCTTCCACTTTTTCAACCATCATCGTTTCCTTAATGAACCAATTTGCAACATTTGTAAGTTCGGTTTAAACCGCTGAAAGAGCACTTTTATTTATTTCCACTAAATTCTATCAATATTTGAATAAAACAAATAAAGAATTCTTACATATCACACATAAAAACTTTTTCCTTCATAAAACGCGACAGTATTTATAAAAAATTTTTAAAAATAAACGTGTACACACAAAACGTGTATCACTATATTTCTGTATAAAAAATACAACGTGGGAGACGTCACACTAAGAAAGTGTTCAAAAAGTGACACCGCCACTGAACTACACGCACTGAAAACAACTGTCAAAGACGGTGGTGCAATGATTACCGTGGACGGAATCGCAAAGTAGGCGTTGAACTGCGCCGTTATACGCATGCGGGATCTCTATTGTTACCCCTTGATCATTAGTATTCTAACCTCTCATTGTTTAAATTTAAAGTAAAATGTTTACTTATTTCCCTGCAACATGTATTTCCCCCCAATATCAGACAATTTGACCTAGACGGGAATTTAAACGCTGCTTCCAGATAATTTGGTGTATAATTTTTACATCGGTTCTATTGTAATCGGTTCGTTACTCTTTTGTTTCCTTCCGGTCTTCCGGGGTTACAAGTTTTTAAATGCACATAATTGAAAGAATTCGTTAATACTTAGTAAACACAGGAGAGAAAAATAATTTCTTTCCGCTTGATTTATTTGTTTCTTTGAAAGCTACCCATGTTTATGAAGTGTTAAATAATTGTCCTTACAAGTTAACTTCCGTGGAAACTTAAAATGTATATAAAAGTTTATTTTTCTAAGTCGTTGAACTTAAAAAAAAACTCGGTGAGCTTTAAAGAAAATATTAATAAATCAAAAGGTTTTTGCATCGTTACACAATTGAAGTTTATTTCTGGAATAATAAATAAGTAGTACATGCATATGAAAACGGGAAACGTTGCCAAAAATTATTTTCCTGCGTTACGTCAGGTTGGCTGGGTTGTGTTAAGTGCAATAAACTTTTCATAAACACTGTAATTTCCAGGTTTAACGTCTTTCGATGCATTATTCCAATAAAACAAATTTCGAGTACATAGAAAAATATCATAAATGGTTTCCCACAGTAGGAATATAGAAAACGTGTGGGTATTTAAAAAATCTCGTTTTTTTTTTCTAGGGGACCACAATAAGAGGGTCAGACAAACTTGATTTTATACACATGGGGGGCCTCGTACTTGCAATGATTAGTGTTTAAAAACAGTCAAAATGAAAGAAGTTTCAATTTTATTACTTTTATTGCTAAATAACAGCTGCCTTTTCAAGATCTGTTTTTTATTTATCCTGTCAAAAAAACTTATCTACTTGGAATTCAGACACAAATAATTCAAAAAAATCTTTTTTCAAAGCT
>VTPC01090747.1:65348-102827 GCA_011009095.1 Ignelater luminosus
GCCAGGCTAAGAGCTGCTGGACACAAGCATTGTTTGTCTAGGCCAGACCGACCCGACAGCCCTGACCGGCCCAACAGTCCCGAACCACCCGATTGACCGGACGTAAGCCCGACGAATTTTTAAATTGACACTACTTTCAAATTTTAAAATGATTCTGAGTAAACTGTACATTGCACTTCTTTCTTATTCGATTTATTTAAACTTAAGATTTATTAGACGAGAGATGTCACGAAGGTTCTCAATACACTCATATACGTTCTATGTTAATATTTGCATTGAACGTTGAAGGCATTGCCATTTTATTTGATAAATTCAACAAATACTTTAACATCAATTACATAAAATAAATTTGTTTGTCCTTTTTATTTAGTATTGTTAGATTTGATTTTGTATTGTTTCAGACTATCTAAAATAACTAGGACTGGATGTATATGCAGCTCAACTCCGTGAGCTTTCAGAAGCAACTCTTGGGATGTTCAAATGTGCACATTATGGAACGCCTCGGTGTTAATATTAACATAATTTCATCAAGTATTTGTAATCATTGTTTTATTGTAGGAACAAGCTTGGTCTGTCTTTGGGCTGGATATTTTTTGTATTTTAGGCTAAATTCTAGCTCCGCTTTTTGGCCGTTGCAAAGTGTAATTCAAAAAATGTTTTTGAACAGAACATAAACGTGTAGGTCAAAACCGGTAGATTCAGAGAAATACACTCTAGAATTTTTTCTTTGGATTTAATTTACGGTCTAATCCATATGTAGCTTTATTTATTATGTTCTCTGTTACCTAAAATCCTTATATGTTTCAAATGGCATAATGTAATTCGTATATTCAAATTAATAATTTGTTGATTACTTAGTGTCTAGGATTGTTTAGAGTGGATTCTCAGCGTTTCTCCCAGAATCTTCAGTGTTCTTTCCAGAATATTTAGACATTTAATAATAAATATTTAAAATCCCATATCTGCAAGTTCCTAAATTCGATTTGTAACTTTATAATTATAATTTTGTAAATTCTAGGTGTACTTTTTGTACAATCATCGTAGTGCCACAGATTAAAGATTCTTCTGCGTTCGTATGGCATGACGTAATTCCGAACCAATAATCTGTTGGTTATTTAGTGTCTACGAGTGGTTAGAGTACATTTCCAGCGTTTTTCCTAGAATTTGCAATAACACTATGAAAACCCATATCTATAAATTTTACAAGTTTGTAAAGTTTTGCACGGTTTTAGACTCAAGCCAATAATACAAAGAAAATATGAATTCAAAAAGATTATATTTCTTATACAGGGTCGCTAAAAAGTATGGAAACACGCTACCCCCGCAGAAACGGTAAGAGATAGACAAATGAAATTTGGAGAGCTTAAAGTAGGTATTTTTTGCCATGTTTTGCGAAGATAATTGAAAACAACTTTTCAATTGTTTTTTCGTACGACCGCCATATTGAATTTCTGTAAATGGAACACCCTGTATATGACCCCATATTTGGATAGAAATTTTCAAGACAAATTCAATGATATAAGGGTTGCTATACTTATCTTGAACGGTTTTGGAGATAATCGCTATTCTTTGTCAGGGGTTTCCCTATTAAAAAGTATGGAAACGCGCTGCTTCTGCAAAAACGGTAAGAAATAGACAAATGAAATTTGGATATCTTAAAGTAGGCATTGTTTGCCAGGTTTTGCGAAGAAACTTAAGATCAAATCTTCAATTGTTTTTTTGTACGGCCGCCATCTTGAATTTCTTTAAATGGATCACTCTGTATATGACCCCATATCTCGATAGGGATTCTAAAGGCGAATTCAATAATATAAGGGTTGCTATGCTTATCTTGAAAGGTTTTGGAGATAATCGCTATTCTTTTGTCAAGGATTCTTTCCCATCCTTCGGCTAACTTTTTAAATTTTCCCATTTCCCTTTCGTTTTCTTAACTGTCTTTCTTCCATTACCTTTCTTCCTTTCGACTCAATTATCCTTTCTTACTAATGTATACTAACCCTGTAAACTGCTTTCTGTGGTATTCCAAAGTCTTTAAAGGTACGTGCACACTTATATAAATACAAATTTGGATGCTGTAAAACATAGGCTTCGATCAGTTTTCGACACTGTAGTTCATGCATGAAGATAACTATACTAATCCTCAATTCAAAATGTAATACAATAAGGTTCGCATAATCATTTAACTGTCTTTGATTATATTTTATTGTCAATTTTTAGTGGACGCTCCTTATACGTAAACTTGAAAATAGTGCGGCAACCGCAACTTGAGGCATAAACAAAGTCTATGGAGAAAATACCGTAAACGAACGAACTGTGCAACGTTGATTCCAGAACTTCCGTTTATCCCCACCAAGGCATTTCTCCAATGGAAGTCTGAAAGAAATAAGATTGTTTACACTCCTTACAGCACTTGGATTTGATCTTATAGTTGGTAAAGTACTAAGAAATCTCCACAAAAAAGCAATCGTCTTGCTAGCAAGCAAATATACAGAGCCAGTATTTTATCACTTTATAGCTGTGGGTTATAATTAGGCAACTAGGCTTGTTTTTCATAATCCGCTATAAGTATGTCAAAAAGAAATTTTGTAACTTGGTTTACTTTGATCCAAATTTACTTAACAGGTATAATGCGTGCTGTAAACGGATCAAGTACTTTATTCGAAATACGCACAAATCATTAAGCTTCTATAGGGCGATAAGCCTCCTTTCTATTACACCTAAAGTTTTTGAGGGATTCGTCCTTAGGATAATAGAAGAATCAATAGCTATAGACGATCTAATTCCTGACCATCAATTTAAGTTCGTACCCAAACATTCAATTATCCAACAATGCCAGCAAAATCAAAAATAGCATCGAAAAGAAGAATATGTGCATGTTCAGTGTTTCTTGATCTTCTTTTGATGGAGTATGGCATCATCTATTTTAAAAAAGCTGTACTTTCAAGTCAAATTTGATGGTAACTATCAGAATATCAACTCATAAAATTAGAACCAACTAGAGTCGATACAATGATCGCGACACCGAGATTATGGCTACAGATGATCTTCATCCAATAAAAGCTTCGCTAAAACTGCAGAACCACCTCGAACAACTTCAAGATTGGCTCAAACATTGGAAAATCATCACCAATCCTAGATAATCCTGTCAAATAACATTCATAACCAAAAAAAGTGTGTGTCCTCTGTACCTGCTATACCAATCAAAACAGAAGTAAGATATCTTGTCCTTGGTCTTCATCTAGAAATCGCACGTTAAAGATGAAAGACGACAATTCGACCTTAAAGTTTGAAACTAAACTGAACATCTATAAATCAATATTAAAAGCAGGATTGAATTATGGGACTGAATTACGAACACTCTCCCAATTATATCCAATGTAAGAGACACAATATATCGTTTGTAAAAGAGGTGATTGGTTCCTTTTCCACCACACTTCGAAATCGCAGTACAAATCACAACAATTTAACAAATGAACTTTTCAATTCACTCCTTCCAAACAGAAGACTTACCTACCAAAGAGATTTTCCAAGAACCATTAATGAACGGTATCTGATTCAAGTCAATTTCACACCTAACATTTACTTATTACTTTGCATATAGAAAGTGGATTGTAAATTTGCAATAAATAAATGAACCCATCTTGTTACAAAACAGGTGCATTTTAGAATATGGATCTAAGCTAGTACCAAACGACTGTTTTAGTTCTACACATGTTCTGATTTTTATATATTACGTTTTGACCGCGACCATCCAGTTTAATTAAAAAAAGAAAAAGTTTTTGGATCTTCTTTCATCAATTATAGAGAACTTTCATCTCAATATTTCAGGTTGTTTGAGACACAGGAAAAACAAGCCATTTTTGATTTTACTCAAAAACGATCTATTCCACGAAACATGTAAAAGCAACTCCTTTGGCTACCAAAGTGTGCATATCAAAACTCTTCAATATACGTAAGACATCTTATAGTAAGCATCACACAAACATTTCAATTCAATAACGAGCATCGGCATTGTTTTCGTGATATTAGAGAAAATTAATTCTTCATTTCAGCATTCTTAAGAGCTTGCACAACGTTTTAATGATACCTACCTGGTTTTCTTTTATCCGCGTTTTCTCGTTTCAAGTTTATCAATACATCCGCATTGCTTTTCCCACAGAAAACTTTTTTTCAAATTGATAAGAATCCAACATATTTCCGATCACTTACTTGAGCATAAGTTGCTCAAGCTGCTCATAACTTTGTTAGACCAATCAATTTCAAGAACTTGTGATAAGGGTTATAACTAACTGTATACTGATATACCTGCAGATGAACTATTTAAATGTCGACTATTTCCTAGACGCAAAAACTTTTGTTCAAAATTTCTCGTGTAATGAATATTCCAGAAATTGTTAATTTGTTAAGTCTAGGTTTAGGCAACAATTGTTTCTACTAACACATTATTATAAACACAGTGACCCCACATTTTAAATTCAATTTACTAGCAACCATCAATTCAAAAATAGTTGAACACCTTTCATCAATAAACATTAGTCGAACATCAAAATAACACCTTATTTTTACTAAATGATCTCATCATAGCATATAAAGTCATAGTTACAATCTTAAGACAAACGTTTTTAACTTCACTACTGTTATTAATTTATAAAAAAAATCAAAACATGGAACAACACCATCCGATAGAAATGCATCTGGAAAGAAGAAGTTCGACATAAATTCAGCAATAGTGAATCAGACCGAACGATTATTTGAAATAACTTGTTATTTAACAACCAACCAATTAAAGTGTAATTATTGCACATAAATGTTCTAATTAGATATAATGGCAATTCTCAATAGATTAATTTTGCAAGATGAAAACTCACATTACATATCCCGTTGGAAACATTAAAATAACATAATATTTAATCCCAGACTTAATCGGAAGTTAACATTAAATATTTCCTTGCAGGTGTATGTTGTCAATTGTAAATAAGTTGCTTCCTGTACAAATGTGTGAAGCTATGCGTGTTTACGTGATGCGAATGCTTCCAATTTTGGTTTTAAGTACGTTTAAGGAAAGTGTCATTAACATTGTATTCCTTCCATTGGCAATGAATACACAACAATGATAAAAAAGGAAGAATTTATTACAAAATTGTTAAAACTCCATTTTCCTGTATTTGTTTATTATTCTTTGCATTGCAGATGAAGGAAAAAATCTATGGAAAATGTTTTAAATGGATTTCTTTCGTTATATATATATATATATATATATAACTCTTATACGTAAGCAATAAGATAAAATCTAACCCTCTTCGTTTTCCTTGGATTTTCTAGAAGTGTTGGGACCTAAGATAGGATTAAGTAAAAGTCGTTAAGGAAGAAAGTACAACATTCAGAAATCCCCGTATCAGTTTCACGTTCCCTTTAACTTAATCAAATCCGATTCTCATCTTCTTTCGTGAAGTAGGTACACAAAATTAACTTTCGATCTTTGCATAAACTTCTAATTTGTTCAGTTTAGGAAACCAATTTAAGCAAGTAAATTATTTGATTGCAAATAAGTTTGGTGTACTTACTTGCACTTTGTATTTAAAAACGATTTACATTAAATAAATCTGTGATACTATTAGAACTCATTTTACAGCAGTGGAGGTACTAAAATATGAATATTAGATTAGCCCCAATAAGTATCACACGATTAGAAAAATTTTATTGAATTCTCCACTAAAGAGTAAATTACGATAAATTGTTGAGCCGTAGCTGAAAGCAATATGAGGAAACGGCGCCAACAGAAAAGCAGTACGAGAAAGGAAGCAAAATAAATAAAATCGAGAATTCTTAAGCTTCAATTCGATAAAACTATCTAAATGGAACGACCAAGTAAAGAGAGAATTATTATATCACTGACACAATTATCACGAAATCCTCCTTTAGGAGTAATTTTATCAGAACAAAATGTAACGCGACTCTATATGTTATAAAACAATAGCTTTATCTTTAGTAGCAGGTTCTATTAAGATGTTCAAAGCATTACTACCTCTTTTGGAGATTATACGCCCTAGTCTAGTCTAATACGTGATACTCAATTTAACAGAACCCACCACTAGAATTCTGTTTTACAAAACATGATTATTTTAATTCGATATTCTACCTCTTTTTGGTGCCCACTGGGGGACCGATTACTTCATCTAGTATATTTCAGGCTGAATCTGAGTTTGACTTATAAGTAATGCATCTGAAGACACTTAACATAAGTCTCAGGTAGATACGATTAATGCTACAGCTTGACAACAAGATTCATGAAAACGTAACGCAGATGGAAATTCTGTTGCTGAAAAGGTATTCAAAAACGATGTCCGACCTTTGCACTTCTTGAAATTCTGAAGAATCTTCACACTCTAAAAATCTAGCCCAAGTGTTAATTAACGGTAATACTGAAGCTGGAAGCAATCAAAACTAGAAACCAAAAAGGTAACACAGCAAGAAACAATAACTACAAAAATAACAAATGCAATGTAACTAAAACGAAAGTAACAGGAAGAGAAATCAATCAGATGTCAACCAAAAACGTAAAATAAACGACAAATATAAATCGTTCAACGATAACAAGACAAGATTAAAGAAAATGCACAGTACAAGCAGCAACTAAAAAGTATGGCTTTCTCAAAATTAATGTAAATGGTTGAGAAGCTGCGAACCGTACGAAAGAATTCAATCCCAGAATAATCGACAGAGAATTATAATGAAGAAAGCGAACAATGAATATCAACCAATTCAATACCTGCAAAAGTCTTAATAAAGTCTCTTGTAACACCCAAAAAATATTTTTTATTTGGTTCGGAAAAAAGTTCGACAACCAACAAATTAATTCAATATCTAACATTCGTTCAAACTGATATAAACAATTGTAACGTTCAGTTTTTGCTTCCGTTACATGTGTTATATTTAATCTGTGCTTCCGTTGTGTTCTTGTATTTTTTTAAATAGTTTTCTCTCGTTAAGGAGGTTTTTTGATAGTCATGAGTCCACACTGAAAGGTTGATGAATATTTTTGTCGTATTTTCTTTTTTTGAAACCAATTAAGGTTGACGAACATTTCTATTTTTATATATTTAAGCAAGCGGAACGCAAGGTATAATTAGTTCCAACGGCAAGTCTATTTTCCTCATTGCAGATCATAGAATTTGAACAGCTGTTAGAAGGCAGATTTCTTAAGATCTGGTTAATAAATTTAGATGAGGTTATGTCATTCGAGTAAGGTTATAGTTTCTAAATTAAAACTTTTTCGTGATTTGATTAATTATTTCCCTTGTACCTTTGTGTGTGAAATAGGGCACTAGGTGTTAAGTTGATGCTAACGTGTGTTAACTAACATCTAGCCCACCTTTAACATCATGTTTGAACAATTGAAACGCGCTGATTTTTAAGGAATTTCCTATTGTACGAGGGCGGTTCAATAAGTACCCGTGTTAGAAATGAAGGCAAAATTTTTTTCAAAAATTTTTTTTTTATTTTTCAACATAGTCTCCTTTTAGAAATATACACTTCTCCCAACGTTCCTGCCATTTTTTTAACCCCTCCAAAAAATAGGATTTGTCGAACTCTCCAAAATACGCCTCTATCTCGGCGATGACTTCCTCGTTTGAGCTAAATTTTTTTCCCGCGAGCCATTTCTTCATGTTAGGAAACAAGAAAAAGTCGCAGGGAGCCAGATCGGGTGAATACGGGGGGTGCGGCAGCAATTCCTAACGCAATTCATGCAGTTTGGCGGCGACAACTCCGAATGAATGTGCTGGTGCGTTATCGTGGTGAAACAGCACCTTCTTTTTCGCCAAATGCGGCCGTGTCTCCTTCAATTTTTTGTCGAAGCTATCTAATAACTCACTGTAGTATTGTCCAGTGATCGTTCTTCCTTTTTCTAAAAAATCCATGAGGATGACGCCGTTCGCATCCCAAAAATATCGTCGCCATGACCTTTCCGGCCGATGGAACCATCTTCGCCTTCTTTGGAGCAGATTCACCGGGAGAAATCCATTGTTTTGATTGTTGCTTAGTTTCTGGTGTGTAATGATGAATCCAGGTTTCATCAACGGTGACAACTCGACGCAAAAACTCCTTCGGATTTCGCTTAAATTGCTCCAAATACTGCTTCGAAGTTAACAGCCGCATCCGCTTGTTGTCCACCGTTAGCAATCGCGGCACCCATCGCGCCGACAATTTTTTCATCGCCAACTTATCATGTAAAATATTAATTGCCGTTCCGGTCGACACACCTACGGCCTCTGCTACTTCACGCACTTTCGTTCGTCGATCAGCGAGAATCATGTCGTGGACTTTTTGAATGATTTCCTCGGTAACCACGTCTGCCGGGCGTCCTGGTCGCTCCTCATCAAAAACGGATGTTCGCCCACGTTTAAATTCGTTGAACCAATATCTAACTGTGGTCATAGATGGCGAAATGTCCCCATAAACAGCATCCAACTTTGCTTTTATCTCCTCGCATTTTTTCCCATCCAAAAACAGAAAGCGAATTACCGAACGATACTGCTCTTTTTCCATCTTAGCTAAAATCACGAAACACGTCTTACTCAAATGGCTGTCAAATCCAAACTAACCTATCAATCAGTCTGCAATTTGTTATACCGTCGTTTGATAGATGGCAGCACACGATGATAACACCAACTTCCCTCAGGAACGCTTTCTGTCGTCAAACACGGGTACTTACTGAACCGCCCTCGTACATGTAGTATGTAGTGTGTAGCCAACAAAGTCGTTGCGTATTTATAAACTACCAAGATGAAAGTAGGCGAGCAGAATTTTCTAAGAAAAAGAGTCTACGATATGCTTGGACAGCAAGAGAGAAGTAGTGTAAGACAACACTTTTTAGCTGAAAAGGTGAGCAGAAAGACTAGAAACAACATTTGTAGAAGATATGATCAAGGTTTGCCATTGCATAAAGTTGTTCGAGGTGGACGAAGAAGCAAATTAAATAATGCACAAAGAAGAAAACTAGTTGAAGCCGTCAAGAATACAATTGGAACGAGCACAAGGAAGTTAGCCAATAAATTTAAACTGTCAAATGTAGAGGTATGGAAAATTTTAAAGAGGAACAATATTTCATATCACAGAAGGGTTACTGTCCCAAGATACACTGAAAAACAAATAGCAGAAATGCCGTTTACTTAAAAAATATTATTTCAAAAAAAATGTTGAAATTATTCTTGATGATGAGAAATATTTATTTTACATTTTCATGCAGCACCTTGGATCAAAATAAAGAATTTTATGCAGAAAATGTTGAAGAAACATTACCTAATATAAAAGTTGTTAGTAAATCCAAATTTGAAATGAAAATTCTGATCTGGTGTGCTATTTCGTCAAAAGGAATTTCTTCAATTTATGTTCAAAAAATAGAGGACAAGCTATCACCGCTGACGTTTATATAAAGCAGTGTTTACCCACATTAAAGAAATTTATTGAAAAAAATCATGTAAATGACAATACTATATTTTGGCCAGATTTGGCATCAAGTCATTACGCTAAAAAGACACTGCAATGGCTTGATGACAATGATATCAAATACGTCCCTAAGGAGGCAAATCCTCCTAACATACCTAAAGCTCGGCCTATCGAGAATTTCTGGTCATTGCTTGTTGCCGAGGTATATAACAATGGTTGGGAAGCACAAACCGCTGAGAAACTTAAAAAAAGAATCATCTATTGGGTAAAGAAAATTGATAAAAAGGTTGTCCAAAGGTTGGAGGTAAAAAATCAAAAATTTAATTGTTTAAAACTTTTTTGTTTACTGTACTAAATAAACGTTTGAAAATTGGGCCCGATGTTAGTTAACACATGTTAATTACTATCATCTTCCAATTTCTTTGACTGGTTTCTTAGATTGAATTCTAATAGATTGTTTTAATGAACGTTTGTTTCTGTCAGGCCTCTGTCATTGCTGTAAGAGGTGAAGGTTTTTTTTGTGTGTGCGAAGCCCTACAGATTGGGGTAACTTTTACTTTCCTTGATTATATCAACAGTGGGTCTCACGGTGTTTTCTTTTCGTCTTTTAGCTTCTTGGTAACGCGAATCAAGGACGACTTCTGTAAATTAATTTTCGAAAGTTTGCGGAAATCAGGGTGTCCTCCCAAAATCTTAATTCTGATTTCTTCACCTCATAGCCAGGCGCACGGTCTTAAGGAGCTTTAGGGAAGGATTATTGTTAAATCGTCCAAGAAGTAGAAGTTCCATTCGTCGAGGAAAACCATATTTCGACCTCTACTTCCAGGATTGCCTTAAAAGTTAATTCTATTTCAAGTACTGACTTGAAAAGACACCTGCTCAATTCCACATATGGGTACAACTCGCCATACTAAGAAAAATATCAAAACTTATTGAAATCAATTAATTTTTTTTTATCGATCACACTCACGTAAAAAGCAATTTTTAATTGTTATTATTCGATTCACTATTCTATTCGAATACTGTTGCTAACTTTTTATTATTTTATATTAATTTTTGTTTAACTGTACTTAGATCACGAATTTAGAAGGGTGCTTCCGTTATTTAGAATTATTTCAGCTCAATTTATCTCTGCGAGCAGATCTGTATCTCAGCAGGGACCTCCTGGTAAGTTGTTTTGTGATTTCTCAGTTCTCCAGCATTTTCTCTAAATCTTGTGATCAAAAACCTTAGTATTTTGCGTGGATTTGATGTTTCTATTTTTACAGTTTGATTAGTAATTTGAATACAAAACATTTTTTTAAATTTTATAAATATATATGATGATTTATAATTAGCGGTATTTATATTATGAATGGCGGTTAAATTATTGCTGCATAAATTTCTTAATATTTTTATACTTTTCTAAATCTTCAACATATCTTCATTGTAGATTAAAGGAGTGTTTCTGATTGATAAGACCTCTAACATCTCATTTAATTTTTATTATGGTTGGCTCCTTGATAATGTATTTAAAAATCATTTGATAAATTTAATATGACAATATCCATTACCTAATCAAATTGCTAGATATTTGCTTAAATCTTCTGCTTGATTTAATTGCTTATTTCAATTTGTTAAAGATTTATTACATTGTACTTTATTATGTATTTTTTCGAATTTTTGTGTTTTTGAATAAAAACATTTCTTTAATATAGGTATGAACTATTCTTCTGTGTTTTATTGTGCATGTAATTCCTTTATCACACGCTCAAGGCCACCCTCTGAACTAGCCGGCCTAAGACAAAACGGGTCTTAGTTTAAATCACTTAATATAAATTATCTGCAACGCAAGATTACGTTACACAATTTAAGAATTGATACGTTACTTGATACAATTGCTGAAATTTCACTAGTTCTTCAAATAATAAAATTAGTCTATGAAGATCTAAACTATTTCAAAGATGATATCCCAATATATCAAGCTAGTAACAACTGACAAGAAAAAGTTAAAAGAAAGAATCCTGTGGGTTAAGTTCATTTGCGGTACTTACTTTAAAGTGACTACGATTAGGATTAGGATTAGGATTCCAGGCGACTAGTCATAATTTTATATTCAAACGCCATCTGTTGACTGATCACGGTAACAAGAAAAATCCACATTTCATCAAACTAGATTTTCGTGAAAGTTTTGTAAAATCATGTAAGAGGTTGTGAATTGTAAACAAGTTTAGAAAATATGTAGAATGGGAAGCAATCAGTAAGCACGGCGACAAATGAGTAAATAACAGAGTGCTGTGAACTTAAGAATGCTGCTACGATTTTAGATACAGTATTGAGTTTGGAAAGTGGTTTTCGAATAAGTTTACTCTGTCGTTGTAAATTTTAGAATAATTCAATTTCACAAAATTAAATTTGTTTCTTAGATCAATCTCGAGAGCTACAAACTGATTTAAAGTCCTTTGCATTAATATCATCATGTAATCTATGTCTGACGAACGACATCATCAAACTTTCGTTTAAATTGTACTTGTCATTTTTTACAACGCACGTTACCGAGGTTTCACTGCTGTTTACGACTGCATGGGATTGTATATATAAATGTTCCAAAAGCGTTGTTCAAATCAAACAATTAGATGACATTACATACTACTGCTATTTTGCGACAGATCGACCAATTCGTTAGAATTTAGAATTAGCACTGTTCCTCTTAAACAGACATCTAGGAGTTGGGTGTCAAATTATTACGTCTGAGACTAGACGTAGATTCTTGGTTAAGCCACCAGTGGCTCCCTGACCTAAGTGGCCGCACTCAGATAACTGAGATTTCCCGAAGCTAGCTCGATTGGCAAATGGGAGTGGGTGTATCCACTTCAGCCTAACTGGTGGAAGCCTTCGAAATTTAACCTGAAGATTCAATAAATAAAGGCGTCAAGCTTTTCGTCACTGGTTCTAATCTTCCTGAGTTAAAAAAGGCGAGGTCAATTCAGTTCGGCAACTTCTGATGCAAATTTAAATAAGCTTTTAATAAAAGACCCAATAATAAATAACGATAATAACAATAATCTTGGAGCAATGTCTGAATAGGTAAATATAGAATTTTAAATTTCACAGTTCAATATACAGGGTGTCCCATCTTAATTACATAATACTTTACAGGAGTGTTTCTCGGTCAAAAACAAGCAAAAAGTCCTAATAAACATCTAGTCTAAAATGCAATGTTCTCGATAGAAAAGCATTTGTTTAAAAATCATAGGAATTCACAATAAAGATAAGAATTCGTGCTTGCGTTCAAACAAATGGTAGGCACATTGAACATCTCTTGTAAGAGTTTATTTATCTTTAGTAAAATACAATTGTATTTTCATAATTAATGTCATCAACTTATTTTTGTTTGTTTATTGTGAATTTCTAGGATTTTTAAACTTTGCATTTTAGACTATATGTTTATTAGGACTTTTTTTGCTTGTTTTTGACCAAAGAAAACTCCTGTAAAGTATTATGTAATTAAGGTGGGACACCCTGTATACAGTGATGAGCAAATGTGTGGAACCAAGTAAATATCTCTGGAGTCTTTAGAGATATCCAAATGAAATTTGGTAGGTAAATATTACAGTAAATTGTGTATTTGTTTTGAATGTTTTTAACAAATTTGAGTTTCCGGTTTGACCGGAAGTAATGTCGATTTTAAAGTTTCTAACGAAACACCTTGTATATTATTTTAATTTTGAATAGAACATTTTGTTACAATTACAAAAGCACGAGGTTCGATATCATTTATTTCAACGCCAACCCAGATATTAACAAAAAAAGTACTTTTTGAAGCAAAAGATAATGAAATCTAGTAGTCTATGAAACTTACCGTAGGAGTGACAGTAGTTAACCTGAACGCAAAATGTTCAATTTAAATGAAATTGAAAAAATAGAAATACTCATGATGATTGGGTTTGGGAACAGAAGAACGCATCAAGAAGTTTGTGATCTTTTTAATGATACGTTCGGTAGTTACAAAAACTTTACAAAAGTATAACAGAAGTGGCACAGTCGACAATTTACCAAAAAGTGGAAGGCCAAAAACTGCCACAAATGAAGATGTAGCTTAAAATATTGCTATATATTTATAGGAAAATCCCCATTTGTCTACTACTGAATTCTCCAATATGCACGAGATTAGTCGTCGTTCAGTAGGAAGTAAATATTAAAGCAAGAGAAATATAATCCATACAAAATTCGCCTTGTTCAAGAACTCTCCGACGACGATTTCGATAGTGCAGCGGTTGGAATTTTGTGAAACAATGAGGGATATTTCTTATCATAATAATAATTTTGTAAGAAATATGGTGTTTTCAGTCAAGGCTACGTTTTGCTTGAACGGTACAATTAATCGACATAACTGCCGCTGCTGGTCGCAAACGAATCCTCACTGGATATAAGAGGCTTATACGCAACATCCCCAGAAGTTGAACGTTTGGGCCGGTATTTACAACAACAGAATTGTAGGGCCTTTCTTTTTAGAAGAAACTTTTAAAAATACAAGTGATTCCGGCGTTGGAGAAAAATGAACAACTGCCAAATAATATAGGGTTGCAGCAGGACGAGGCACCGCCCTATTATGCTCGCGATGTTCGAGTTCGCTTAGACAAGACATTTCATAATGGATGGCCTGCGCGATCCCCCGACCTTACTCAGCTTGCAAAAACTAGCTAAAAGAATAACCGAAGGGATTTAAAGAATTACACCAGAATAGTCAATGTTACAAGCGAAGCAGACAGACTAGCCTACTGCCAAAAAAAAAATAAACAATGCTCAGTTTGAACATTTAATTTATTAGGTTTATTTTCACTTTTTCGCAGTATTCCTGTTTTTTTATTGTTTTGTATAAATTTAATTTTGGTAACTAATGTGATTGTTACGTAAATTACTCATTTTTGTTAATATCTCGGTTGGCCTTGAAGTAAAATATATCGAACCCCATATTTTTGAAATCGTAACAAAATGTTCTATTTAAAATTAAAATAGTATACAGGGTGTTTCATTACAAGTTTTAAAATCGACATTACTTCTGGTCAAACCGAAACACATCGCGTACGGTCCTCGAAACGCAGCAACATCTAAGATGCCAAGACTATTACAGCTCGAATTTGAGTATTTTTGGTGTTTTATTGCGTGTATAATCTCCTTATCGTCGCTCAAGCCTACCCACTGAGTTTAGCCGTCCTAAGACCAGTAGTGTCTTAGTTAAACTAGAGTAAATTCTTTTATAACCTTTTGTGAGCTCATAAATCGGTTTTCAGATCTGACTGGACAATACCAGTGCAAGGACAAAACGTAATGAAGTAAATTACTCTAATCAAGCTAAAGATACCAACTCCTACCAAGGTAGTGATGCAGATAAAAATATTCTAATATTACTATCACTGGATGGTAAACAAAGCTGTAAAATCTTTATTTAAAAATTTTAAATTTCCATTTTGTTTTAGAATTTATTTTTATTATTTAAGTTAGCTTAGGGTAGTTTAAGTTAAGTTAGGATAGGGGTTATTGGTAGTGGTGTTTGGTCCTGAATGCTATCTTCAATTAATCGAAAAATATTTGTATAAAGTCGCACGAGAATTCTTAACCTCTCTTAATTATTGAAAAATCAATTTATAATTGTTAAGATTTTATCTATTCTACTAACATTGATTCAATTACAATGCATCTAACAATTAATTATTGCCCAGATTAAATATAAGCAAGTGATACCCTTTATGTAGATTAGCGTCGGACGAAAAAAAAAGAAAAGGATTTCTAAACTTTCTGGGCCAATAACTGATGCAAATCCACTAACGACTAATTATGTATAAAAGACGTGGACAACACACTTGTAAGCAGTTCCTTGGCTTCCAACTGCTACTCAATTTTTAATTTCCAGATAAGCATGCAAATCGTATTTTGAGAAATGTATACAAGGTGCATGTAGAAAAAAAATAAATTGGTAAAGTGTGACTGTTAATAGAACAACAAAAATTACCAAATGATTCTCGGATAAATTGTAATTAAGAATAATTACCCTGAGTTAGCATGCGGCCATGAGGTAGGGTGATGATCTTTTCACAAATCCCTCAATGAGGCGTAGTGCAAAAAAATAATTAAATTGCTAACAATTTCAACTTTATCCACTAATAATGGGATGCTAATTTTCTAACTTGCACTAATTCATGATTCACACAGATATTATGGAATCGATTTCCCCGACTTTCCATACACAGTAAAAAATTTTCTGAGAATTTAACTATATGGTAAATTAACAAATTTCTTATTGTAATTTGCATATTGTAAACTTTAGCTGAAATGTACTGTAACATTAACAAAAGTGGTACCAGGTAAAATTACTAAAACCACGTTAACTGAATAATATTGTACATATAACAATATTAAAATTTTCACAAATCTGTTGATAATGTTACAAAATTATCATTCAAATACTTCACATGAAGAAATGAAATTGACATAAACGGAAGGATAAAACTGCGCGTCGATAGTGTTGATTTTAACATAACTTTTTTAAAGCTGACATTGAATTGAAGAAATAAAGTCCGGTATTATTGCTAAGTAACATGATACCCCCCGTACGGCATTCCTTTATTGTCCATGAAATATGTATGCTCATGAAAATTTTAAAACATGATTTGCTATTGATGAAAACAGTTTTTTAGAATATTAGTATTGTATCTAGATCGTACTTTAAATATTCTGTACGTGTTACAATTGATTACAATTATGAATACGTTCTTTATTTTAAAAAATCTTTTTTATGAGTTTTTATTCTTTATAAAGGGTTTATCTATAAATATCAATAGAACATGCCTATTTAATTTTGGCATTCTCGTTTACAAAGTTTTTTTTTAAATCACGTGTGGCCTTCGCCGAGAGATTTCTTCAAAGGGAATGACGTAACGATTTCTCTCTCTAGACGGACATTACCGAACTGCCACCACGTGAGCAGAGCACGCAGCTGACACAGCAGTCGAATACTTGCGCAGTACGGTCTTCACAACTAACTTTGTACATTTAATTATTGTACTTTTAATTTATGTGCCATTCTGTGAAAGTTGTGTTTAACATCAAATAAAATCATACATGGTAAGTTAATGTAATATGTAGGTGCAGTAGCTTTAAGCATATTATAAAATTTGTTCTAACAGCTTTCAATCATGCGGGGAATCCCCCAACTTCCCAATACAAAACTTTTCCAAAAAATAATTTTTCACCTTATGTTTCCAGGTATAGAAGAGAATATCTTTATAAACACCTTTAAAAATTATGTACAAATTATTAAAGACGTATACCTAACAGTCAGCAAACCCGATGAAGAATTAATCAAGGATACAAATGACTGTAATGGCGAGTTTTAACTTTTTAATAATGCATTCATGTGTGGAAAATTAAAAATATTTTGTAATAGTATTTAAAAGTTGATACTGTGGGTTCCAAAAGATATGAATTTATAGCTCTTTTACTATTTCCTTTAGACAGGTCTTATAGGGATTTTGATTTGAATCATATTATACATTTAGTACTAATACATATGTTATAGAAAAAAAATAACACCAATTTCTGAAAATAACTGCAAGTGTTACAAATCTACTGAATTGATTTTTGTTAAATGTTGTTTCAGATTGGAATATGACCACAAAATCATTACTAATATTAATAAAACTGTTACCTCCTGTGTCATCGAAGACTTATAAGAAAGAGAGTGCAGTTAATGCTTCTACTAAATTGTTGGTATTTCAACATTTTCAAGTTCCACTAGACCATATATTACAAAAAAAGATTTCTAAACAACCATTTATTGTGGCTGTTGGATCAGCAAAAGGTGCAGTAAGTGATTACTATATTGTTTTTGATACTCATATTATACCATCTCCCGAAAAAGACATTATTAGTGCCTTGAATTATTTATTTAAAACTTACTTTGTTTTTGATTTAAAATTTGATTATTCTCTGCTACAGTTTTTCCAATTTATCCAAATAAAATTTTACGATATGGATATAATACCACAACATATTTCAAACTGTATTAGAGAACTAAGAACAAAATTTGATAATGTCGAAACACACTCAAGGAATTGAACTTTTTAAATTTAACTTAAAAATATATTCCAGTTTTGACTTCTAAGTTGTTTATTTGTTTTTAATTACTTATAATTTAACACTTTTTTATTTTAATGTTTAAAATGTTTAGTTGTTTTATTTGTAAGCATAGTTTTACATCTGTTACTCAGTTAGTTAAGCATTTAAGAAAACTTCATGCATTGTATAACAGCCCAATATTACATTTAAAGTGTTTCAATACTAATTGTACAAAGTATTACGAAACATTTAGTGGCTACCGAAAACATATTCAAAAATATATTTACAGTCAAGAAATTGTAAATGTAAATGATGTAAGTAATTAGGAGCAAAATGTCCAAACTGAAAACAATTCAACATTGCTGTGTCCCAATAAAAGATTGAAAGTTGGTCATTACCAGGTGTATACCTATGAAATGAGACTTTCAGCTATTAGACCACAGATGTCGCTAGGAGTATTTTTAAACTGTCCCAAATGTCTTATTTTTTTCGTCTGTCATCTGTCAACAATATTCAATTCATTGTTTGTGATGTTTCATACAACAACGCATTTTTTTCGCTCTTAAAAATGTCGAATTTCGTGCCTTCAAACTACGATTTGCGGACATCGTTGATTTTCTGTTATCAATTGAAGAAAAACGCTTCTCAAGCTCATCAAATGCTTATAGAAGCTTACGGTGGACATGCTCTAAGCAGAGCACAGTGCTTCAGGTGGTTTGAAAAATTCCGAAGTGGTGATTTTAGCGTGGAGAACGAGGAACGTGGCCGGCCACCGAAAAAGTTTGAGGACACCGAATTGCAAGCATTGTTGAATGAAGATGATGGTCAAACGCAAGAAATGATGGCAGAGCAGTTGGGAGTGACCCAAAAAACCATTTGCAAACGTTTGAAAGACATGGGCATGATTTTAAAGGTCGGAAGATGGGTGCCGCGTAAACGATCGTATGGTCCGCCCGGCTACAAGCCAAAATCAACGGCCAAACCAAATCGCTTCGGCCGCAAGGCAATGCTGTGTGTTTTCTGGGATCAGCATGGTATGATTTGGTACGAGCTATTAAAACCAGGTGAAACAGTTGACGGTGCACGCTACCAACGACAATTGGCCGATTTGAACAGCGCTATACACCGAAAACGCCCAGAATATGCCGATCGGCGTCACAAAGTAATTTTTCTTGATGACAATGCACCACCACATCGAACAAGAGCGACCCGGGAATTGGTGGAGACGTACGATTGGGAACCGCTGGTGCATGCGGCTTACTCACCAGACTTGGCGCCTTCCGATTATCATTTGTTTGCATCGATGGGCCACGCACTTTCCGAGCAGCGCTTCAATTCTCACGAAGAAGCCAAAAAATGGCTCGATGATTGGTTTGCGGCCAAAGACGGCCAATTTTTTTGGCGCGGCATTCACAAATTGCCTGAGAGATGGGTAAAATGTGTCGCTAGCGATGGATATTATTTTGAAGATTAAATTTGTAACCATTTTTTGTTAATAAACGTTTAAAATTGAAAAAAAAAGTCTCATTTCATAGGTATACACCTATGTATACTAAATTATCTAGTATAGATGATTATTGTTCTGGTTATGTATCAAAATTGTACTCATTGGGTCTACCAGATTTAACAATTCAGACAATAATAAAATCAACAGAAGATCTTCTCAATGCATTTCAGCAACCTAATGTAAATCAACAAGAACTTATACCAGCATTTTCTCATTGTAACAGTAAGCATAAAAGGGAATCCTAGCCAGTAGAAATCAATACTATAGGCAAGTGTGGGATAAAGAAAACCGGGTATATGTGCAAGTACCAATTTGTAGATCTTTTACATTTGTTCCAATTTTAGAAACTTTAAAGTTTTTGTTACAAAATAATTTTTGCAGAGAATTACTGTGGACCAAAGATTCTAATAATGTTAATTCTAACTTAATAACTGAATTTGCTCATGGTAGTATTTTCAAAAGCAACGAGTTTTTCAAACGGAATGATATGATGTTACAACTACAGTTATATTTTGATGAATTTGAATCGGTTAATCCATTAGGATCAAAAACAGGAGGGCATAAAATTGCTGCATTCTACATGATAATTAAAAATATCCTTTCATATTTAAATTCAAGTTTGGCACACATACACTTCGTTGCTTTGGCTTACAGTAATCACATTAAAGTTTTAGGAATTAATTCAGTTCTTGATGTTATTGTTAGAGAAATAAGAACATTAGAAACTGATGGGGTATATGATAAAATTACTTAAAAATATATTAAAGGCACACTGGTCGCTTTAAGTCATGATAATTTAGGCGGAAATCAGTTGTTTGGAATGATTGAATCCTTCACAGCAATTAACTTTTGTCGTATATGTTTAGCAGACAGGACACAAACTCGAAAAATGATTGTCCAAAATGATGAATTATTACGAACTGACCAACTTTATGAACAACATTGTGTTAATGACACAACGGACTCTCACATTTTTGGCATCAAATTTAGAAGTAGCATCAATAACAAATCATTTTAAATTATGCACGAATGCTTCAGTAGATATTACGTACGACTTATTAGAAGGCATTCTACAGTTAGAAATTAAATATATTACTGGCACTGAAGTGAATGAAAGACTGCAATCTTTCAATTTTGGTATAATTGATCGCTGCAACAAGCCAAGTCAAATTTGTGCAGATAAACCTGGTCACTTAATTGGTCAACGTGCAGCACAAACTTTGTGTTTGATACAATATTTCCCCTTAATATCTTCAGATATAGTATCTGTTTTACCAATAGAATGTACAGGAAAATATAGTTATACAGTTGCTAATTCAAATAATTCTTATAGTGTTTTGCCCTACAAATACAATAGAAATGGTGTCTCGATTAAAATGTATAATCAGCCAACATCATGAATTATATCAGCATGAGTATGACACTCATTTATTGCCAAAACACCAGATGATGGTCCATTATGCGTAAATTATTTTACGAATGGGACCTCTGGTAGGATTGAATTCCATGCGTTTTGAAGGGAAGCATGGTTACTTTAAAAACTTAATACATAATATAAAAAACTACAAGTCTATATGTAAAACATTGGCTTACCGTCATCAAGAACATAGGTGGTACCAGTGGAACAATTTGCATTTGTCTGTGAATCCTGTTTATGGAAAATGCCATTTCATAGACTTAAGTAAGGAAGGTTTTGCAAAAGATCTAAGCAACTTTTTAAACATGTCTCCCAAAACAGAATTGACAGTAACAAGTTCAGTTACAGTCTTAGGCACCTTATTTCAAAAGTAGATACTTATTACTGCATCCCATTGTTCTTTAGGTTACCCAACGTTCTCAGAAATAATTGAAGTCTGCATTGTTAATGATAATCCCTATTTTATTTGTAAAAGTTGGAAAACCTGTAATTACAACAGCATTTATGAAACATATGTTGTAGAAAGTCCAGAAGATACAACAGCATTTACTATTATTGATTTAAGCATGTTAAATCACTTTGATTCTTATGAATTACATCATCCTTATAATAACAACATAAATGTTATTGTTCCTAAATATGAAATTATTGTTTGAAGCATTCACTGAATTTTGTTTTTAAAAGTTTTTAATAAAATATTATTAAACAGTATATTTGTATTTTTTATCTTCTATTGTTATCACTTTACCAATATGAAATTTATTTCATACTTTAGACGTGATCTATATTACTTATGGAATTATTAATTACATTTCAGTTTTACTGTCTTATTTTAATACAAAAAAGACAGAGCTTATATAATATATGGAATAAAGTAGACAATAGCATTTTCACTGCGTCGTAGGTAAGTATCAGTACAGCAGTTGTAGTACAACAAGTCAAATTGGAAGTATTGGACCTCGGTATTGGTATACTAAATAAAAGATTTTAAAAACAAAATAAAGTGTAAAAAGAACTATTTTATTAAATAGATGAACTTCTATGTGTAATAAATTAAGTGCTTTTTTATGTATTTGTAAGATGCTATTTTACAACCAGTTTCGATTATCTTTTAAAATCATCCATTACAGTTTTCACCAGAAGATTAAAAAAAACATAGCAATTGGTTGTGAAATAAGAATCTTACAAATACATAAAAAAGTACCTAATTTAACTATTTTAATAGAATACTGTCCACAAATATCTTCTAGTAAATTAACAAAAGTATTTTGTTCAATCAACCTACAGATTTACACATTTCAACAGAAAGATTTCTAGAAATTACAGAAAATCAATTAATAATGTTACTAAACTTGATGTATTTTGTACTGAAGAATGTGTAAAATTTAACAAAAGTAATATAACAATGTAATTATATTTGCCTAAAGAATTTGCAAAGAAGTTTGTTAGTAATGCTGCTCAACTTGATGCATTTTTTACAAAAGTGCGTGTAGAATCTAACAAAGATATGTGTATAAAACTATCGTCACATTTACTAATAGCATTGCCAATTCTACAAGTTAATTTAGTTAACATTCACGTAAGTATACTGTAAATGTAACATTTCCTGCTGTGTTTTGTACTATCACTTTTTGTAAAATCTAGCAAATATTGTGTTGTTAATATTATTTCCAAGCTCTAATGATAAAATTACTAAAACTAGCAGTGGACCTGTGGATACTAAAATTCCTTGTTAATTTAACTGTACATTTTTTACTGTGTATGGGAGTTAAGTATTTTCCCTGACTAATAATTTTGGTAATGTAGGTATATGCGTTATGAGCGATGTGGAAAATGCTGTACATTGTATACAATTTTCAATCATTGTATACAATTTCCGCGCATTGTAAACAATTACCGAAATTTAAATCAATTATATATACTGGACATTATTATTATATCGGAGAAGGGACAAGCCTGGAAAAAACAAAATAAAATTGGAAATGTAAACAACCAAACCAGCAAAGAAATAAAATACTTAAAAGTGTTTGCCATTATAAAGCATTAGTATTCTGAGATTTTTGGTAGGTAAACAATCTAGCTTTGCAATCGGCCCACAACTAGCTCTGGGAGATGACCAATTATTATAATAAGTACATAGGTCACTAAAAAAGTTTTGAATGTCCACATGTGCAGTTTAATTTAATTAGGACGATGCTATCTCTTCCAACAGGCACAGTTGTCCAGCAACAATGAGTGAATTTACTAGACGTGATTTTCGTACCGTAATGTATTACAACTTTAAACGTGGTTTAAGTGCAAAGGACTGTTTTGCTAAGATGAAAGATGTTTTTGGCGACAGTTCCCCTTCCGAAGCAACAATTAAACGTCATTACACGAATTTTCGCAGAGAGATTGCGACTTAATGACGACTCTCGCTCGGGACGTCCTGCAACTGCTATTACGGAAGAAAACATCCATGCTGTTAAGGAACTAGTGACAGACAATCACCATATAACATATGTGAAGATACAAGAAACACTTGGCATTCATGTAGTATCGGTACACTCAATTCTTTACGAACATTTGGGATTAGGGAAGGTTTGCACGGTTTGGGTACCGCATCGTTTAATCAACGAGCATTTAAAAATGGAAGCGGAAAGAACATTTCAGATGTGGTAATGGGAGACGAAACATGGGTATATCACTATGATATTCCTACTAAACAACAGGCGAAGCAGTGGGTATTTGAAGATGAACCAACACCGACAGACGTCCGACGACAGAGAACAGGCAAAAAAATGTACACTCTATTTTTCACAAAACGGGGATTGGTGGCCACAGTGAAGTTAAAAGAACAGGCCACGGTAACATCTCGGTGGTACACAACTGTCTGCCTTCCTAAAGTTTTTGAAAGGCTGAAAACAATGTGACCTTCTGCATTACGGCATTGGTGTTTATATCATGAAAATGCACTTTCTCATCGGGCGGCTGCTACTGTAGACTTTTTAAAGACTTCTGGAATTCGTTTACTAGAACACCCTCTCTACAATATAGATCTAGCCCCCCGTGATTTTGGTCTTTTTCCAAAATTGAAATTAGCCCTAAAATGTCGCCGTTTCTCGTCTGACGAAGAAATGGAAATGGTAACGAAGCAAACCATTGAAAATCTCGGGGAAGATTTATGGCCAGAAATTTTTAATGACTGGTGTGTACGTATGAATAAATGTATTGCTTGTGGTGGAGATTATTTTGAAAAAATAAATGCCTAAACTGTTAAAGCTCAAGCTCACTAAATTCATAAAATATAATAAAAGAAAGAAATTATTACCTGCAGTTATTGAATTAACTATCTCTGAGAATACCAGAAGTTATATACAGCGTGTCCGAAAAGTACGGAATATCCTATATATCTCAGTAAATATGCATTTTATGGAAAAATGTTCCCTATAAAAGTTGTTTAATGTTTAGTTTTACATTACACGGCAATACCAAATAACTATTTTTTAAAAAAACAAAAGCGCAACGAATAATGATTCAATTTTTTTTAATGGGAAGGTATCCCTTTATTGTACTCATTTGATAAAAAATGTTTTTCTCTTTTCAATGATATAATACTTTGATACACTTGCAAAAGTAAATTTTGATTAAAACGCAAAAAATTGTTTGAATAACGCTTAAAAGTTTATTTATTCATCTGTTACCTTTCCAGACGCGGTCTTTTAAATTTTCAATATCATTTAGTCACATTATGGTCGGTGTGATACACTTTTGTTTGTTGCAACAATTGAATGAGTCGTAGAAATGTCAGTTAATAACCGAAATAAAGCGAAAAGTTATTTGTTTAATTAATTTAAGCATTTTGATTAACGTGAAGATAACAAAGTTACAAAAATACGACTTGCTATGGATCATTTATCAGAAAAACATCGTATCGAAATTTTAATGATGCTGGAATATGGAGACAGAAGGAGAACACAGGAGGAAGTTTGCAATTTTTTAATAACGTGCACCCCGAATACCATATTTCTCAGTCTACTGTAAGTAAAATTTTGCATAAATTTCATGAGACGGGTTCTGTCAAAGATTGTCCAAAAACGGGCAGACCTAAAGCTCTAAATAATGAACAACGTGCAACAAAACGGGGCTCCTCGTCATTTCGGAATTAATGTCCGACAGTTTCTTGATAATACTTTCCCTTATCGATGGATAGGCAGAAGAGGAGCAGTAGAATGGCCAGCTCGCTTGCCGGATTTAAGTCCACTTGATTCTTTTCTGTGGGGCCATCTCAAAAATAAGATTTATGTCGATATGCCTGAAGATATTGAAACTTTAAAAGACCGTATTAGAACAGAGATTAGAGCTATCACACCAGAAACGATTCAAAATGCAGTAAACGAAATTGAAAGACGATTTTATCATTGCCAAGCTGTAAATGGTGCACACTTTGAACACCTTCTATGAACGGTAGAGTGTAGTTATACAAAATTTTCAATTCGTAACAGATGAATATTGAAATAAACTTTCAAACAATTTTTTGCGTTTTAATCAAAATTTACTTATGCAAGTGCATCAAAGTTTTACATCATTGAAACGAGAAAAACATTCTCTATCAAATGAGTACAATAAAGGGATACCTTCCCAGTAAAAAAAATTGAAGCATTATTCGTTGTGCTTTTGTTTTTTTAAAAAGTAGTTATCTGGCATTGCCCTGTAATGTAAAACTAAACACTAAACAACTTTTATAGGAAACAATTTTCCATAAAATGCATATTTACTGAGATATATAGAATATTCCATACTTTTCGGACACACTGTATATTATCGTATTGCTATACTATATACTGTTTCACGTAGGTGATAGAAGAGGAAAAAAACAGTGCATAACCTAAAAAAGTAAAAGACACGGTAATGTGTGCACACACAAATAAGTAACCACACACCAAGAGCAAATTAGCACCAAAATGAGTACGAGAACACCACAATGAATAAACTAGTTCCACTCAATATAACACACATCTGCCAATTAATCTCCTCCCTGACTTTTGGAATTTAAACACGAATTTCCCTGACTTTTGGCATTAAAAGGACCGAGTTCCCTGATTTTCCCTAACCAATTTTATTTTTCCTGACTTTCCCTGACTTTCTAGGTCTGTGAGAACCCTGTAATTTAGGTCGAGAATAAATAAAGATTTCAATTTGTAATAACCACACCCACGACCTTACACCACAAAAGCTGAAATTGAACCAACACAAAATGAGTTCTTTCTTCCAAAAGGGGAAAAAGAATAGCTAATCAATAAAATGTTTGAAAAGATATGAGAGGCCTTAAAAGGGGTTGGATTTTATAAGCAGAATAGACACATAGACAACGCAACCAACAAAGCAAAATGACTATATACATGCTAAATTTCTAATGTTGACACTAACAAGTTAATGAATTTTTTAATTTTATTATAATCAAGATTTACAAATGTAATGCAATCCTCTACGAGCGAGGAAACACCTCAAGTTAAGATTTCATCATGTCGCATTCAATTCTATATTAATACTGGTAGGTCGTACTGATACTAGCTAACTTATATCGTAACGTGGCAACGAATCAAATACAAAACATCTCTGGTAATTTGGTTTCCTAAAGTCAATGATTCTGTTTGCGTTGCTTTTTTCCATCTCGTAGCTTCCATTCCATTAAAGCCGAACGATTGTAAAGAGTATTCAAACTTCTCCAAACCGAACTGAAAGAAATTAAGGGGTGCTAACTTTCAAATCTTCTTTTTTACTAGGAGCATATATGTCAATCAAGAAATGTTTCGTTTCCTTGTCAACAAAACTTAAGAAACTTTTTAGAATTCCCAGAGGTTATTTATCACTCCACCATCTGACTGTGATAATAAAATTTCTTTTTTGGAAATAACTACACCTTCTCTATCGTTACTACATTTCTGTTGTCTAGAAACATATTATTTTATTAGGCTACTAGGATGAGCAAAGATAATTAAAACAGAATTTCGTCAAGCATTCACTTTGCCACTTCATTTCAAACTTATTTCTTTTTTATTTACAGTTTAAGTTTTGTGATCTCAACACTATGCTTAAATAACGACAAGACAATGAAAGATCAAGAACATTTGCAAGTCCTTATGTGTTTATCATACTTTAATATGCGTACGTGCACGTGCGCTTGTTCCGACATCGAACATAGGACTTAATGCTCAATTTACACAATTTAACGTGAAACACTTTCTCCTTACTAATTATTTCGTTTGTTAATTTCCCATTTTGTAGATGTTGACGTTTCAGAAAAAGCTCTCCAGCAAACCTGGTAAACGCTTCAAATTACAATCATCAATAAACGTCATCATAGCGGAAGAGTAACCCGAGATTTAGTGACCAGAAATATGTCATCGCATTCTAATTTCGCTAAATTGCTGTCACAATGATAGATAGTTTTGTTCTGTTGTGCTTGAAATCCAGAAAAATCAATGTACTCTTGAACAAACAATACGGATGGAGACCTAATATGCTTAGTGTAGAATTTCCTTATTTTAAAACTCTTAAATAGTCAAACCCTTGAGAACTGCATATGTAAAATGATCGCTTCTAAAATATCACACTGTTTACACATGAAAGTGTTACTCTACATAATTATATAACTAGAATGGCAAATCTTTACATCAAAACTAAATCATGTATTAAAAAGTTTAACTGCAATTTTATAACTTACTCTTTAGGGAAAAATATTTCAAAATAGAATAGGTAAAGTATATTGGGTGATTCTAAAAACAACTTCATACCTTCCTCTTTCGCCTTCTGATTAGTCGATTGAAATGAGATAAAACTATTAATATTCTTCCATTTTTAAGAGAGTACTAACACACTAACCACAGTAGTATTTCCGACTTTACCGGAAAGCAAAACAAAGTCTCTCATTTTACATAGGACACCCTGTAGCAAATTCTGAACTCAACCATATCCATATATTCATGTTCTGAGTATACTGGGTTTTACAATTTTGTGTAAGATGGCCATAACTGCTATACTAAATCGATTCTGACTATTGCGTAGATATCAAAAAAAACACGAAATATTAACAAACTGAAAACACCAAGCAAGGTGTTCCAAAATTGCATGCTGATGGCTGAAATACGTATTCCTCGACAAAAACTAAGCTTAGTTTGCCTCATAACTGTTTCTTTCTAAAGCGCACCGTTTCCGAGATACAGGGTGTTACATTTTCATTTAAAATCTTTTGTTTTCTCCATAGAATGCGTCGTTTTCGAATAAAATCGGATTTTTACGAACCTCTCAAATCCAACGGTCTATAGTAAGGTCATCCATTGCACATCGCATTCCTCGACAAAAACTAAACTGTTCTCCACTAAAGTACACCGTTTTCGAGGTACAGAATGTCAAAGCTTAATTTAAAACGAGGAATTTTAAAGTAAATTTGATTCCCTTATCTCAGAAATGGCGCACTTTAAGAAAAAAAGTTAAGTGAGAAAAAAAGTTTAATTCTTGTCGAGGAGTAATTGCATCCTGTCTTTAAGACGACGCATGATCTTATCATGACCACTGAATTTAACAATTTTATTACAATTTTTCAGTGGTGTAACAATCTTCTTTATAGTAGTGGAGTATCCCTCCAATGTTTTGCTTCTGAGGAGAATAGTAGACACCTTAGAATAACGAGCATTTTTAGTAAAATTTCATCCCGATATCTTGGTTATTTCTTGAGATATTGTGAAAACAAGAATTCTTAATTCAAACTTTGACATCCTGTATTTCGGAAATTGTGCACTTTAGGAAAAAAAAGTTATAGGGCAATGCAGGTTTAATTCTTAACAAGGAATGCGTACTTAAGTTGGGCTGAAACAGGAAAGATACACAGGGTGTTCATTTAAAATAAGCAAATTAATGTTATTTCCAATGAAACCGACTACAATGTGCTCAACAGTTTTGGAAGATAATTTAGTTAGGATTTCACGACTTTATTGTGATCAAATTATGACTTTTGATGACCAGTTTCATAACGGATTTATGATTTTTATGACTTACATTGATACAAGGACTTGTGCAAAATCTTCATCAGTATAATACATGATACAATAGCATTATACGTTAATCAGCAAAAATGTAAATCCAACCTTTTTTATTAAAATTTTTCAGAAAATCTTATTCCTGATAGAAGTTTCCGTTTCTTTACAAACTCAAAAAAAAACACTCGCCGAAATTTAAGTAGATATCTCTTTTTGGGGAACCAGGCAGCTCCCGGCAGGTACATCTCCCGGCGGCCTTTTCCCGGTATGGACTTTTCCCGGCATGGACTTCTCCAGGCACGGATATTTCCCGGCATACACGTAAAATTGGGGTTTCGACTATGCTTAGTTCACAATATCATGTAGTAACATAATATTGCGCTGGTTATAACCAGTCATCAGCGAGAGAGCTTGTTAATGTTCGGTTAAAGGTTAGGTTAGAGGTTGAGTTTGAAGTTAGGTTAGAGGTTGGGTTATAGGTTAGGTTAGAGGTTATAACCAGCTCAAAATTACGTTACTACATGATATTGTGGACTAAGCATGGTTGAAACCCCAATTTTACGTGTATGCCGGGAAAAGTCCATGCCCAGGAAAGGCCGCCGGGAGATGCCCGCAACCCCTCTTTTTGTATATAGGGGTGAACCAGAAATATGAAAATGGTTCAAGAGTAAAGTATTTTTGTTTCTCAAAATATGCAAAAATGTTTTTGAAAAAGTTGTTTAGAGCGAAGATAGATGTCAAATATGAAGTCATAGACATCCAAGAAAATCTTTCACGGGCTTTTTCCTATTTCTTTTCTCTACTATCTTGTGTAGTACTACGCAAAATGAGATCCTTCAAAGTTCACTTATCAGATACAATAAGATTGTAGTATCGAATTTGAGCTTCTCATTTTCTGTACTACTCAGGGTGCTAGAAAAGAGATAGGAAAAACCAATGAAAAATACTCTTCAGAGTAAGAGCTGTGAGTTCGTATTTGCCACCCCTTTAATTCTAAATAAGTTTTCCAAATAATATTTTTGGGTATTTGGAAGAATAAAGAATGAGTCATTTTCATATTTTCAAACCTTCCCTTGTTGACAATAACGTATTCTGCATACTCGGGTTCAGGCCGGGCTGGGCCTCAGTTTAAAAATTTATCGAGCTTTTCGGGCCTACGTCCGGTCCTGGAGATTTCGGTCCATGCAGAGCTCTAATGTGAATATTTAAACTGAAAAATCATTAACCTCAAATTTGAAAACTCCTATTACACAAATATGGCCAGTTTTACATTGTCAGGCATGGCTGTCTAAGGCAAGAAAATTCTACTACAAAAACAAAAATCAAATAGTAGTCTATGACTTATCTCAGAATGCCTTTGACTATAGCGATAATGCTACGACTGTCATTTACTGGGTACAAGAAATAAGTCCCAATGAAACTAAACCGACGATCGTTAGCAAGTCATTTCCGGTCATGGTCAACGAGTTAAATTACTTTTGTGTAATCAGTTAGTAACGTTCTCGTTTTATATACTGCATTTCAATAATATGTAACTACCCACCTTGAAAAAAGGGATGAAACATAGACTGAAATTCGTACACTTCAGTATCAAGGGGGACAGACTATGCCATACATTTTGTTGACGTTACGTAACTCTCCTTTCTGACAGTCACTGCCCAAGAAATCTCAGATGGTAAGTATGGTCATATCACAGTTCCACTTAAAGTTCAATTGATTCTGAGTACCATCGTCATTTAGCAAAAAATATGTTTTTTAAGCTATCGACATTTTTTAAATCTCGATTTGATCGTTGAATATATAATTCCACTAAAGTTCAATAGGCATCATGCACCCCCCCCCCCCCCAGGTAGAAGTGCCAAATGCCAATATACCAAAATCAAAAAAGTTCTAGTGTGGGCTCTGTATTTGAAAATGCCATTGTTTTAAGTTGGTCCAAGTTGAAATTCGGTTCTATAGGTGTGCGTCTGGGATAGATCAAGTAGAGGTTTTTGGGAGA
Organism: Ignelater luminosus; assembly: GCA_011009095.1. Lineage (NCBI taxonomy): Eukaryota > Metazoa > Arthropoda > Insecta > Coleoptera > Elateridae > Ignelater > Ignelater luminosus. Next base: position 95,834 of record VTPC01090747.1, read on the forward strand.
TATCGAAACGCCATTTGAAGTTACTTATTATTATAGTGCTCTTGTCTACAGTCTATCTAATTAGAATGCCCTGGGACATAACCTCAGGTCAGAGTATTGTCAGTTGAAAACAAAAGCTGGTATCAAATTCATCTGTCCTTCTGTTAAGTATATAAAAAACCATCATATATGTTTGACGTTTTCTAGCTTCATTATTCGTAGTCCCTAACAAAAACGACGAACATCAGCCGATAAACCCGTCAATTGTCCATACAAAAGCCTCAAAAAAATAAAATCAAAAAGAGGGTAAAAACGGTCGCTGTTTCAAAACAAATGACGATCGATAGACAAAGTTCATACCGTTGGTATAAGTTTGCGGTCTTATACACGTGTCAGTAAAGAAATTCACCTGCATTTTACCTATTTGTTAATCATTAATTGCAAAACGGACACAGTTGTATGCAGAATTGAAACTTAGCTTTCAATTGAGGATGCACAGAAAGAATTTCAAGTGAACATTATCCTCCACGGGATGTCTATGTATAGTTAAATGATTATCCGATTACTGATAATCTTTTCAAACTCTTGAAGCAAGCCAAGTGCTCAGACGAAAAAGTACGTTGCTGTTAAATGAAATGACACTGATAGTCATTTTAGTGCAAACATTGTATAACAAAAGACAAATAATTGTTCATTATGATCTTTTCAGATGAGCCGATTTTGAGAAAGGCACGTTTCATAGTTTTGGCAACTTGTAGAGAATGCATCTATTGGAAAAGATTCCAGAACCAGATGCAGCAATTTCGAGTGCCTGTGTAAAGTTCTATACTCCCGTATATATTCCATTTGAGTATGTTATGTTTGTAGAAAAATCACTTTACGGGTTAGTATCAGTTTGGGCCTATTTAATATTAAGCTGTTCGGCGATGATCAATAACATCATCAACAATAAATTCAATAAGGAAGTACATATAGTTTGAATATTTATTCTTCAATTATTCTGATTGTTTTCTTCTTAAACCCATTTTTAAGTTTATCATAGTACTATCGTAAGTAACAAAAATTCGATCTGTATAGTCTATAAAATTTAAAACGTATTTCTTTGATAAATAAATAAAATAAATAAAAGTTTGATGACGAAGATAACTGACAAATAAATAAAAATGTTAGCTAGAAGACTCTCGTCTTCCATAAGCTAAAGTAAACTAAAATCTTGTAAAGCTTTTCTACACTTTTTTAAAATGTCAATCTTATCTTAAAATGTAACAAATACACAATGTATCAAGTCTATTTGTATACTGATAGTATTTTCTGCAATCGCTGAAATGACATGTCAAGGTAGCCATCACTTGCAGAAGAAGTAAATAATTATTCTTTTCAGATAAAACAAATAAATTCACAAAAAAAACTACTTCGAAATCAAAGCTTATCAACTTCAAAACATTATACCATATTAAAATATTCCTATCAGTTAGTAACATTATTTTAAATGTTCTGCTTAGAAAATCTCTCCCTCGCGTCAACCTAATCTTACTTCCACTCATAACCTCATTTCATATTAGTTTATTAATCCCCAGGTATTAATTTAATAGACTTGAGCACGGTATATTTTAATATCACATCACGATCGTGTACTCCAAATTTACCTAATTGCTTATGATATGGTTCGCCTATCGTCTGACAAGATCTAATTGCTTACGTGAAAAATTAATTTGAATTACCTAGTTAATCTTTTCTTTGTAGGAAGTACTATGCATAACGATTTCTACTAATGACACTATTAATTATTCACTTCTTTTTTCGTAGTGTTTACAGTTTTACTCTATACCTTGTGTTTTAATTGCTACAGATCCTTGGTCCGTTTGCCAAAAGTAGCTACTTCTATCGATGCATATTATTTTATTAATGTAACAAAAGTAAAGAATAGGAAATTGTCATCAAGAAGAAAAATGAAACCAAAAACAAAAGAAAAATAATGATGATGAATTGTTACACAAACAAAACAACTGCGTTTTCAATTAATGATTACTTCTCATAAACGTAATTAGTACTTTTGTAGGTACCTTAATATCCATCAGAATTATTTTTGCATCAAGACACGATATCTAACTCTTGGAATACCATAATGGCTTTAAAATAGCGTTAACTATTATGTTATTAGAATTACATTCATAAAAATTCTTAGAAGTATAGGTTATTGGTCATGTTCTACAAAACATGCTAAACAGCCCTATCCTTGTTGATCTAAAAACGTCAAAAGAAATAAAATTATAATCGTTATAAAAAATTAACCGTTAAAGTGCATCAATTAAGCAAAGCAACATTTCATTTTCAAGTCTTTTTTCCTATTTTCCACGTAATTTGGTTTCTCATGGTTTCTTCTTAAATCATTAATAAAAATATTTACATTTCATGTTAACCACGATACTTGCCGCTATTTGTGTGGTCTAGACATATCATTAACAGACCAACACATTTTTTAAATTTAGAAATGCTTGACATCAAATTTTTAGCGTTAATTTAGGTTTGCTTTCAAATAAATTTCTAGGCGATCCAAATCTTTTTAAATCTAGTTAACCGAATCGGTAATAAAATCTTGGTAATATTCTTTCAAATGTTTTGAAACGTGCGATATGCAACTTTTTTTAGTATCAAAAACTAACCTCACATTTTTTAATTAATTATTTGAAATTCACATGCTTTCTATCCATATCAGATCTTTGAATATTAATTCCTATTCTATACTGGTATCAGCTGATTTAATTTTATAAATTTTGATGTCGATCTATCATCTTGTATGAATATTATTGATAATATCAGTCACCTGTGAATTTCTGTAAATCAGCTGCAACCTCTTCGATTTCTTACGAAATTACATTGCAATGATAGTAATAAACAAGAATAAACTCGTATCAATTACAATTTATCCTCTCAATAACCGTCCTGTAGAGTTATAAATTGTGATAAGGGCAAAAAATGACCTCACACTTGTCGCTAATGATAAAAAACAAAACACATGCACATACTGACATAAACATAAGAAATAAACAAAGGATGCGACTTACATTGTTTTGGATAAATGAAAGAAGCTTGCTTAGTAGTTAATGATTCACTTCACTCACACAATTTTTCAAAAAAACAATAAAATACACCCTTCTAATCCACCGAAACTGTCAAAGCCGCCATACTACATATTTAGAAATTTTTTCACCTACACCTTACTCAATGCATTTATTTGCATCCTTGTTCAGCTTATGCATTCTACCAACACTTTCACTTTCTCACACGGTATTACTGCTGCTATCCTAAAGTATTGACTTTGGCCCGTAAGAAAATAGCCCCTGACAGTCTCTAAGGACGGCAACCCGTCATACATATCATAAATTTCTCATCATGGGACTATTCAATTGCATAATCACCTTGTTCCTTTTTAAGTATACCCCTATAAATAATTAAATACCTATTGTATTATCCTATTATCTGAGAATGAAAGAACTAATGGTTAAAATTAATAAATTAAATGAGATTTACAAGTACAAACATTGTATGCACAAAACAATCCACACAATTTCTTGGAAACTTTTAGTATATAGTTTGGCACAAATTCAATCTTATTTTATTGGTAATTAGAATGAACTAAAACTGAAAAGAATGAAAATCTCGGATTTGCTAATATTTATCACAAATAAAAAGAAATATCTTAATTGAATTTATTAGTTTACAAAATAATAATTTTCTAATATCAATATTAATTACAATTTTTTAGCTTTTCTTGGCCGTGGTGGATTCCATGACACTCTTGTACTGTCGGTAATTGAGACAATATTTAAGCCAGACATTTGTAGTCCTTTTATAGCAGACTAAAACAATTGTAAATAAATACATTAATAGTTCAAATAGCATTTATTTAATTTACCATTCGACCTGGACCAAGTCCTCTTACACTAACCCTAACGGTTTTAATTCCTCTTTCCATTGCTTTCTGAAACACTAAAACCATAGTATCAATGCATGTACAATTTCTAATTACTTACAGTTCCTATAGTAATTGCAGTTGCTTGTGCAGCAATATTAGTCCCCTTCTTTGTGTGTTTAAAGCCTTCAACTCCACAGGATCTTATTAATTTAGGTACACCTACAGTTAAATAACATTATAATAACTGAAAAAACTATTGAAATATTTACCTTTATAATCTGTTAAACTTAATATTGTATTATTTGGAGAAACCCTTATATTAAATATAGGCAACTCCTTGAACGGAGTACCATGAAACAATCGATTTGGTGTATCTTCGTCAGGAAATAAACTATCCTTCCTAATTAAAAACACATTGTACTGCTTATAATAAGAATTCAATACCTACTTACTGCATTCGTCCATCAATATCTATAGCTCTTTCACCAGCAGTACCTTCATCAGGAGCTGGAAGGGACCTGAGCATTTCTTTTCGACTATCAACTTCTCTGTTTGCAACAGTCGTTGTAGATATACTTCGGACACCGACGTCTAATTTATTTGAATCAAGGATACATAATCTTCTAAATCCGGTTAATATGCGTGTAGATAACATTTTTGGTTTCTTATTTTAAATTAAAAGCCAAAACTTAGGTTATGTTAAGAAATTAGAAATCCATACAGGAAAATTTAGGTTACATCGAATAGTTGTTACATATAAATAATTGGGTTTTACCGAGTAAACATATAACATCTAAAACAGTTTTTAAAAACAAATATATAAACGTAGCAATCAAACATATTCAAATTTCTAAAAATAACTAGATAAATTAATGAAACGAAGAAATCAACACCTTTTATAAAGACTATTCTTACCCAAGCCTCAGTTTGATTAAAAATGTATGCGCGTACCTACAGAATATTGTGTACTTCTCGTACTTCTTAAATCTAATTTTATTTTATTATATTGCGTGATTGTTGTAAGCTCATAGTTTTGAAACAGAAAAAAAAGCTTTTTTGAATCTTCCAGTAATATAGCAACAAAAGATTTCCAGTCTTCTGTATTTATTATTATTATTATTTATGTAATTATATTAGAAATATGGAATATTAACATCATACCTGTTAGTAATTTTAATTAGTGGGGTTATCAACCTGAATCCAATCTTACACTGTAAAGTACAGCCTTCTTTGAATTCTGTAATTTAAAAACAAACTAGATGTTTAATTGATGTCGCCTGAATGTGTGCTATGTGGGTTTGCTAAGTTAATTCTGCAGTTTTTCTTGCAAAATACTTTCTTAAATATTTTAATTTTTCTCAGTACAGGTGTCTCTATCTTTTTTTTAACGATAAAATATTAAGATACTCTAGGTATAAGGGTTATAAACAAATATTTTATTGGCAATTAATTTAAAAAATACAAATAAATACAAACTTAAATTATAAAATAAATATTAAATAGTACACAGCGCATTATAGCATAACCTAAAGTAATATACTTGGAATATAAAAATAAATATTACTTAATAATTAAAACTTATTTACGTAGGTCATCTATCTATGTTGGCAATTGGCACAAATTTTAATAATTAATAACTTAAATGTACAGAATAGCTACCACACTGCTAATACTTGTTTGATTAAATTAAAGCCACAGAGAAATATCTGTATTCTCCTATATTTTAATATAAATAATTCTTCGGTATCTCATCGAGTGGTTCTGTGCACGTTCCCAAATGTTTCTTTGATACAAGTGCTCTTGATCTACAGTTTTCAATTTCTAAGAAGCATGGATTGCTATAAGTCATATTGTCTGTTCCACATACAGGTTCGTAGTATGTTGGACAGATTTTTTGACATCCTCTAAACATAAATCCAGCTAAGCATCTCTTCATTGGAACAACATAAATGTGTTTACTAGAAAAGAAAGTTGTGGTTAACAATAAAATAATAGTATTAACATCTGGAAAATACATACCCACAGTTTTCTCTTTTCATTTCACATTCACTACTGTAGAATTTGTTATCCGATCCGCAAACAAATTCTTTATGTTCATCGCATTGAACGTTACAGGATGCTGTTGTTTTGCAATGGTGAAGTGGAACTTGTATAACTCGTTGACCACAAGTTTCTTTCTTCATTTCACATATCGACCTGCATGAGAAATTATAATTAGAAAATAATTTATAGTGCTGTATTAATTAATAAAGATGTGTATTCTAATGAGTTTTGTATTACCTGATATATACATAATGTAGTGATATAAGATGCAATAGTGTTGTAAATTGCAAATGTAGTGAAAACTAGAAACTGAAATTTAATGATGCATAAGTAATATCATATGTTTTGTAAACTGCCATACTAAATATTAACTAATCTATAAAATGCAGAATTGAGAAACTTCATAATTACAATAGATATTTAACAAAGGGAGTAATTCTGATATTATCATTACCATAAGAAGAAAAAAGTACAAATACTCAATGTTGAAATACCTGAAATCCTAGATGGTAGTAGGTATTATTCATGGATCTAAGAAAATTGTAGATCTTAACTGTGACTTTTATGAAATAGCTCACCTCATTCTGCAAATTCATTTGTTAGAAAAAGACATTTTCAGTCGCTCTACCAATAGTAATCGCTTTTCTTTTAAAATTTTAAAAGTTTGAAGTCCACGTAAAACTGTTTTCATCTAGAGCCCTTAACTACTAGTAATGTAAAGTCAGAGTGGTAACAGCAATTTTATTTCCAACGATTGTGTGCAACTACAATTAAAGTTGTTTTCTGTTATTTAATCAGTGAAGAAATAAAAACAACAGATTGCTCAAACTGCACTTGTATTGTTGTAACCAATATCTTCTAGGTCTTTGAACAGATTTACTATTTTTTAATTGCAGCTTTTGCTTTTACCAGAAACTTCCTTCTGTGGTCTCTGTTAATATTCTCTACAAGTCTTGGGTAGGATCACCAGATGTTCTCTTTCTCCCGGACAAGTCTTCTTTTTGAGACTAAAAAATGAGTGTCAGGTATCTTTTTTATCTTGGGCTCTGAAATGTC